>JBAMHX010000016.1:5452317-5509243 GCA_037177515.1 Pseudomugil tenellus | reverse complement strand
TATGTGCAACAGAACCAGTATATATGTGCAACAGAACCAGGATATATGTGCAACAGAACCAGTATATATGTGCAACAGAAACAGTATATATGTGCAACAGAACCAGGATATATGTGCAACAGAACCAGTATATATGTGCAACAGAACCAGTATATATGTGCAACAGAACCAGGATATATGTGCAACAGAACCAGTATATTACAGCTGATTTAACTCAAATGGGAGCTTCTGGTCATCCTGTTGATATTTTCTGACTCATCTAATTTGTTTTTTTTCATATTTACATGATCTGAGTCTACATGAGATGCTGCAATAATTTAGTTTGTTTTAATTAACCAAACTTTAACATGTAGTAAAATAAGTCCAGACTTAAAACCAAACCTTATTAACAATTCAGTATTTTTATTATGAAACATTTTTAATCAACAAACTCAGTATGATAGTTGATGTGAATGTTTTTAGAACAGATCAGACATGCAGGTATGAAGACGAGCTGCTCTCTAATCCAGCGACTCCTTTTCCGCTCGCTGTGTTGAACCTTTGCTTTCCTGCTGCACAGGAAGCAATGCGCTTTGTTTAACAGGTTTTGTGTTCATGGAAACCATGACCCTGCAGGGATGTGGTAAAAACTCGTAGGACACATACATGAAAACAACTTCTGGAATAAATGAGGTTCTGGGAACGTTCAGGTTGAAATGTCCAGACCTGAAATATGAGGTTTCTGAAAAGCATTTCAGGAGAAAAGTATGATAAAATGCTGACTCATCGTTGCTCCCACGTTAATATATGTTTGCTGCAAAACAAAAATGGCTTCTTGGTATGTTAACGTGTAACAATAACAGCTATAAAACAAGTTACTGAAGCAAAGCTATGTAGCTGACATTTATTTTCTACATTTATTATCAGGGTAAATTCATTTAATAAAAATCAATTCTGAAATATACAGATAACAGCTGTTGATTATCAATAAATAAAATCATTATAAACAATAGATTTTACACGTCTTGTTTTGTAAATATGTACACTGGTTTGCCGTTTTTGGCTTGTGGAATGAGTCCTGGTGAGAAGGCGGGTTAAAGCGCACCACAGGCCAAATGTCTGCACATTAGCCAAAACATAGCGGGATTCTGCTTCTTAACCAAAGCTAACATGAGCTGTGAAAGTCATGTGAAGTAGTAAATGAGCGGTTTGAAGGTGTGGGGGGGTCCCGTCAGTCCTCCGACAGCAGCCTGTGGAAGTGATCCTTCCTCTTCTTCAGCACCTCCTGAAAATCCTCCTGAAAAAACACAGCAGGAGATATTCAGACCTAACTTTGAAGCTGTGGGAGGAAAGTTAGCGGCAGATGCTGCTGCAGATAAGCAGCTGTTGCACTAACAACTGATAAGCTGAACAAGCGTTGCATCAATCACCGTAAAAACTACAACAAACATTTCCTGCAGATTACTACACGATTTTCTTTGGATACATTTAACGCTGATGCACCTGATCTGCAACATAAAGTACCGATGATATTAATCCACATTGATTAAAGGCAGATCTGTATACCTGACTTGTCTCCCAGTCACATGCTGCTCCTATGTGTTAGTATTTAGACATAAACATCCAATAAGCTAAAGCGTTTGTTGTTAATAAAAGGCGTTTTACCATTATTGTATCAATAAATCCCAACTATTCTGAAACAACCCTTTAAAAACAAACATAGTGGACATAAATCTTAAGATGCAATGACACGCTGTGGCCACATGGTGGCAACAGACACAAACAAACTTCACAACATTAGCAAAACATTAGCACAACATTAGCACAACATTAGCTTTCATCCAGAAAGTCCCTCTTTAGATCTGCTTCTTCCTCCCGACACGTCGTTCTGAGGAACATTTATACATACTGATCCAGTGTATCCACCAACTTGATGCTCATTGCTTTGTTCTGCTCAGAGTTGAACAGGTCTGGTTCAGTAATGGCTCCAATCTTTTTATGGGAAACAGCTGTTAGCAAAAAATGTAGAAATGGGAGGGGGGGTTGGGGGCAGCGGCTAAACAGTGAGGTGAAACTAAAGCCACTTTTACACAGACTAGAATCCTGATGAGCTTCGGCGTGGTCTCATGCAAGAACACAAATATCTTAAACTTCCATCCTGGACTTTCTGCAGAGACACCCCCCCCCCCCTCCTCCCTCACATTTCCAGCGTGCAGCGCTGGTCACTGCCATGTGTTTGTACGAACAACAACTTCAGAGAAAGAAACAGAGTGTGCGAACGTCCTCCTGAAAATCTGTTGTTTATGTATGAAAACGGGTTTTTTATCTTACCGCTGCAGACAGTTTCTCCATGTAGGGGACGAGCTTCTGCAGCTCTTTGTCCTCCAGCTCTCCAGACCAGCTTTTGATGGGTATCGTGTTCATCAGCTGCAAAACAACCACAAACACGAGTCAATCGCTTCTTTTGTTTGGTGTGTGCCAACACGGAGAAACGGGACAAATGGACTGTAGCTGCGAGACAGAAGACTGGGAACCAGCACAGAACTCACATGGTATGGATATGTGTGCGGCGCGTTGTCCAGGACCACCGTCTTTCTGAGGTCCCTCCCAAGGATGCCCAGATCTTTTATGTAGTGTCCAAGAACGCAGGCACAATCATCCTGGTACAATCTGTGTCTAGAAAGACAAATCATTCACATAAGATTAAAAGATCCGAAGTAGATAAAGGAAGAAAGTTTATAACACAAGCAGCTCGCTGGAAAACATACCGGAATAGTTTTCTCTGAGGGTCAAGGATCTCCAGGATCTTCTCTGCATATTCTTTCTTTGCACACGTGTAAACAAAGAGCTGTAATAAAAAAAAGAAAATGAAAAACTAAACTGGCAAACGGAGGAAAGAGAAGCAGCTGTCGGCCATACCTCGTATATTTTCGCCATAGCCTGCAGGAACTCCCTGACGTACGGTCGCAGGATCATGTACGCCTGTTTCAAGAAAAGACACAAATCTATCAGATGGATGAAAGTTTCCTGTTTCTTTAACGCTTCGGTAAACCAGATGCTTTTACAAACATTGTACTAGGGTTGTGTTAGAAGTAGCACCGATCCCACTTAGTCACCTTGTACTGATGATCCTGGAAAGTTGTGTTGAAGGTGTAATCGGCTTCTTCGATCACGTTCAGAGAGCTGAACATCAACGTCTCTTCCTGGAAAGACATCGATCGCAGATTATCTTAGTGTGAAGACTCGAGACGGCTTCATAATAATGAACCTGAATTTTTTCCTCTGTAACTGAGCTATTAATGAAACAACTGCATAAAGTAAAGATGTCTGAAAAAGAGAGATGCTCAGGAAACAAAGAGAACAATCATCATGTGTGGCAGACTGGCTGTTAGCAACCCCTCCCCAGAAGATGTGACAGCTGTTGAGAACATCCTGCTGCAGTGGGTCACTGATGGTCTTGGAGGGGCCTTCGAGGCCGTATAGGGTACCGTATGAAACATCCAGACCCACTGTGAAATAATTTTGATTTGATCTTTATGTTATTGTCCAACATTTTTCCCACTAAGCCATGAATAAAAGATATTTCATTCATCCACATCTAAGCAGTGTTGTTCAAATCTTTCCAGCAGTGGATTGAGGAAACAGTGATGCGTCCTGTCAAGATGAAGTTGTTGCTTCAATGCTCAGTGTTTCTAATACTGTTTGAATAAAATCTTCTGTCGCAGGTTATTTATACCAGTATTATATAATGTCTTTTAACCTGCAGAGTGATGCTCTCTTGACCAATCACAGGAACTACAGAGAAGCTGTTAAGGGGCACAGACTCAGAAAAATCAAAGCAAATCTGGGTGGAAATTAATGTCATAACACTTCATGTTTCAATCAAAATGATTGATGACTGATCAAAGCTAAATGGGGCCAAACAAAGTCTTAGTGTGACTTTGCACTGAAGCCAGATGAATGAGGAGGAACACAAGGATAAAGGAATGAATAAAACTCACCACAACTGGTTACAGTCACCCGGACATATACAAGCTGTTTATAAGTCTGTACAATTTAACAAACTATAAAAGCCAATAAATACATAATTCTCCAGAAAAAAAAAAAGAGGGGAACAGATATTTAAATCTTCTTTGGGGAGGGTGTCCCATATAGTACACAAGTCATCACTTGTGTTTGTTGTGCTTTTTTAAAAAATTAATAGGAAATATTTAATATAAATGAAATATTTCTATTAGTATTTCAGTATTACTATTATTTTCAGTACTAGATTAATAAAAATCAGTCCTTTATACGGCACATAATTTGCAGTATATCAGCGCAAACCAGTGCGTTTCAGCCATCAGAACTCCTTCGATAGTGTACAAAAGAGGACATCATCATCATCATCATCATCATGATCCATGAGGCTATTCGTGGGCCTGAAATGCTGCGTTCAGAGGATTAAACTTACCAGATCAACCACCAGCGTTCCCTCTGGTGTGCTTCTGGTCTTGGGGGGTATATCTCTGAGACAGGGACGGGAATGCTGAGACTGTGATGGGATGTTCTTGATAAAAGTAAATCTGGCAATAAAATAAATACAGCTGGAGTTAGAAAAGACAAATCATTGATGAGCTTTAGCAGACATGTTTTGAAAATATCTTTAAAATTTACTGATCAGTCTACAGAATATTTCATTCATATGTTGCTAAAACATGCAAATGTACGTGCTGTTAAATCTTCTTTATGCCACTGAGCTTGAATATTCCCACAATGAAAATGCTTGTTTATAAAAATCTCTTATCGCTGCTCTTTTTGCCACCCCTGGTGTATGAAATAACGGGTAAAAAGTCTACTTACGGATCAAATACATCATCGTCTTCATCTCCAGCCAGAAGATCAATGGAGCCATAACCAAAAACACCTTGTTCTGGGCTCATTATTACACGGTTTGCTGTCCCAGGACATTTCAGATCTGATGGGGGGAAAAGAAACAAATAGTTTACTACTAGTAAAGCAAATCTGAAGTAATAGAAGTTTATTAAATGAAAAAGTTGACGTCATCAAGCTTCTTTTTCTTGGGACATTAGGTATTATGCAGGTAAACATGCGTGTTTTACCAGTATGTTTTAACGTGCACACGCCCTAAAACTCGGTGCACCTTTTGGATATGTTAAAAACAGAAAAAGCACCCATAACTGCATCATTTGGTCTGCTGTTATGCTAACCTAGCATAGCATTAGCAGACAGCTTAAAAATCCTCTAGTTGTAAGTAGAGAACCGTCCATCACTCCATCAGCTTTGGTTTGAGGCACATTTTAGGAAGAACAACGTGAATGCAGAAGGAAGGAGGTTTATTCATTACAGTACATTTTCAACAACAATCATGATGTCAGTCACTTTACTTTGTCGGAAAATACTAGAACAGGACACCAGAATCGGAGTGCTGCATAAATAATACTTTTCCAGCAACTTCACTCATTACGTTGCTTAAATACAGCATAAAACCTACAGTATAAATCTAAAAAATAAATAAATTATGACAGCTTTATGCAGCTGTGACGGACAGGTGACCTGTCCAGGTGGACCTGCCTCTCGCCTGCTAATTGCCTGGATCGGCTCCAGTTTCCTCACAACCCTGGATTTGATTAAGTTGTATGAAATATGAATATCCAGAGGTTTGATGTTTGGTAACTTCTTCCTTTAAAATTTCTCCTGTTAAACAAAACAAGTACTAAAAGGATCGAAATATTATCAAACAGTAAAAACGCTCCTTCTGCCATTTATATCACTGTTGTTTTTATATCTCTTGAAATCACAGGCTCAGGGTTCAACAACAGTAGCTGTACTCACTTTCTTTGCTGGGTGTGAGGAAGCGCACAATGGGAGAATAGATGTTTCTGGCAGTAGAGTTACGCGGAGATGCCACGTCAATCTCTGACAGTATGCGCTCATGGCGTATTATGGGCCTGAGAGGCGTCTTGAAGGTCAAATCTAGATCACAGAAAGACCATCGTTTAGAAAAGAGAGGATGAGTAATTACGTGAATACACATGTGGGAATGCTCTGATTTTAATCCTCATGTGAAGTCGGCTGCTGGTGCAAATATACCCGACTCTTTGTCGTCCACAGCTCTGGCCCTCTTCCTAGCCCGGCCACGAGGCAGTGGCCGCCTCCTAATTGTGGGAACTTCATCGTCAGAGATTCTCTCCAAGGTTTCTTCGCTCTATGAAGTGAAAAGCTCTTTCAGTTTCACACATCTTAGCAGATATACTTAAAAAAGGTATATGCCTAAAGTCTGATCACGTCTGAAAGGACATGAGGATCAAGCACGAACAAATCCAACAAACCCAAAAAATCTTCCTTCAAGCGTATGTGGAGCAGATTAAAACAGAAATGCTGAAATCACTACAATATGTTTATTATAAACAATTATCACAACAAGTAGATGAAAAAACATCTCATGTATGTGTTCACTGGTTGGCCAAAACAAAACAGACAAATGTGATCCTAAAAGAATAAAATATTAACAATAAAGCCATAATTATGTACATATTTTTCAGGTTGTAGGCTACAAAATGCAACGGTGTCCACTGGTGACTGAGCTGTCTGTAGCCAAAAGCTAACCTAGCTAACTCAGGTCTAAAGGAAGCTAAGAGGCTACTGAAGCTAAATGGGCTAAAGTAAGCGGTTAAAACCACAGTTGTGCTACTCCGATACCTGCAGATACCTGATACCTTTTTTATTGTTTGTAGCAGGCTTTAAGCATGATTATTTTTGGCCTTTATAAGATGGGAGTTTATGAGTATTTGCTGTGTTTTGGAGCCGCAAGCAGATGAGGACTGAACTGCAGATTTAGCATAGGCCTAATATCTGTCTAATGGAGGTTGTAGCTTGTCTGTGGCCCATACCAAAGTTTCACTGCCCACTAAAGGCTTGGCATGTGCACTACCTAGTTTCTTGTCCTATTTGTAGTTTTCATTTCTTTGTTGTGTAAATTTGTCTCTCAAAATATATTTTAAAAAAGTGTTTTGGGGTAAACAGGGCTTACGTCAAACCTGTGTCTCCACCTTGTGGGCTTCAGTAGTGTAAACCACCACGTGCAAGCATGTGACCTGATGACCTACTTTATTAGGACCATCTCTCGCATGCAGCTGGGCTCTTTAATCCCTTACGGCTGCATCAGTGTTCTCATCCCCACCAACGCCAAACATCAGATAACGAGTGATGAAAATATCACTACCATTGTTCAAAGATATTCTGGCAGCGCAGCACATCACCAAGGTGTCCAAAGGCCGTCCTCAAGGTCCACAATCCGGCAGGTTTGTATCAAAATGGCTCAAAAAACTGAATAAATTGTACAAAACTTGGTATTTATTTGATTCCGGTGTTTTATTTGAAAAATAAAATAAAAACCTGCAGGACTGTGGCCCTCAAGTACCGGAGCAGGACACCCCCGATCATTGTATTTTCTACAATCCCATTAGTACAATAATGTGCAAAGTGAAATAATTCAACATTTTCGCTCTTATAAAAATAAAAATAGTACTCATTCTCCTTCTTTAAAAGGAAGAAATATAAGTTACTTTTTAAAGATATCGTTTTATTCATCTTCCGATCAGAGCATATCATGATAAATCAAAATTGTTCCCGAGCTAATCATTGAATTGCGATTATTTGGTCAAAAGCAAAGACTGTATAGAGGACGTGCAGCTGACGTCACAGTAATGATTTCATTCGGGTGTAGGAATATACACGGCCAAAAGAACGACCTGTCGTTTTACAGATTACCGGCCAACACAGAGAAACGGGACAAATGGATTGCAGCTGTGAAAAAGTAGACTGGGAACCAGCATTACCAGCAGATCATGCTGGTAACGTTCTGGTAACACTTTATATTAAGTAAGCTGTGGGTTTCATATTTGTTAAGTGTCCTGCTTGATTAAAAGACCATTAATAGACCATGAAGATAACGCGAATGACGTCATTGTGTTTCCGGTGATAAAACAAAATCTGACCCATCAGAGTCTGTAACCACAAGCCGCCTTAGTTTAATATTTATTTACATATATGTCGTACGACAGTAAACATGACTGCGTACATACGAGGCTAACAGTGGAGTGTATCATTTTATATTAAAGTTATTATCCAGCCATAGCGGCACATTTTCAATGACATTGTTTTAGGGAGATGCGTGCACATTGCTCAGTCCATCTTTGAGTTTCTGTATCAATAAAATGCAGAAATTATAGGGATCATTAATCCCAAGTAGGGAACACTTCGGGCCATATCTTCTCATCACTTCACCTTGCAGATATTCAATCTAATAAGCCGGATTTATGGTTTAGTTTGTGTGTACATGCTTAGCTTGCGTAGTTAGCAATGGATGCTTGCCGTCCAACATGGTGGTGTAAACAGTGAAAACCACGTGACTGCATATAGGTCGAAACAAAGCCTAAAAAACACAAAACTGTTTTCCTGTCAGTATATTATATTTAGCGGAATTCATATTGAAAGCTAGATAGTTAGATATTACTTTAATTCAGACACAAAAATAGGTCCATATGATAACATAAAACATGGTTATTATCCGACACAAATTAGGAAAAAAAACCCGCGCATTAAAGAAGCATAATACACAAATAAATACATAAAAGAAACATCTAATACACCTAGTGGATGTAGTCCTGAAAAACACGTGCAACAGTGCCAGCAGCCTGAGGACTGTTTTGGTACTCTTATCAAAAACAGTCTTCAATAAAACTAAACTTTATTACCTTCAAAGCACAAGCATTTAGGTTAACGCACTTTATTTATTAGTATCAACTTTGCATAACCTCCTTTAAACGTTTAACTCATTTACCAGTAAATTTAAGCAAGAAAATGGTATCTGAAAATAAAATAAAAAACAGGAAGGCAAATTCTTGAGCTGCTGCCTCGACAGAGCGGCTAATGGTAGTTAGCCACATAGCCAGCTAGCCACCAGACAACACGTACCGCATAACGGCTAGCCAGTCAAGCGTCGAAAAAACAAGCATTTACTTAAACGTCTACGACTGTTCACCTTCAAATTGTTTACCGCTATAAGACAAAGATATGCGATGCAAGCAGTATGGGAGATAATGATAGTAAATCGCAGTGTTACCTTGACCAGAAGTGGGCTTTCGGTTACAGATTCCGACAGTTGCGTTCGTTTAGGCGTCTCTTTGATTGACGATCGACGACTCCTCTTCGGTGTCTCCGGACAAGCGGTAATTGTTTTTTGAGACCTTAGTCTCATCTTTGTTTCTCATATGGGTCTTACAAACATCTAAATCCGAACCTCTCCGTTAACCCGTATCTTTCTGTGATGCCTCCCCTACCCCAGCAGATTGTGTTCAGACAACGTAACTCCGCCCCGTCCATCCCCGCGACATCTCGAATGTGTTTAAAAGTGCTTAGGTGCGTTAGGTTCATTATTGCGGACGGTTTTGCAAGGGCGGTGCTGCAGAGGAATTCAGCTTCAACAGGAGACGCGACGCAAGTCACGTTGAGCTGCGTGATCACGTGATCCTGGAGACAACTGGGTCAACACAGAAGCATCGTGTTCAGAAAAATAGAGTAATATGTTGAAAAATAGGTGTAGAAAAGTCCTTATTTAAACAATGAATGAGTTAGTAAATTACCTTGTGTACTTAGAACTTTTGAGAAAATAAATAAAATACATTTTAGCAGTTGTGTTTAACAGATCTCATATTATTTCTTCGTTAAGTAAATGAATGGATTAATGGAGTGAAAATATGTACAAATAAGATCACAATACTTTGAAAACAAAAAGGCTTAAAAAACGTGACTAAGTTTAAAGTAACTCACATTCGCATATCTATTAAACAATGGATTGATAAAAAATTAATTCAGTTAAAAGAGAAATGTATTTAGGGATAGTCTTAAAATGTAAGAATGTGAATATGTCCAGAATGCTTTTACAAAACATTCACATCAGTGAAGAAAACAATGGTTAATAGTTTGCACCTTAGTCCTGCTTGACTGCACAACATGAGTATAAATTATTCAGCTATGTATTGGCTCAGCAAGAAATATCTCTGTACCGTTTATCAAATGGTTTGGACATGCAGTAAAATAAAAGCTTTTGGGGAAATGGTATTATACTACTCCCTGCATTATGACTGTGAACCCACAGCAAGTACAGTAGGCTACTTGTGAATATTAAAAGAATACAATAAGTTATTTAATCAGAGAGCAATAGAAACATTTTTATATTGTATTGAAGATTTCTGTCATTATTTTTGATCTAGTTTACATGCTGCACCTTTGAGATTGGAGCGGTGTCTGCTTGCAGTCCGTACATGTATGCCTTCTTCAACTCATCTGACTTTATTTATTTGAATCAGGTGTGTTGGAGCAGGGATACATCAAAAACCTGCAGGATTGTGACCCTTAAGCAACAGAGCTGGACACTTTGGGATAAACATGTTTTCACGCACAGTTGTCCAGTATTTTTCTTCATCATTTCATTTAACAGCCAGTTTCCTGGTTTCTGCTGCAGAAAAACATTCCCACAGTGTTCCTGTCATCACCACGTTTGGCGACAGGTGGAATTGTGGTCTCGTGGTTTAAGTTCTGCTATCTTATGAGAATATTCTCCCAGCAACCTTGTTGGTGACCAAGAAGATCTTTGATCCAGATTACAGTGTTTAGGTTGGCTGTAAACATTTCCCATCCAAAGATGGAGGCTTTACTGTCTTTTTTGCCTGGTTGTACATGACGTTTTTTTTGTACCTTCCACATCTGTGACTTGACACATATCTGTCAAGACTGATGGCTTGGTTTCACATTTACAGAAGAGATCAGTTATGTGACCTCATATAAACAGGTGTGCTGCTGCTATTTCCATTAAATCCAGAAGGCTTGTACAGATGGACTCCACTAACATTGTATGAATATGATAACAAAGATCTATTTGTAAAGAGGAAAAAAAATATATTAAAATATGCAAATACTCTGCCCCTCATGCAAAAAAAAAAAAAAACAAACAAACAAAAAAAAAAAAACTGTACAGGATAGACCAAGATATTTAAAATAAATTATTGATAAAAGGTTAGAAAAGTCATAATTAATTGATTGTCATTTGGAGATTTAAAGCTATGAAATTAAATTTACTTTTAAATCTCTAATGTTAAAATCATCACTGCCAATCTCACCATTATGGGATACTTTTTCAATGTTTTTAATTCACAAGTGGCTTTTATATGAGAAAATATTCAAGATTTGAAGACAAAATAAATATATAAAGAAAAAAACCCTTTTATATAATCGTGAAGTAAAATAAGTCAGATTTTTTGTACGCATCTTCTGCTTTTTACCTTATAAAACGAGCCTATTAAAGACACATTTGATCCTTCCTTCTTGTTCATTACGACAGAAAAACCACAAGAAACCTTGAAATATAAGGTGATAAAATAAAATAATTAAGAAAACCTGAACTCTTGACCTCCTGAGTGGATGGATCAGATGGCTCGATTACTCCGTGGAAGCCATTTTATGGGTTATTCTCTTAGATGGAAGGATCCCTGCAAATCAATACAACATTTTTCTGAGTGGTCTCTTTATCCCACGCGGAAACATTTCCATCTGATGGGAGTGTCCCATCTAGGAGCAAAAACACCCACATGCACAGTTCACAAGGTCACGGAATCAGTTGATAAGTGTCAAAAGGATGTGAATAATACTGCAGGCTTCATGTCGAGTCGCATCCAGAAACCCGTGTTGTTTGGGAAAATAGGTATCCTCCAGCAGAGTGTATGAAATGTCCGGGAGTGTGTAAAGTCCAACATCTCCCTTAAACGCACCATGTTGTTATTTTATGTCCTTTAATAGTTATATGACCGTTGGGCTACAGTATGTTGTCATCTCGGGCAATAAAACACTATCCAAAGCTCTGATGACATTTAAGAAAGGTGATATTTTATTTATTTCAGATTTCAAATGAAAGTATTCACACAAACACATATTGAGTAAATAGGCAAGAGTTGCTCTTCAACCTTCAGGAAAAAAAAAAAACAGTTGCATTGCCCGCTGCCACTTCACTCTGGCTGTGGTTACCGGGAAACATCCCATTCATCAAAAAATGTAATCATTTGTAGAAAAAGAAGGAAGAAGCACACATTACGAGAGCAGACAGAAAAACTTAACAACACACTTGCCGCACTAACAGTGGTACAAGAGGCAGTACTTGTTGTAGTACTGGTAGTAGTTTGCTGTTGAGCTGGAGGTTCCTGAACAGCAGAGGTGTTACAGATGTGTAACGACGACAAGAGGGAAGCACAAAAGGAGTCGTCCTAGTGTTTGAAATGAAACTGAGGATGTTTTCGTTTTGATCCAGCAGACGATACATTTACAGTTCCCGTCTGGTGTACATCACCAGAGATGAGTGTTCATTTCTAATCTGGTACGCTTCAGTTCATTTCAGACCCCGCCGCTCGTCCTCGTGTCCTCCTCCAGCTGAACAGAATCACTGGGTAAAATGCATTAAACTGGAGGTAGAGGTAGATTTTCCTGAGAAGTTGTAAGACACAAGAGACACGCCTTGTTCCTGTTCTGAAGACACTCAAAGACACCTGAAGCTCCCCCACACACACACATAAACGCACACACACAAACACACATCACATGCTTCCCTAAAATAATCACATTTTGTTTTTTTAAATCGTTATCATCATCATCATCATGGTACTCATAAATCTGCTCTAGAAGTAATCTCTGTGTGCCACAATTGCTAAAGAATATAAAAAAACAGCAAGAAAATAGCAAAAAAAAACCAAAAACAATATAAACACAATATAATCCATAACCCTACAAAGCCATATTTCAGAAAGAATCTATTTAATGAATCTTAGTAATACAGGTTATTTCATACAATTGTCACAGCAGAAGGCATCTTGTTATTTTCTAATCCATCATTTTTCCCTGTCCACAGTCCACCTGACGGAGGTCAGTGATGAAGAACCCACATGCACCTCAACCCGTAAATGTTCCAGCTGGACGTCCGCGTTGGCAGCATGTGGGCTCAGAGTCCGAGTTGACTCTGCATGCGAGACTTTCTGGACAAAGTAAGATTTCACCTAAACATCCGATGGAATTAAAAAGCAGCAGAATCTCAGTGGTTGTGATGTTCTTATATAATGTATGTTTGACAAAGTGCGCACAAGCCGATCACACAAGACTGACGATTTGTGCGTTTTGTTGTTAAATTGGTCAAGAATTTGAACTTCAACATGAAAGAAAAAAAAAAAAGCACCTGCTTAGTCTTTAAGTTTAGTTTGTACAACAGCATCAAACGAGCAGACTTCAGAAAGCAATCCAAGCTTGTAACTGCATAACCACACAACACAGGCTCAACTTTGCAGCAAAGCCAAAGTCTTGTGCGAGTTTCATCTCAAACCACCTGCAGGCTCCATGAGAAGAACCGCCTACAGACAAACAGATGCAGCATTCAGGAATAAAAATAAAAAAAGGAAATAAATACCAGCCTGAACCAAAATCTGTCGTTTTAAAAATCAGAATTCGCCCGGGTTTCACACCAGGTGCTACAGTTCGACTGGTTATGCTACACCGCGACTTAAACATCAGAAATCAGCTTCCTCTCATGTAGACGCTCGAGAAAAGGATCCCTGATCACTGATCAATTTACCCATTTTGTTATTTCTTTCTGAATCATTTTTTAAATTTAATACCTTGATGAGCTACTGACTCTACGAGACGGTGAGTCTGCATTGAGGAGTATTAAATTAGTGTTTCTTGACCGTCTGAATGCTGATCCGGAGGTATAAAACCCTTGAAACACTGGGAAGATACATGGATACAAGGAAATAATGTACTTTTAATGAGGTAAATGTAATGTTTGAAGCTTTTTGACCTTTCAGTGTTCCTGTTTAGGCACACTTAACTGATTGTGCATCATAATAAAACCTTCCACTAAGGGGTGCTCTTACCACAGAGGAAGAGTCCTCTCCCCCTCTCATAACTACAATGAATATAGACTTAAGGTTAGAGTCACACTTAGGCTGATATCTGATTGTCTGTGGTTATTACAATCTCCTTTATAGTAATTGCGAACGTGCATCAGAATAATTTTGATGAGGTTTTCCTTCACAACAGGGTTCTCTGTTGCGGCTGCTGAAAAGCAATCTGCCAAAGCTTTAGTCCTTGAGGTAGAAACAGGGCTTGGTTGTAGTTGAAGGGATGTTGAGTGTCTGAAGGTTTACAGTGCTGCCTTAATGTCTCCTGATTGTCGCTACCACGCAATTAAAAACATTCCCACCTTCCCTGAAAATGCTGCCATTCACAGAGAGAAGAGAGCTGCAGTACCTCCACTGTTCAAATGCAAATATCTCACAGAAGCAATCAATAGATATACAATAAACATAGATCGACTGAATGGGGGCAGGTGCTTTAATATTGCCTTGGGGGCCAAAAAGGTCAGGGGGTCAAATCTGAAAAAGCAATGTTGATCCTTTAGATCTGGATTGATTGAATTTAGTTTTCTCCAGTGGTCCTCCCCCACAAACCTATGCATCCAGCTGCATCGTGCCTCTATTTGATTGTCGGCCATTACCAGCAACGGTGACACCTGCAACTCATAGAGCAGCGAGGAGAAAAATACACAAACATCTGCCTCTAAAAATGGATATGATCTGCTTACACAGAAGTCATCAGGACATAAATGTTCCCTTTTCCTGGTGCTTTTGTTGTAGTTAAGACATGTACAGTGCACCATGTAGCAAGAACAGCATGTATACACTGCCATTAACACAGAAGCGCTCATCCTGTTAGTACGAGCAAAACTCATGGAAACTCATAAATCACAGTAGTTTAGCATGCTAGGGCTAGCTGCTAAGATAGTTTGTGCTAAAGCTAATTTGGCAAAAATCTCTCAGTGCTACAAAATTTTGCAAATTGAGTTTGTCTTTTCATATAAATAATACAAGTGCTAAATATCAAATTATGATAGAGGAAAAAAGGCCCCAAAGACGAGCAGAGTTTCAGTTTCTGTGGCACCGGAGTCCACTGACACACATGTGATTGATTACACACAGTTAAGCTAGCTTTTAATTCACAACGTACATTTATAATTTAAAGTTAATTTTAAAAAAACCTGCAGATTTCTTTCAGAAGTACAACTGAGTTGAGGAAAAGTAACATATACTATTTATTTTCCTTTAATTTGGCCCAAATCAATGCTCAACAACAGGGTTTATTTAGGTACTAATATGCTCTTCGACCAACACCATGACAGAAACATGAGCTCTTCAAAATGTTTACAATCTAACCCATGTTTTCTTCTGTCAAACAACGGAGCCATAATAATTTAATCCTTTTCTAGATCTTTTACCATTTTATTTGACTTGATAATAAGACTCCGATACCCCTTTCCAGAGCACGAGGGGTTCTTTTCAGAAGTGACCAGTGTTTGTGGAGCAGCTGGTGGTGATTTCCCACCGAGAAGCAACTACAGAATCAAAGCCACGACAGCCATCTGGTGATATTTGACTGGAACAGTAAAAACTGATTAGACTGAGGTACTGCTGGCTCTCCAACCATCTCACGCTGTGTTAAGGCCTCAGAACAGAACCCACGTACAAAGCCTGATTTACTTCCCAACGTCAGCAGGAATGAGACTGCTTGGCATGGCTGTGCGGTTGGGGAGAAGAGAGAGAAGAGAAGGGGCGTGCGGGGGGGTTGAGTAACAATCTCTAACAGCCAACAGTCCAGAGAGGTAACACAGGTTAAAGTTCAAAAAGCTGAATGATTGATCTGCTTCAAAATGCAGACACTACTTCTTATGAAGCGACACGGTGCCTCCGTCATAAATCAAACTGAGAGTTGCACAAATATTTAAACACAAGCAAAAGCACAGCCACGGCTATGATTAACTCTCAGCTCGTATTATCAAAAGGTCCAATTAAACAACAGCTGCACAATCAAAGGATCACAAGACATTCTCTGCTATATCCGTGATAGGTGGTGAGCTGGTCTCGATAAGACCCGGTCCACGTCACAGATCAGGATAAGAAGCACTTGGATCAGAAGAAGCACTACGTCATGCAAAACACAAAGCCCAACGCAAAAAATAGAAGCATCTGTCATCTATAATACATAAAAAAAACAAACAAAAAGTACTCCGAGATGAGCTGAAATCCCTGTCAAGTTTCTTCTGAGGCCCAGATTGTGTCTCCTGACATCTGATTGTCCGTGTGAGCGTCTCCACATTAATAGCAGACGCTCAACTTCTGCAAATGCAAGACAGGAAATGATTTCATTTCTGACAGAAGGGCTTTCACACAGGCATGCATCTGACCTGAAGAGAGTCAATCCACAAGAAGGCCAGGTGAGAAGATAAAAATGATCTTTCCGAAGACAAAGAAGTGGAAAAGTGTTGCTGTCCAGTGTAAAAGAAGACAGTGGGAGATTTTACAAAGCAAAGAGAAACCTGAGAACAATCATGGAAATTTGTGTTATTCTCATTAAGTATGAAAGCTAAACGATGCGTTTTGATTCATTTCACAACTGACCATACTCCTACGTAGAGCCATTCAGAACACTGAGTTTGACAAACTACCTGCTAGATTGGCATTGATACGTCTCAAACTGGCCTTATGTCAACAAACAGGAGTGGATTTGATTTGAACAAATGAGCCAGCTCTCACTGGAAGAACAAGCGAGACAAACCAAAGAGCCTTTTTCCAGAAGCCCTCAGGACATCTGCTTGGGCTCTACGATGCACCACATGCATGAAAAGGAGAGATCCTCGTAGACCCTTCAGATTCACAGGACAGCCTGCGGCTTTGATATGACGCATATCTTATTACACAACCAGAGTACAGACCTTCATTGGACTTGTTCTCCCACACAGAGATCCAAACTGGTTGCCACGTGGATAAGGTTATCTGGTTTTACACAAAATGAGGTCACAACCGTACATCGTTATATGCCCTGAAGAAATAACACAAACCTTTAAAGCTTTTCCGATTACAAATAGAGGATATTCATACTTCTTTCTTATAGAATTCTAAATATATAGATTTTTTCCTGCAACGAGAGGATAGTTAAAGATTTAAACGATAAAACACAATAAAGAGAATAACAATAATGATAATAATGACAATGAAAAGTTAAAATAAAAAAGTCTCTTCTCTGGAGGATAAAACATCATTGTCAGTCAGTAGCTGTTTGTGTGTGTGTAAACAATGCTTTAGCCTTCCTAGTTATTACCTTCTCTGTTGTTCTCCAATAATCTGTACATTTATGCAGTAATAAATAATTCACAGGTTGTGCATACGTATTAGTTTAGCATATACTGGCTCTCAGTTGGGATATTTCTTTTCAAAATCCTTTTGGCGATGAAGAACAGGAGAAGTGAGTTTGTGAGAGAAAACCTGAGATAGTGTACTTCAAGTGACTGAATTTCAGTTTGTCTTTCTCTATTGTTGATGGTTCTCTTTTTTTTTCTTTTTTTTGGCATAGACGATATAGAAAATGAGGTTGCTTTTTGGCTTTTCTTAGCGTGGTAATTAAAAAAAGGAAAAAAAAACGTAAAAAAAGAAAAAAAAATGGTGGAAAGGCTGAGAGTTTGTTAAGACAATGGGTTGCTGGAGGTTGAGGTAGGTGTGTGCTGCTGCTGCTGTGAAGCAACACGACTGCTGACAGGCTTGTTGGAGAGGGGCGATGCAGACGCACCAGATGAGGTCGACCCTGCTGCTGCCTGAGCAAAAAGAACGCCTATACAGAGAAAAAAAACACAAAGAAGACCAATAAGTAACATAAGAATACAAAGTGCATCACTTTAATCTCTGTCTAAAGGAGATTACAGTAGCTAATGTGCTCGTTGATTTTTTAAAATATGCTTTCTTCTGATAACAGGATTATTTATATCGAGAAAAGATATCAAGATTATTCAAACGCAGGGTCACAAAGGAACTGGAGCTGTTCTTGGTCCATAGAATCAGACTCCTAGCGAGCATTTAGAGGCTCAAATGAACCTAACATGCAAACAAGAAGAATTCAGTGTACATTAATAAATATTATTGGCTTTTATTGAGTGTGTTTGTGGTGTACTGGGAGCAGTGCTGGTTTCCATTCAGCAGGGAGCCAAGGACCTGCATTAGCACATCACATTAAGGAACACCCATCACTGATCAATAAATCCCATTTTACTGCTATCAAGTGTGACAAAAGCTGAAATCATGACGTGTCTTCTATTAAGTTTCACAGAATTACAGACATAAACCACGACTGGCGCCCTCCCCAGCTGTCAAAGGGTCTATTTTGATCAATGAATTTAGGTGCAACACAGCAATCGCTTTTGAGCGCAGCTTAGCCGTATTTTCAGCAAATTGTGTTTTCTTGAGATAAACAGGATAACTTATTTTTTATCTTCAGAAAACAGTCTTTGTTATTTCAAAATAACAAAAAATGAACTTGATTTTTTTTTAAAGAGTTGTTGAAGATCCTCTGGGCTTCCGTAGCATCCTTCTGCATTGATAAAAAGATTTATTTGTGTATAACTTTGTACAGCTGGTGTCAGGACTTATTTCGATTATTTCCATCATAAATATTCACATTTCAATTTATTATTTTCATCATATAACAGATATTCTGTAATATGACTCAAGAGATGATGACAGAATGATTTCTGGCTTTGAGGTATAACCTTTATGCTAAGCTAAGCTAAATACCACCAGGGTTTAGCTTCATTAGTCATCTTTATAGATGAGTAATCTGAGTGAAACATTTAGATATGGAAGCATTTGTAGTATTTTTCTCAACACATATTATTGTGTGTGTTAAGAAAGAAGAGGATGATGACCACATGATAGAGGTGCTCACCAGTGTACACGACTCCATTGAGCTCCACTGACATACTGATGCTGCTTGTGCCGTTGGTGGTGAGGTTCAGAGCCGAGTCTTGTCTGCCATCTGTCAGGAAAACAAAGGTTTTTGGTTTTTTTTGCTGTTCTCACACCAAATTTGTCAGCTTTCTTAAAAAGTCAAACCAAATGACTGAAAGTCAACAAAAAATTCACATGGTACAAAGTTTCACTGTGAATGAATTCTTCGGAAAATGCCCAGAACGTTTCTGCGAATTCACGTGTATTATCGTTTACCGAGAAACTGTTTTGATGCTCCATCAGATAGACAATAACCGAGACAAACCCCGCTATAAGATCAAAGCGTCTTCTTACAGAAGGGAATCCCCACAAGACAACACACACATGTATGGCATACATGTGTGTTCTGCTTCTATAGGCTAAACAGGTCAACATATAGGCCTTCTGTGGCTTTCTTCCTTACTACCGGCTGTTGTGGTTTGAGGTGAGATGAAAAGAATGTTTTGAGATGTTAACTGTCACGAAAATGTAGAGTGTGATATTCAGATTGGATAACCAATAAGAACAGTTTGTTTTTTAAAAAAAAAAAAAAAACACCAAGAATAACTGATGCATGAACTGGAATATTTTTAGATTAATTAACTTTCTGGTTATAGCAAAAATAAGGAACTATTTAAAAAAAGATACTTAATACTGATCAATATATCTAAGGAACATATGAAATGATGAAGCAGACACGGTTCATCAGACCATGATTAATATGAATTCATTTGGAATTTGATGGTAGCAACACATCTGGGTTTCCACTGTGGATCATCCCCTCGTGTCTGTAAAGCTGTGGGAAGTGAGGACACCAGTTTCTGGAGGTTTAGGTGATGATGTCCCATTCTGGTCTGATGCAGGATTCCAGTTACTCCAGTCACGGACCTTCACAGCCAAATGTGTGCTTCATGATCCTCCATATGTTGCTGTTGGTCTGAGGTCTGGACTGGAGGCAGACCAGTTCAGCATATGGACTTCCTGTTGTATGAACATAGTCCTGCCTCTGCAAAGCCTTCCTTGTGGACGGGAGCAGATGCTGCCATGTCTGCCCTCAAGGACCAGGACTCCCCCCCCGCTGACCACAAACTGGTTGCTCCATCTCCACTTTAGTCCACAGAACAGGGCGTCCATGTTTCCCAGTAGATTTGGACATTTTTATCAAATTTGAAACGTCTCAGTTTTAACATCTGATCTCTTTTTTATGTTCGGTTAGAAGGAATATGAGTTGATGGGATCTGGAAATAACTTTACTCTGTATTTATATTTTAAAGAGAATCTCTACTTTATTTGGAACTGATGCTATAATTAAAAAATAGCTGCTCCATCTTTTAAGCCTAACAAAAGTTATGGAAACTTGGGGGTTAAGAAACGGATTACCATTTTTATTTGATGTTTATTTGATACATAAAGAGGACATTTTCTGAACTAACGTGGCCGCTTTAGCTGTTTGACTCATGCCAGATGAATACACCGGACACTCATTTGGCATTCGCTACCTTGATTGTTGATCCGGATGTTCATTGGGATCTGAGCGGTCATCGCCAGCAGGTTGTGTTGCAGCGCTCTCTGCAACAATCTGTGGTGCTCCTCCGCCGGCAGCGCCATCTTCTTCTCTGGTGGCTCACCAGCCTCGAGTTTGTCCCTCAGTTGTTCCAGAGCAGCCACCTGAGCCGCCATGGCCGCCTGGGCTGCCTGTACAGCCGCCACTGAGTGACTCGCTAAGGCCCCCGGCGGCAGACGCGGCATGCTGACCCCAGGCAGCGGCTGGCCTCCCTCTTCTTCTGGTCAGAAAGGGAGTAAAAAGAGAAATTTAAGTTTAGACTGATGCATGTGCAGCATTGTTTATCCTGGACAGGCATGTACGTGGTTCCTGCCTGTTTGACTTAACAAATCAATGCAGTTTTATTTTCTCCTTAATTTTGGCATCATTAATTTTAATAAAATCAACACTGGGCAAGGGGTTCTTAATGAGACGATCTTATTTCTGCTAGAAACTAAGTCAAGATTAGTGAATAAACTCAGGTGGCCGATTTTAATGGATTTACATTTTAATATTGCACATTTTGAAAGTAAAATTAATGTAAACCCATAAATGCGTGTTTGCTATCCGTGTCTGTCAGTGTCATACAAACTTGGAATATTTTCAGTCTGAGGCCAGTGTCACTGCAATGTTTCTGCACTGCATGCTGGGAAACTACATAAACCTTACTGTATTTTCGCCTTATAGTCTATCAATGCTTCCTATAAAAGGACAATTCCCACCTTTTTTGATCTTTTGGATGGGGGTCAGTGAAGCCCCATTGGAGCCCACTGTCAGGCCCACGCTGGGTGTGGGGACTTTCGGCGATGACAGCATAGTGGGAGTCCCGTTTGGTGAGTAAGTGAAGAGGGAGCTGCCAAAGCTATGTCGACGACCCTCCCGTCGATTACTGTCGATGGCTGCCTGAAGCTCATTGGGGTTGCTCAGACCTCTCTTATCACATTCATATGGATACAGGTACTTCATGTATCTGAAACAAACAGCAGGTTTATATGAATTTTTTTTAAACATAGTGATGGGTGCGTCGTAAAGCATTTCGGTTCAGCTTTCAGCCGAAAGAGATGAGCGTATCATCGCCTGCCACCTGCAGACAAGCCTCCTTCCTGTAAGAAGAGATTAGGAGGAGATCTGATCTGATCTTCTGCTAGCTGGGACTGAGTGAATCCTGCATTCTGAACCAGATACAGGAAATTACTTCAACACACAGAGGTTGATTTGTAAAACAAAGCAGCTGTTGACATTCGATCACCAGCATTTATACATGCGTGAAACGGCAAACAGACCAAGGATTAAAGGATTATCGCTTTGACAGTTAAAGCTACGTTATGTTATCAAAACTTGGCCTGTGTTAATCCCTTATGTGCACCGACAGTTAACAGATCTGTCCAATGAACGCGTTCCATGCACCTTTGTTGTGACAAAAGGGGTGAATCCAAACAAACCTAACACAACAATACAACCACGTAACCTTTTAGCTAAAATTCAAATCAAAGAAAGAGGGTGTGTGTACTGACTGTGTGCGGAGGGTGAAGGCTGCACTGGTGATTGAGGTAGGCAGGTTGAGTCCCTTGGTGATCTCCCTCCACAGTTTCTTGTTGATGACCTCCACTAGGCCGCCCTTCTCTGTCACCAGCTTGTAGAGCATGTATAGATCCAGGACCTGTTTGGCCATGATCGGAATACGATTCACAGGAGTTCCTACAACCACAAACACAGAGGGCAAAGGTCAAGATGAAAAATATTATTATATGCAACCGATAATGGAAAACACGGTGCGGAAACAAGAGTTTTGCTAAAATAAAATGTCAGTGCTGTACAGAACTTAACTGTAGTTGTAACATTAGACTAAATTTTGCTGTTTTTTTCTCCAGCTTTAATGTAACTCCACAGTGGGTATGAGGAATGAAACCAGAAGAGCCATCTGATACAGGTGCTGGAGAGACGGCTCAATAATATCTGTGTAATGCGGTGCAACATTTCATGGACATTTTGTTCAAACCAGCATTTAGCTCGTTGACTCAATTCTTTCCTAAAACTCAAGAAAATGCAACTAAGATACAAAGTAAGAAAAGAAATGCTGGGAAAAAAACATTCATCAGTGCCTATATTAATGTAATAAATATAAGAACTTCCAAATTTGTTGTGAGAGGTTGGACATGAAGATATATTCCTGTTTTGCCTCTTCATCAACATGAATCATCATCACTTAGCATATTCTGAAACCATGGCCCAGTTATGAACATGGCCTACAGATGGCACTCTCAGATTCTCAGAGCAGGCTCGGCAAGCCCACCCACTGGCAGCGGCTGACACTGTAAATATCTTGTACTAGCTTTTACAGTTGTGAGCACATGTCTGCTACCTCCCATGTCAGTTGCGCCCCTCTGATGTGATAACACCAGCCCTGAGCCCACCTGTGACACCAGAAGGATTTCCTCCGAGAAATGATCTCAAACAGCCACGTGGCCTCAAGACATCCATCAAAAGAAGGTCCAAATAAGCTGCTGTTCCCTTCGTATCAGATTAAGCTGCCCAGATGAGAAATGATCGTGTGCGTAGTGTTTGAATTGTGGGCAGGATGGGAGGGTAAGCCAATCCATCCCAGGGCATTAATACAACATGTACCTTCTAGTTATAGCCTGGGAATGATGAGTTGCTGTGTGACCATGAAGCAATCATCTCTGAAATGAATAAAGACCCCACCCAACTCAGTGAAAGACGAGTAGCCGGTGCTGTGTCATATGTCAAGAGAGAGAGAAGGGGGATGGTGATCATCCTCTCCATGTAACTATCAAGAGCTGCCTATGGCACCGGCTGGGGATAAAGCGGAGAGATATAATATAACAAGATAAGAGTTGGGAGTGGATAAGGTGTACCGTAATGAGTGAGCAAATGTGATACACGGAGAAAGAGTTTGGGGATTTAAAAAGACACACACACCACAAACGTGCAGCTACATACCTCGTTTCTGCATGAAGCTGAAAAGGTCATCGAGAAACTCTTTTCTCTTTGGGTCTCCGTCCAGTTCATACAGCTGTTGAGACGGAAAAAAGAAAGTCTGTTCAAGTTGTGCTTTTTGTGTTTGACAGCAAATATGATCCGATCGTCCTGCTGACAGAAAATCCATTTTAATATGCAAAGATGCCACCGATTACTGACAGAAAATGACGTCTACGTAACCAGTTGCCATGACAACCAGTGCCATTATGTGCCACAGCGATATGTCTTTTCTATTAAAGAGAAAATAAAAGTCAAAACAAAAACAACTGGCCGGTTATCCTGGATGATCAATCACATTCTGACTATAAGAGGAGGTGACAGAGAGGAAAATGGAGAAATGTAGTGAAGCACTGTGGCTTGATGGGATCCTGATGTGGGTCCGGCTGCTGGCGGGGCCCTGGGCTCCGGAAAGTTCAGTGAAAGTTAGCAGTAAAAGTGAGGCACCCACTCGGGGGAGTATAGTGGGGCTATTGAGCCTGGGGTTGTTTTTTTTCCATTCACTGTGACAGTGAAATGTCTCGTTGAAGGTCTCGCTATTTATATTACACTCAAAGGTAAAATTTCCGCTCTCTGGTCTGTGTGTCAGCAGCAGCACAACTTCACCATCATCACACTTTAATGAGCAACACCTCTACAGCCCCATATAAAACATAAAAGTATCGACAATATCGCAGCGTCTGAGAGAGGTCATGGAGTTTCATTATGTGTTATTGAAAATAACAGGTTGTGAAACACAATGTGCAACTGAACACCAACAAACAAAACCACAGAAAATAGAACCAAGCATATTATTACTGAACAGCCATCAGCCCACAGTTAGCAACCAAACCACTGCATCGCTTCATGTTGCACACTTTCGCCAAGAGCATTTGATATCATTTCAGGAAATCACGCAAGCTCAGCACAACACCAACGCAAACAGGCGATGTGAACAGCAGCTTCTTGTTTTATGCGCTGGACTGTTGGCAGGACATTAAAACCATTAAAGCCCAGCACTGTGCTTCATACCACAGTGGAAAAAATGCACTCAGCATGTTTTCATTCGTTGTGTCATCTTGCAATCAGTTCCAGATCAACGACAAGCTGCCTTCTTATTTAATACCTGACTAAATGTTGCACAGAGATGGATCCTAGCATAAGAATAGAAACGGTAATTTACTAAAAGATGTTGTTTTCAGAGAGGACCGGAGCAGAGAAACTAAAAATGAAAGGCTTCATGCGCAACGGCGGCAGCAGTGGCTTCATTCCACTTAAAGACAGTCCAACTCTGTGGCATTCAACCCTCATTAGTGACGCCAAGCTGCCATAAGATCTTATTATCTACTTGGGGGAGGGGGGGGAGGGGGGTTGGAGAAGTGGGGGAGGTGGGACTGAAGAGGGTTGAGGTGAACGTAGCGGCGGGGGCATGCCAGCTAATGTAGAGGCCTGCTGGAGGCAAGGGGGAGTTTTAATTACAGGATGCATGTATTTCGTGAAGTGCCGCTCCATAAATCTTAGAAATTACCCCCTCCCCTGCTTCCCATCCCCCCCATGTTGCTTTATTTGCTCCCAATCCCTCTTTCAGTCTCTCCATCCTAATCACACCAATAAATATTTGCCTAGTGGTGTGGTGGGAGTGATCTGATCCCACTCCCTCCAGTCTAAAAGTCGTGGTATTCCACTAAGTATAACGCATGAAACAGTGCAAACTAAACCCTTCTATTGTTAACAAGCAGCGATTCTCATGTGATTATTCTCCTTCCTAGAGACTAATATCTGGAACTGAAAGGTGGCGTGTTGATTAGCGCCGCTGTTCACATGCCCAGCAGAAGTAGCTGCTTGTCTACAGTGACATGTGAACTGTGTGGACATGTATCTGACAGTATCCGTCATACATGCGCATATCCAATTTAAAATCTCACTCAGTGTTTACAAATGTGGGCACCGTGTCCGGCTTTGCATCAATGAACATGCGACAATAATCTCAACTCTTCCGGTTTTTATCTTGTGCTCTGATCTGCCGTCACTCTGAAGGTTTGAGTGTGTGAGTTTAGTGAAGCACCCACGTGTTCATTCAATAACTTGCAATGATGTACAACACTGGACTGCAGAATTAATTCTAGTAAAGTAAATGTTTAAATGTCTTCTAAACAGAATTTCATAAATACATTATTTTAAATAATTCATGCTCAGTCAGTAAGAAATAAATTAAAAGGGCTCCAATTTTAACGTATTTAATAATCTTATATATATGGTCAATAAAAATGGCCCCTCATGCCACTCAGATTCTTAAAACAGCTGTGACTTGGTAGGCAGACGCGACCTTGCTGTCTTACAGGTAAAATACGTGATTACTAGGAAGTATAAATCAAGCAGAAAATGTAAATGTAAGAAACTCTAAACGGGTGCAGACAACAGCTGCACAAGTCGCTCTTCATGCAATATGTCATTGTAAGCGTATCAGTGTGTGGAGAGGAGTTGGTTTGGAGCGCCCCAGTACCGGGTAGCTGCTGCAGAACTGACATAACCCGAGTGGGATATGTGGCTGAGTGAAAGACGCCAATGCTGATCCTGTCCAACTGGCAAGACCACTACGACACCACACCCCTAACTATATGGCTTGCGAGTCTCTCTCATGTGCAGCAAATGTATTTTCTCCCTTCCTCTGCGACCTTATCGGCCTCTCTGAATCTGTTTATTTTGTCTTTTTTCCCCCCACTCTTCACCGACTGTCCATTCGTCCATCAACTATCAACTTCGCTCTCATTCTGCTCGTCTCTTGTCCTCTCTCCGTTCCATCTATATAATCCCTGTGTACATTAAAAGCGCCACTACCACCCACTAGCACACATACAGACGTTTATCAGGCTCACACGGGTGCGGTCGTTATAGGTTTTTCATGTCTATAGTGTGCGCTGGGACAGGGGCCCCTCCTGGATTAAAGCTCTGCTAGTCAGATAAACAATAAGAAACTAGATAAACGACAAGAAACTGGGCCAACTGGTAACGCAGGGTTCACGCCCCTTGACCGAATCCTCTAACAGAGAAAAAAAAGCCTTAAGGGTTTATCATTTTGTAAAGCACTTACAGATTATTAAAAGAAAAATCAACTTGTTGGAGGCAACATCTGTTTTGATATGTGGATGAAGGCAAATTTATCAAAGCTTTCTGAACGCTGGCTGTGTAAGTGCTCCAGAAGTGAGACTTCAAGATTTCACAACTTCAGATAAATAATTATGTGTTTGACGGTTGTCTGATAGTTTCTTAGCCTGGCTGCGTATGTAGGTCAGCGACACACTGTCTGCAGATAAATTGTAAACAGGCCTTATAGTGCAAATAATCAGTAATCAAAGAGCAGCCTTTGTAGCCTCAGAGGCAAGCGGCAGTGACTATAGGTAACAGAATGTGTTTAGGATGGTGGAAGGAGGGGGGAGTTGCTCAACCATTAATGCAAATGGCACTCAGTCTTGCTGGTACTAGTATCAGATAGCACACAATAGATCCTTTGCAACTAAAAACCAAAAGTAAGACAAGCAGGGTATCACCTATATGCTCCCTTACACCTGCCTGTCACCTCCAGGTGAGGCTAACTTGTACACAAAAACATGTGGACACCTGTTATGACAAATAGCTGAATGAAAAACATGAAAAAAAGAAAAAAAATTATGTTCATAGAGTTGTTTTCCCCTTTTGTGCATGAGTCATGCTCATAATTTTAGGTTTGCATGACTTCTCATCATTCATCTAAACATCTGACCTTAATTCTGCAAGTTGTTTTCTGTCAGAACGGACTTCTTACAAGAGGTGAGATGTCCGCGTGGTACACTCGCGCACATAAAGCTAAGTGCAGGCCATCTTTAATGATTCAAAGTCTGTGGAAAGGTTTAGACATAGCTTGTAAAAAAGACAATTTGCGAGGAAACAAACGAAACTGGCAAACACACCCTAAATGTGGTCACACCACTTCATTAAGTACAGAATGATAACCTTAAGGTGTGTTTTATCCTCCAGGTGAGAATGAATTATTTAATGGAGATGTTTATGGCAAAGGTAGAGTCACACAAACTAATCACATTTTATCCAATGCTGATAGTTTCACACCATATTAATCAGAGTCTTTTTCCCCTGAAAGCGATAAGTATGAACTTGTTTTCTCTCCATGCTGCCTTGCCTGAGTGGAATGAAAAAAATGCTGTTGTCTCCCAAGGTTATGTTTAAGCATGACTACATCCGATTATCTCTGCTAAACTGTGATGTGAAAATTAGATGATGACGAGAGCCACACTGTCTCACCAAGCTAGTTTGGAGGCATGAAAAATAACCTAACTTGTAAACACAATCGCTCCCGAGAGCGAAAGGAGAGCAGTGGAAAGGGTTGAGAGGGGACACATGAACACATGATCAGCCATATTCAAACAGTGCATTGTTCCAGGCGAAAGCCCCTTTACAAGTGTCATTAATGTCCAGAGCAAACAGCCGGACAGGATCACTTCACAACATGTTTTCATGATGAAAATGAAATGTTGCTGCATGTAAACATTTAGTCTCACATCATAGCCCAATGCTATCACCTATAAAGTAAACAGGTGTTTCACATAAATGAATCTGAACGAGCTGAGAATGAGAAAAACATGATGTTGGTTGTGTTACTCATGTCTCTTTCTGCTGTTTTTTCACCACGTTGTCGCACCGGGAGATCTGTCATGATAACGTGGATGAAACTAAAAACTAGTTTCATTATTAGTTCATCTGACAAACCTATTTCATGCTACACTGATGCAATCTTTGTGTTCACCAATGTTTTGTTGTCTGCAGAGAACAAACCACACAGACCTTACCCACGTCCAGCTTTGTAATTATTGTGGTTCATCAGCTTTGAGTTATACCAAGTGTGGCCTCAGCAACAACAAAGTTTCTTCTGTGCACAGAAAGAACCCCCCCCAACTAGACTTACATGTAAACACATAATTCAGTTTTACCACAATGAAGGCAACACTTTGAGTATTGATGGCCTTATGGGATCATCGCAGTGAGGTCCATGAGCAGAGAGGTGAAACGAGCCAAAGTGAAATTTATTTTAGGCAGACAAGTGGCTTTTTTATATCAAAGGATTCAATTTAATGTCCCGACACACACCAAACAGCCGAACCTGCTCTCTAAAATGCCGTGATGCGTTGCAGTAAAGATAAGAAGAAGAAGCTGGAGGTAATGACACTGCTTACCCCTCCCCTTCAAATCCTCAATGGTTTTATTGAGCTTTTTGATATCAAGATAATCAGCTTACAGGTTTTGCTAAGAAAGAACCAGAGAAGTAAAATCCTCTGTGCAAATATTAGACTGCCTTTGTCTTTAAGTCCTTCCTCTGCAGTTATTACCGACACACTGAAACAGCGTCTACCTCGATAAGGAAATGGTGAGAATGGTTATGAATAACGCCTTCCAATTTCTACATTTCTTTGTCCTGCTTGACAATAACAATAAAAAAGTGACTCCTGAATCGTTCTAGTTCTTCTTGTTTAGGAATCTGTTTTGAATCACATTTTCCAGCGATCAGCTGCTAATCAAACAACCGGGGACATCTGTGCCTGCTGTGGCCAGAATTTGACTGTCTGCGTCTGTTTCTTTGTTTATTCAGACAATGGCTACCACTGCTTAACATGCGATAAAAACAAAGCTACACACTTCAATGGTTCATATGTAAATTCATACATTTCATACCAAGCTGCTCGTAGAAGCGTCAACTCTAACAGAGTTTGAGAAAATAGAAATCTGGATACGCAAAATATACCTGAACCTACAGAGGCTAATTATGTTTAGGAATGCACGCCAACATACACACCCTTCTTTGCTGAAAAACACATTTATTGTAGGGATGTTCAATGCTGGCTTTTTTTTCCCACCAAGATCCGATATACAGATTTTGTCCAAATCTTAATTTCTGATACTGATAACCGATATATTTTGATTCCATCCATGAAAAAACCCGAAAAACTAAATTATTTGTGGTAAATGAGTTATATTCTCCGCTTTGCAGTAAATTTAATGTTCGTGTACACGCTTCAAAATATTTCCAAAACATGTGGAAGAGTCCACCTCCAAGCTCGTTATGCTGAAAGTGACGACGCAGTTTGATGATGTCACAACCACAGGGTTGTGCCAAACAAACAAATGAACATATCTGGAAAAGTATACATGATATGTTATATTCAGTCATTTTGAGTCAGAGACTTACAGAAGAGTTTGATATGAAAACATGTACAATAAAATGTGTAATAATAAAATAAAAAGGCAAATATTGATACAGATATTTTACAATTTCACATTTTAATGCCAATATCGGTGTACTGGTAATATCGCTACGGCGATAATATCAGACATCTGATGTATTGTGTTTTTGTTTTTTATAAAGACTGTTAGTCAATTTCAGTAACATAAAAATCACCAGATTAAAGAAAGACATCTTTATACGATGACTCCTCAAACCTCGCGTGCCATCTCTACATAACACACGTGTTGTTGCATCTAGCGAGGACATGAAAACAAAGCTGCTACAAAACCCATTCTGTGTATGTTTGTTGAACAGTTTTAAAACTGTGGAAATTAGGCTCCACTATTTACTTTAGTCTGATATTAAATTTCTTGCCTGCACAACTGGAAAATCATAAAACCAGTCAGGTGACAGCTTGAAAGAAACTGTGTTGACATGTTGCCATAAACTGACATCTTTAATGAATATATCTTTGTCTTCTTTGCTCTCGGCCCTGCCCAGCCCCCACAAGCAGACAATTAACAGCCACAGCAAAGCAGCGGCTCCGAACATTGCTTTATTGACAGGCAGGATCACACACATCATAATCCAGACTGACCGGCTGACCTCATGAATTCAACTCCATTGATAAAAGGATGAGGAGCCAACAACTTCGCAGTCACAAACGCGATCGCCGTGACTCACTAACTGATGTGGCTTTTATCTGCAGCAGTCACATTTAACCCAAAAATGACAGGAGAGGGGAAGAAAAGATAAGCGAGCTAGGAAAAGAAAGCAAGAATGAAACAGATGCAGTTTGCATAGCTGTTGTATAAAACCACATGTTTGAATGTGCCAACTGTGGCACAAAACCAAGCAGCAATGATTCATAAAACACAACTGCCATCATTGTTTCAAGGTTAATAATAAATGGACTCGATGTAAAAGACTCGGGAACATTGTAGCCCATTTAATGACTGAAAAAATTAGGATAATGATCTACACATTTCATTCTAACCTGGTTTGCAGCTTTGCTTTTTACCTCATTTGGAGCCAAAAGCATAACATGAAATAGATTTTTTTTAGGTGGCTCATGAAAGTCTTATATGTAAAAAGTATCTCTAGAACTTCAAAGATCATTACATAGATTGAGTACATGTTATCTTTATTATGTGTGATGTTGTAAATGAGCCAGTGCCAAAGGATCTTTTTTATGCTGGGATTACTGGATGCATGGTATCATCTGCTGACATGAGGAAAAAAAATCAGTTGACGATCACATGGATATTAAACCTGAATGAACACTATGCAAAAATGACATGCACTCCACTCTTGGCTGCTACTGTTGGGTCAGCTGCCAGGGCTCGGGGATTTGGATAAGAATCAGAAATAGCAGCAAGTTTTCCCAGGGCTCTCCCGACTCTGATATATGTTCTAACTGCACTGCTAATGAGTAGGATCATGATGATGGATGTCCAAATCGGGCGAGACAAAGCTGAACAGACAGAGGAGGAGGGGAAGTGGGTGTAGCAGCAATCTGAGATCATAAAGTGACGTGTGATACCACACACAGAATCGCCTGTTTGATTAAAGAGATTTTCAAGGTTGTTTCAGTATAAAGTATCTTTATATAAAGACACTAATCTTATAAACCATCCTTCACCTAAAATGACAAAATGTCTGAGCTAGATAATCATCTAATGAGAGTCTGTGTAAAAAGCTGAAGGTATTTATTTAGCGCCAGAGGAGATGCCTTGATAACATAAGTCTGAATGCAGACAGATGGAGACAGAGATAGCAGACTAGTTGTAGTTTGAAAAGGGTTGTAATGACACTTTCACACAAACAAGACTCAGACGTGTTGATCTTGCCTGCTTGGGAGGACTAAAAATGGGCATTCTGCTACGCTGCTGCTCCTCAATATGGATCACCTTACAGAGAAGTGGTGGGGGGGACCCTCATGGTTGGGTGCCTGTGCTGCCAATCAGAGTGATGGATGGACATGGCAACGGGTTTAATGGTTAACAACAGTGACCTTAAAAACATATTTGGCCCACCCAGCCCCGTGTGGGCCAGATAGCAGTGTAGCTCATCAGAGACGGAGATGTAGCGGCTCTAGTTAATATGTGGATGAGCAGCAATCTGACCTGAAGAAACCCACTGGGTTTGTCTCCTGTATGTAGCTGTGGCCCATGCTGCTCTTTAAAGATATTTCTAGATGTCTCAAGAGAACTTGAAACATACATTACATCCATGTTTGGAACCAAGCAAGGCCTTGTTTGTCCAATAGCAGGACAGCGTGTAGTGTATACATGTGTCCTTTAACATAACATGAATCCTTTGCTGAACACATGCATACGTTTTACCTCAAATAAAACATAAGAATAATGATGGCTCACAAATAAAACTGCAACCTGAAAGCGATACATGGGGACACCACAATTAACATCATTAGAAATTATTGTGGCATTCTTTACATGACATGTAAGAAATGTCTACTGTGAAAAGGTTCTCTTATAATTTCCCATCAGTGTCACATCGAGACTGACTACAATGAATCGATAGTGGTTACGGCGCGACAACATAGACTTCCTGAAAAACCCACACAATTATGAAATCATTCTGGTACACATAAGAGGGGGAAGCTTCAGCTGTCACAAGTGAGAAACTAGTCACAAATGTGGGTCAAAGCGCCAACAGAACTTTTAATAATGTGGAAAATGGTGCCCTGCTTCACGCCGTCTTTAACCTATTGACTGGAGGCTATTATAGGTCCATCTCAAAACATGCAGATGTATTTTCCACTGCTTTTCAGTCCAGTTTTACAAACACAAAGAGCATTTCAGACCTTGAAAGCGTGCTGCTAAATACCTTTATCTTTATTTGACCCATTTCCTAATTGATTCCTCCCAGGTTGAAAGCTCTCAACACATTTTCAGATGAATATGAAGGCAAAAGTGCAAAAACGCAAAGCCTTTGTTGAGTTGAATGCCTACCGCTGAGTCTTTGTATGAGGAGATGTCAGGGCTTTGTTTATTGACAACCTGAACCGTTCCTTGCTCATCTATATCTGTGCTTACACAAAGACACAAGGCTGCAGTTAAGAATGCTTTTAACAGAGACAAAAAGAAAGAAATAGATTTAGCAGCGCTCTTATGTTTCCTTTGAAAGGGAAGCAGACAGACATCAGAATTAGACATATAATGGTGCAAAAAGGAATGTGTGGCATCTGAGAGGCTCTGGACAATAAGTCATTTAGTCATTTTTCTAAAGGCTTAAAGTCAGAAAAACGCTCAAAAGTGAAGAAAAATACAGGAAACCTTCTTCACAAATGTAATACTAGCTATAAAAAAGTACAACAGCTAAATAAAGAGACAGGATGAAAGAGCTAACCTCAGCCTTTACACAATCTTTGTTTACATTCCTGCTCCAGTCCCCCTCTCCAGCTCCGTATTGAGTGCCTGCCAATTTCCAGAATCCCCATGGCTGTACAGTTTCTGACATCAGCTCCATGCAGTGCGCTAGAGATTGGACACGATTCAAATGCTCTGCGGTGCTCCACAGTCAAAATGAGCATTTACTACACGCTCTACTTGGCAGCGGTTCAAAGCCCAATGCCAACTGACGGACTTTTTCCTGTTGCCTCAGTCACACCTACCCTTTCCCCTCCTCTGCAGCTCCTTTTCCTCTCAACAGGAAAACGTTCAGAGCTCTTCCCATGCAAGCGCTGCCCTTTGTTTTCATGATATAACCAAAGCCCTTTAACCTTATATTGCTGTTTTAATAAGCACAGACTGCTGCGAGCAGAGGTTTTTCCAGGCACGACATAATGAATTGAGCGAAAATGCTGATTTCTTCAGACAGAAGTCAGGGTCTGCAGGGACGTGGATGCTGCACATAACGCTGCCGTTTCAGCTGATGTGCTTTATGAAGATTCAAATACAATACTGCTCTGGATTTAATTGATACAATCCAAGCAAATAGATTAGACCAAGACTCAATAGTGTGTGAAAAATTCATCAAAAACATGCAAAACGTATAGACTGACATCAGTTAAACACATGAAAAATGGCAGTTTTGGGAATTCAAGGGTCAGAGGTGGGGTTGGTTTAACCGGAAATAATCGCTGCCTTCTCGCCACATTTGATTAGAAGACACAAATACACCTTAAATGCAGAGTTTTGGGGATAAGAGCAGGAAGAAAAGACAGCAGGATGGAAAAGCAGAAAATAGCCACAGAGATATTTCAATACTTGTCTCTAATCTTCTCATATGTTATCAATTATGTTTCCTTCACAACTGGTTTTGGTTTCAAACTTCCAACAAAAAGCCAGTGAAAAGAATAAAAATGTCTTTATTTATTCAAACAGCACTAAAAAATGGATCAAAAGGTTTTCCTGTGGTGGAATATAAACTCAACGAGCACTTATCAGACAGCTGCATCAGCAGAAACCTGATGGGCAATCCCAATAAGTGTCGCTCCCAATTGGGTCTTATTCCAGCTTCACTTCCTGTAGTCACTAACAGCCCCCTCCCCCAATTCCTGGTGGGTGTGTATGTGTGTCGGAGCAATTTAATGTTTAATGCCACCCCTCCCTCCTTCCATTCCAACTGATCATGGTGAGTGCCATGAATTTTTAAAGGCATCCCTACTTTACTGTCCATCTGGGCTCCATCTGTCCAGCTGCTGGTGTTTAAAGCAGACAGAGGACGCAGAAGAGGAGACTTCAAAGGCTCTGCATGGCCTCTGGACAATTTCTGGCCCGATAAAGACTGTTTATAAAAAAGGAGCAAGGCATCTGCTCATGGCTTCAACACAGCACTTTACAGACGACACAACAATGATAATTGTGTAATTGTACGTAGAAAAACACTTTAAAATATGTTTCTAGAAGAAAAAAAGAAATGGTTACTGACAAAGAGTAGAAAAAGTAACTAAATTAGCTACGTAATAAATTAAAAGAATATACTTTAATATACTGATTCATTTTACACAAAGCATTGGGAAAAATAGCTACCTAGCTAGCTAAGCTAACACATCTGAAGCAATGACTTTTAGGTAATTAGACAAAGTTATATAAAATAACATATTTATTAGTAATATTAAAGATATTAAATAATAAAACCTAAAACAGCTCTTTTGATTGGCTGTGTAGCATAGGTTCAGCATTCCTAGCATACTACTGGGGGCTACAGGGAGCAGATGGGTGCAAGCCTATTAGCTATAAGCTACTGAACTTTAATAGCAGCGTCAGTATTTTTGGAAATGATTTTGTTAAGACACAGATAGTGATGTTTCAAGAGGCAGAGATAATGTGAGGAGCGAGGCTGTATCAGTATCACACTGATATCATGGAAATAACCATACCAGATGCACAAATCAGTTTAATTTACAATTTAATCCAACAACGCTGGCATAATTTGATATCTGTATAAAGCCTTATCCTTTATTTAATTCTGCTGCACTCTGCAACACCCAGATATGACGCAGCTGGCAAAGCGCCTTGAATATTTTGATTAATTCACTTAAAACCACAGAGTAATCACACATCCGACCAGACAGCACTTCTCGGCTTGATTTAGTCTGACCTTTTAGCTGAAAGTGGAGCAAGAGGAGGAAGGTGGCTGGGTGATCCACCAGGAATGCAGGTTGGGCTTTGCTGATGAGTCTTTGCCACACTCAGCCCGGGGCAAAGCTCAAATAAAGGCCGGGCTTGTGTGTATGTTTCTTTTGCAACAAAGCTTAAGCCCTTCCTAAGTAAGTGAATCCATTTACTAAACTTGCCATACAAGTTTTCTTCTTTAAATATTAGATTTATGTATCTGAAGAATAGTCTTACTCATCTATTAGCGTAAAAACAAACACTGCAGTCCCCATTCAAAGCCATTATGTAACATTATATGCACACACACTCGACAAGACAAGCGAAAGAGACAGTTTTCAGTTGGAAGGACTCTTACTGCTCCGAACTGATAGAGGCATGCAAAGTTTCTGCTGAGGATCTGAGGTTCCTAGTGGCCACATTATCACCCTCCATCAGGCACATTCCAACAGCCTCCACCCACCTGCCCAAAATAAACTGTATCGTCTTAACCCTTTCCCCTCCACCTTGTGCATCCAAAACACTCCAAATACACATGAATACACACAAGAACTTGTGCAACTAACCAGTTTTTAAAAAAAAAATCTGGTCAAAATGACAATAAAGAACAATTAGATCATTAGTTTTTGTTTCGTTGAAGGAAAACAGCTCATAAAATGAGAGTACTAAAACATCTCATCAGGTCTCTGAAAGTGTTTTCCTGCAAGCATGTAATAAGAACTATATATTAAAAAGTGACGAGTTTGGTCAGATGCTGTCTGTTTCCAAAACACCGTGGCCTATACGCAGACAAGCCATGAAATAATGCGAGTTGCTTTTTGTTCACATGCCTCAGGCTTCAGCGAGACAATGATCCTAGTTTGAGAAACCGATCTGTGAACGTTGGTGGGAAACCAGTATGATTAGATTTAGTTTAGCTGAAATTACCCCACACATACTCAAACATGTCTGGCTGATATTGCCCCTGGGGATTCTCCATCAACAGAGTACATTTCTGAGTTATTTTCCATGATTAACCATCATAACTGAATGCCTAACTCACCAACGCTATTCCTAAACCTAACCAGAGGACAAGTGTGGTTCCCATGTTGGCAGAAAGTCTCTGATAAGTAAACAAGTGCCCCTGCTTCCCCCCCCCACACACACACACACCCATTCAAACACACACACAAATGGAGAACAAAATGTGTAAAAGAAGACATGGATCCGAGCTTTGTCCATGCTACACCAAGCAAGGAGGCATGGTGTACTAAAGATAACAGTGGCTGAGTGGACAAAAAGTTCTTACATTGTTCTAAGTGCAATAAAAACTTCCCAACATGTGTTCTGCACAGATAGTCGCGGCAAAACTGCTTCTCTCTTTGGGTTATGCTTACAAGCAGGAGGCCTCTGAAAAGTCTTGAAGTGATACTTAATTTAAAAATAAAAGTTAAAAAATTAACTCAACCCAAGTTGGTTGAAAAGATGCAGAATTTGCTTACAATGACATTAGCATCGGATCAGAAATTGTGCATTCCCTTATGTTTGTTTAGAGATGCTAAATTGACAAATTAAAGTCTGAAAGTGGATAAAATGTTCAGATTTCTGTTTATACTAACAGTAAAATTAATGCTACAAAGACTCCACTTATTTCGATTGTATCCAGGCAGGTTTCAACTTACAATTTCTAATTTTATCTCAGCTTTTCCAAAAGAAAACCTGTGAACAGGGATGAAATAAATAAGAATCCACCACACAGTCACAACGCAGTTAAAGCTGTTTGAATTATTATATGAGGAAGACGATTACATAGTATTACCATCTATCACGACGAAAATATCGAGCTTCATTTGAAAATAGTTAACTTTGGATGTTGGATCACCTTTTTTCTTTTTTTTTTTTTTTTTGGTGGTGGTGGTGGTTGGGGCGTTGGGGGGGTTGAGGATACTACACATCGTTCGAGAATATTGTGATGACAAATTACAGATGACCCTCATGCATAGTAGAGATCAAAGGGAGTGATGTTTAGTTATTTACATTATTAATGGGAGATGCTAAATAACTTATCAGTGTTTGTGGAAATAAAAATGTTCATTTTTGTTCTCTTCACTTCCATGTTTGTGCAAAGACAACAACGTTCTGTATCTGTTGCTTTCATTTGTGTCATAACAGCTTTTCTCTGTTCCATGCATGCGTTTGTGCACTTTGCCACTTCTTTTCACCCCCTCAGCAAACATAAACCAATTACAGTCACATGTTTGATGAAGGGATCAGTAATTGAAATAAATTAAAACAAAACTGACATAGGGAGGACCAATGAGCCCTGAGAGTTTCCCACTAATGAGCGTGAAGGATGATCACACCTGAAAACGCTGCACTGAGTAAACTGGCCCCATTAAACCAAACAGAGGCCATTTTTTCCCTCCACGGGGCTGACATGAGCCTTACATGTTGGCTAAAAGGTGAGATTGATAACTCTTGTTTGATAAGATGGAAATGCAGTCTATACTATCAGACCTTTTGTGATAAATGCAGTACTGATAAAAATGGACTTTTCAAGCTCAGCATTTGTCTCGTTTCGCATCAATCACTTGAATTTCACATGACGACAAAAGCAATATTTTGTCTGCCTCTGATTAATAGCTTGAGCCGTCTCTACTGCTAAGTGGTACGGTGATGGGGATTTTTGGATGGAGCTTTTGCTGAGCGCCATACATGCATTATATTTAATGTTTTGCTGAAGTGGTACATTTACTCACATGCAGGCCTGGTAAGCATGTCATTTCTTTTTGATTAGGGCATCTGCACCACGAACACTTAAAATGGGCTCAGACCACCACAATTAACAATAATCCTATAATTTTATTCTTCAGTATATAAGCTGCTGAGCAGGCAAAGTGGATGTGGAGGATTTTACCGACTATAAAACCCATAAAGCGCACATTTAACTGTCATAGCCCTCACATAATGTGAAGAAACCACAAATGTGAGGATTGCATGAAAAAGAAGAAGCAAATGAAAATAGTGCAGCTGTAAACAAAGTAAGCAGAAATTTATTTTTGATGAGTGTAACTATTCGGGGGTGGGGAAGGAGAGATGAGTACTTATTTTAACAGGGAATAACTTCAGTTTTTGCTACCAACTGCTGTAATTGTACAGAGGAAAAAAAATTGTGCCAAATTAGATTAATAATGTTCTTATCTATCAGCATTATGAATGTTACGACACCAATGTAAACAGATAATATTCTGTTCCTTGCTGCATCATGGTAATTTGATTGGATTTAAATCATGATATATGCAGCTTTCCTTTTTCCATGTCTCCACGATTAACTTAATGTTATGGAGGTCTGATATAGGTTTTAATCAAAGATAGATTAGGTAACAGCATCGCTCGCCATTCAGCTTGCGTATCTGCATTAAATCCACTGCTAACCGACATATCCCATAACGCTGGCATTTATTTCATACAAACAAACATGCAAAATAAAGTCAAGACGCTACACAGAGGAAGAGGTGGACTATTTAGAGAAGCGCAGTACAGAGGTTGCAGGGAAGTTATATTCCACATGCTCTGAAATTACAAGAAATCAGCCTTGAATTACAGAATCTATAGTTAGACATGATAATGGAGCACATGAAAGCTGCATGCAATGTGGCAAAGATAATTTACCTCCAACACAACCGCAGGCATCAATAATTAAAATCTATAAATTTCTAACTAGTTCTCCATTCTCACAGGGTTAAGTAATCCATTTGGATTAAAAAAAGCTTGTTTCTCAAACTGTTGAGCATGTTATATGTTTTGAAATGTTGCAACAGACCATGTTTTTGCTTGCATTTATTAGCAGCTTGCATTGTGCAATATGCCGATGCAGAAAGAGGTGGCTCAGTGTATGCTTTGCAGTTTTCTCACAATGCACAAGTATTTCTTTTATAAAAAAAGTCTGAGGCTCAAAAATAAAAAAGTGCATCTGTAATTACATCAAATTGACACCCTATTTGGTTAAATGTGAAGAAAATTAAGAAAACTATTCTAATTTAACATGAGGAGTTTAAATCCTGAACGGCAAAGTGTGAGTAGGTTTCCTGGTTCCTTCCTGCTTTTTTATTGACAACAGCCTTCAATCTTAATGTAGCTGTTGACAGTCTTAAGTCTCTACGTGTATACAGCCCGTCTTAATTCACCAGGGCCTCCCTCATAATATCCAGCCCACTGGTATGTTTACAGTAAACTCCAGCATGTTAAAGCTGTTAAAATGCTCCCGAACTCCCCCTCCCCCCTCGACACTCCCCATGAGTCTCTAGACCTCAGCTCCCAAGCCCGTTCAATGTAAGAAACCTCTTTACTTCCACGTTCCTAATGTCCAACTTCAATCAGCGACAGATCCCCCACAAACACGTGGTTTCTTTAGATGTTTTGACTTATGTACTTTAACAAAATGCCAGGTGGCAAAAAGCCTCCAGTTTTATCAAAGTTTGACTGCTGGCTGGTGCTAACTTCCCACCCTGGTCAGATTACATCATCCACTGCTGAGAAAGCACCAACAGGCTGGATGTGAGGAGTGTGAAGGTCACATGTAGCTCACTAGTCAACTTTTCAATATTTTTTTATTTATTTATCCACTCCCTTCATGTGCCAAGGAGCTGACTAGGACTTTATTTTGCGTGATTTTCCACAGCGATCTCAGCTTATAGCTACCAGTCACATAAACACATGTATGCTTGATGCTAACTAAGCTATTTATTATGATTTGGCTCAAATTAATGTGTCTGTAAAGTGCCGTAACAGCACACTGTTGTGAAGTGGCGCCATATAAATAAAGCTGAATTGAACAGAGTACCGATGTGCATACGGATGGACAGTCTGATCATTTTTGAAGAGGTTCAGCTATTTGTCACTTCACACAGAAAACACAGCAATGCCACCAGAAACTCTGAGCACGGTCGAGTGTTAGAACGGACATGCAACCAGCGCAGACGACCGAAACCGGCAAATAAAAAGCAAAAGAAGAAGCCGAGGACGACAACGACATCAACAATTGTAGAATTAACGGGAGGACTTGAATAGAGGCTGTGTGTGCCCCCAACTGCAGCCAACAACTAGTCGCATGCCGACTAGGAGATGCATGGAAGCATGTGGGTGTGAAGTAATACAATGTATGAAAGAGACATTTACATACTGAAGGGAGCCTAAATGGGGCTTAAGGTCAAGGTCACAGCAGGACAGTTTGAAAGATTTGGCTTGAAAATAAAATGAAAGAAATTAAAAAAAATAAAATGAGCTCGCTGATTGTTCATGACTGAAAACGTCTCATTCTTTGCAAACAAACAACGAAGCCACATAGATATTCTGTGGGTCTTCTGTTTTTCCATTATAATTAACACAGCTCAGTAAGATGATGTAACAAAACAGCGCAATAATAAAAGTACCCTTAATCTACTTTATTATTCTAAATAAAAGGTGTAGCTGCTGGTTTTTTTCTTGCATCTCCTTTTTATTCTCCTCATTTTCCCTCTTTTTTAACAATCGAACATGCGGATCTACCTGTCGGAACTGCTCTTCATAGGTCCATTCTCCATGATCCTGTCCACCCAGGTGGCCGTGTGTGGCATGAGGAGGCATGATGGCCACGCGGGGCTCCTGCTCCACGCTGGGACGGATCTTCAGTAGCTGGGAATGGGGGTGAAGCTGGCGGTGAGGCAGCAGGAGAATGCCCTTCCCAGGGGCCACGGCATCATGGCCCGTCGGCAGACCTTCCTCTGCCAGGTCATCATCAAAGTCTTCCTCCATCTCACCTTCAAAGTCCTCTTCATCCCATTTCTGTTTACTGCACATGTTAGAAGCATAATATTGTTTTAGAGATGTGAATACTTTCAGAACACTCTAAGAAAAAGTACAAAAACATATTTTGTACTTACATCTGCTCCTCTTCATCTGACCCCATCATGTCTTTGTATTGCTCCTCCCCTTCATCATTATCATCATGATCCTCCTCACCACCACTGCTGCGCTCCGACATGGGACTGTCCGATACCCTCTGCAGGCCAGCCGCTGCAGCGCGCATGGCCGCCAGGGCGGCGATCTGGGCCTGCTCCGCCTCGGGGGCCGGGCTCCCCATTGGCTCGTCGCCTGTGCGGACCTGAGTGTGCTGAGCGGCCGCTTGTTGCTGTAGCTGCTGCTCCATCAGCAGCTTGGCCCTCTGCTGCCTGTGCAGGTTCTCCATCACGGCCTGCAGCTTCATCTCTGGGGAAAGCGCCGCAGTGTTCAGCAGCCTTCCTTCCCCCACTGAAGGAGTACTAGTCAGGGGGGGGCGATCAGGGAGTGACGGTCAGACCTGTTCCCCCGAAAGGTAACTATTACGAGCTGCAGCTGGTTGGAGCAGCTAACAGCTGTCTGGAAGCTGGAAGGTTGTGATTAAGGGGAAATGTGGGGACGGAGAGGAAAAAGAGGAGAGGGGTAAAAGCTCTGGGACATGCAGGTTGTTTGGAGGCGTTAAGGCAGAAGTCTCTCTTTTGTCTCAAAGGTTTTCCCAGCCGATGGGAGCTCAGTGAAGGGTGTAGCAGTGAAGGTGGGAGTACAATGCTTCGCTGACGGACTACAGAGACCTGAAGGAGAGAAAGAGTAGCGCAGTGTCAAATGGCTGTCTGTTATTTTCTGTTAACATCAGCAACTTGAGCTCAACGTTGACAGCTTTTCCCTGTTGTCGTGCCAACACAGTTAAAACCCTCTCCTCCTCAGCATAAATAAACATAAAAACTTATCAGTTTTTATTCAAGTAAACATCTTTAATTCATTTACTCTGATAAGCAGATTAAAAAGCAAACTCATTTGGGAAATGTTGTAATTTTGTTGTTGCAATTGCACTGGTACAAGTTCCCACTTTGCAACATACGCATCTTATAACCCAAATATAGATAAAGGTTAATAAGAGATACTGTGAGGGAAAACTCCGGCGTGTTGTTTAAGGGACCTAATTAATCTTTTTTATTAGAATTGTATTAGAACAAAACATTATTAGAATCGTATTTAACTGTTAAATGTTTTGCAGTTTAAAGAAAAGCAGCGAATTACAATAATGACTCAGAGACCGTCCCATCACTTCAAGTCACAAGTTATAAAGAAATTACAAAAAAAACCAAAGTTATCAAGGAGAAAATGCTCAATTCAAAATACACAGATATTATCTGTTGTGCGGCACTTGCAGAATTACTCACACCAGGATCAGACCAGTCAAGCTGCTCACACGGGACAAAATGTTTTAAGCTCAGCAAGAGGAAGTGAAATCACAGGAAGAACAGTCACTTTCCTCACCTGGCTGGCTTGAAGTCAAAATATGTTTCAGCTCATCAACATAAAAGATTGATGTACAACTACCATTAACCTGGATTCGGGTTTGTTAAAGCGCTAAACGGACTGGGGGTATTTTCCCCCGTGAAAAAGTTTTACTTCATACGAGAGACACGTTGGGGAGTTTTTCTACAACATGCGTAGGTGGCAATATTGCTCCTACACACCTGCTACAGAACCAGGTATGCAAATATGTCTCTGCTATAAGCAAAGAGCCCCGACCCGTCTGCTGCATATTAGTCATATACTTTGAGAGTAATGTCCACCTACTGGATAAAAACACTGATACTGGTACTGATAACAGCTGCACACCAAGTACCCAGCATGTGGGGAAATGAGACCTGAGTGCAGGTGTCGGACATGCAGAAGTACCAGTCATGACAGGAGCTGGCAGTGACTGGAAGAGTCAACGCTCTCTCAGCCGTGCTGACTAATTCCTGGAGTGATGGACCCCGATACCCATCAACCTAAATCTCACAAGCAAGTGAAACTTTAGGATTTGCATCATTTTACCACGTTCAGGCGCGATGAAAGCAGCGATAAAGTTCTTCACCACGTTATTGATTAAAATGTGATAGGAATATTGATAAAAATGTAATTTATTCTGCAAAAAGAAGCCTTCCTCGTTTGAAAGCTTACGTTTGCTGGTATTACAGCTGACAACATGCATGACAGTAATGAATAAAACATATTTTCAAAAGCAGTCTTTGAGTCAGCACAGCTCCAAGGTAATTCTACTCTTCAAAGTACTACTACATGACGCCACGCTGAGCTGTGTAAAAAGTGACCACCTCAGCACTCTTTGCCCACAACAAACCCCCATCATTACAACGCAGGTATAATTTGTCTCCCAGGAGAGGACGGGGAGTTTTCCCGCATGTGTCGCGCTGGAATTAAACCAAATCTTACTCCGGTTTCACAGCTACAGGGCTATAATTCCATGTAAGAGCAAAGAAAGGGTAATACACAATACTTACCCTCTAAATCCCTGCTTTCTCACATGAAATCATCTCAATGCTATGCACCGTTTCACAGGAAAATAAACTATTTTACATATTTTATGTTTACGTAGTCATGAATGCATAATGGGTAACAAGGCAACACCCGGAAACATCCTTATTTCTATGCAAGTAGTCAAGCTGGAAGTGCATTTTCACATCATGTACTTTTTTAATACAATCAGCATTTGTCACATTACACAGGTCTGACTCATGTGGAAGATTAAATTATATTTACACAATAGCAGTAATCTCCAGTTGCAAAAGGAAATGGCTATAAGACAAGTGACAGTAAAAAAAGCTCATGGTAAATCTGCACTTATGCTACAATGCTTCTGACAAAGTGTGCTTGTGATAAGCATCCAAATACAGGTTGCAAAGAAAAAAATGCCTGCATTCAATCAAAGAAGTAGCTGATAAAAGGGAACCAAAAGGGAAAATTCAGGTAATACTTTTAGTCAAATAATCTGTGATGGACTGGCGTTCTGTCCGGGGGGGCACCCTGCCTCTCGCCTGGTACTAGCTGGGATAGGCCCCAACTTTCCTGTGACCCTGAACTGGAAGAAGCTGCGTTAAAAAAAAAGAAAGAATAATAAACCAGCATACCTGCAGCTCATCACTAAGCTGGCCATATTTTCACTCCACAAAAAGGTACCTGAAGAACAAACTACTGAGCTAAACTCTGAAGCTTTCTGAGCGCATGCAGCACCATCCAGCCCGAAGCGACAGCTGTCCACAGGAAGAACACTTCTGTCACGCCATACTATGGCTGCATATGTTAGAAAACGTTGCGCAAGGAAAGGAGGACTGTGCAACGCGTACGTTTCTTCAGAGTGAAGGAAGTGACAACTGGCAGCACATGCAGCGAAGCAGCCGACAGATTTTCAATTCTGATTCGCTGTATTGTTTAAGCGCAGGGGAGGCGTAACGAAACATCCGCAGTTGTCAATCGCAGAATAACACCAGTGGAAGCAGCCTTAAAGCATCTTACCAAACTGGATCTGGAATTACTTTTAACAAGTTTCTGCAACGACGGAAGCAAATATACATACAGGCTTAACACAACACAAATGTACCTTAGAACAACCCGTATGTGAACTGCTTCATTACTGGTGTGTTTAAATGGGCATACTGGGATACTGCTAGTAGCATGAGGAGTACTGTCTCTGTCGCGTCTCTTTGTATGTGCCATGTATGTGTCATTCTGAAGACAGAAGTGATTAGAACAAAGCTGTTGTGTTGAGCGAGGCCCTCCTCTACACGGGGAAGCAGAAGTGGTCTCATTGTTTCATGTCACTGATGATCACAAGCATCATGATTTCCTACATGCTAGATGGTGCAAATTCCATTACGCCACTTTCAATGTTTCTGCCCGCTTCCTCAATTTAGGAGGCATATCTCGATGTTCATAAATGTTTCTGTAGAATCTCATATGATTGAGCTGCGATATGAGCATGTTGCAATGCTGCAACAGACAAAACAGGTTTTCTGTTTGTGTGCTTGATGGAAATGGAGAATGTGCACCCCCCCGCCTGAATCAGGCAGGATTTTATTTCAGTTAAATACAGAAACTGCCAACAAAGCATCAACCTTATATTTTCTCTTAGTAAATACTAAGCACCAAAAAAAGGAAAAACATCTTCTTGCTTTTGTGTCGGCACAGAGGAGTTGCAAGCGTGTTACTGATGCTTGCAGAAAAACTGGCTTTCAAAGGTTTTCAACGCTGCATTTTGATTTTATTTTTTAAGTTTTGTGGTCCATTTCTCCAAACTGGTAGTGACAAAGCAACCAACTGTTTCACGTTTCAGTCACAACGCCAGGTACTGATTAACAACAGGATTAGGGGGTGTTAATAGGGCATGACAAAGCAATTACCTGGGTGGAATTTCTCTTCTTTTTTATTTTCACGTGCAAGTCTGCTGTGGCAAGAAAATAAAAGCTGCAGGTTTACTTTGGTATCTTATTCCCGCACATTAAATCGTCTCTTTGTCCTTCTCCCGAAGACGTCCAGACCACAACTGTGCAATGAAAGAATACGTTTAGCAGCGCAAATGACCCAAGCTGCATTATTTTAATAATCCATATTAACTAGGTAAATTATTTACATTATTGGCAGCTCTTTTTAAATGCTGATTTGAACAAAAACATTTGAATAAATGGATCATTTTAAAGTGCGCTACAGTAGGAAGAGAACAAACAGGTGTCTGTTGTCCTCTTTTGCCAGTCAAAATGCTTTAGAAACTGATTTACACCAAGCAAATTGTATCAGTGCTTTTCTCCATCGCTATGTAAACCATTTTATCTATGCAATTGGGCAAAAGGGCTTTTTCCAGTTGAGGAAAAACTCAGAGACATGAAGATAAAAACATGTCCTTAGTTTTATTGCCACTTTTGTGAATTCCATCTCAAATTACAAAATGTGGAAACTCTTCCTGGTAATTTTAGCTGTGAACTGCACAAGTCTTCCTCCTTGTCAGCGCTGGACATCTTTCACCAAAGATCAGAGGACAAATGTAACCCCTGCTGTGATGCCTGACATGTGGGGGACTTTCTTTTACGTGAAACCATCTGTTTTAGAGACATCAAAGATCATTCTTCATTCAAAACAATAACGAGGCATAAAAAAAGAGATCAGAACTGTTCCTCATCGGAGTGCCGTGCCATCTTATCATCGGCTGGTTATTTCCTGGCTGATATGCGGTTTCACCCACATGCACATTTTCCCATTCCTATCAATAAAGCTGCAGCTCAGCTTTACGTCCAAGATGACAGCATTCATGCATTAATTAATCATTTTCATCCTAAAAAATAAAAGAGGATCAATGCAAACAATCGTTTCACTTTAACTCCCAACCATGCATTCGCACACTTTGCGTTTCCGACATCTGCTTTAAAGCCAGCTTTCAAGACAAATGGTGGAATTTGCAAACAGATGGTGCAGTTTAGAGGCAAATCAGCGTTCATTTGGCCCCCTCTGCATTCATTCGCAACCAGCATCCACACCTGCTCAGGAAACTATCCAACAATGATGCTTCAGATTGCAACAGGTGACTTTAACGCCGCTTCTGTAATCCTCAGAAATCAGAAGTTTAAATTGGGAATGATCCCACACCCAGTTCCAGTCGACTTTTCCTACCTGTACCAGGGAACTCAGACTTCAAGTGGAATGGACAATAAGAGCATTAGGGCTCATATAACACCTTAAATGGCTAAAGAGAGACCACCTGCTGGGCAAGGTGGCAGGAAGCTAACTAACAGTGGGGGAAGATAAGAGAGGACCAACTGGCACACAAACGTCATCCATTGGCTGAATGAAGGATAAAGTAGGAAGGAAAAGAGCTAATGGCTTAAGCCTCTTTTTTTTCTAAACCCACATTTGAGAGGCATAAGATTGTAAGGTCTGAGCAAACAAGACCGAGTGATAAGAACGAGAGCTACAGGTCTAATTCCAATGAGATAAAAAGACCCACACCGCCTCGCACACATGCATATTTATGTCCACAGGCTGCATGCAAAGCTTGTGAAACACAGCAAACACCACAATCCTTCTTACAAAACAGAACTCATGCTGGAGGATTGTTTCTTTCCCACTAACACCCATTAAAACACTGAGGCTGCAGTTTGCATTGCACACATGCTGTTTTAAAACAATAAACTTTTTTTAAACTTAGTGGGAACTTTTGTCTGTATGTGTTGATGTCAGTGCAGCTATTCATCTTGTGCTTTTGGAGCAAACGCTTGATTTTCCTTTTATGTAGTGAAAGAACAACCCATCTCCTGCCTGATAAAGCCATGCGCTTTGAGAGGAGATGGGTGAGGTCTTTATGAGACCTGAAACTGGGTATTAAAATGAGCGTCTGTCTGTTCTGCTTCACTGAAAATCACAGTCAGATTCTTAAAGTGGTAATCCATTTTTCGTCTCCATCTCTGGCGCTAAGCGCTCGCTGGCGTCCCTGTCAGTCACAGAGGATGGCACTTTGGGTTTCTGTGGGTGCCATTTTTACAGTTTTTCCTATTTATGTTTCATTATGACGCCTGTGCAACACCTGTTGCACAAGACTCAACAGTAAAAAAACATTTTTAAAAGTACTATAACCACAAGCATAAATGCAGTTTTTAATGGCAGCATTGCAGCCGTGTAGCGTGGCAGACTGTACTATAAACGCCACATTAGCAGCCACAGCAGAATATATCATTTCCACAAAGAAGCTGATGAGAAAATGAATCCAGTTCGGATAAATCCGTTCAGGAAAATCCTTTCCACTTCAACATGGGAATTTATAGAAAGATGTTTGCAGATACAGTTTGTAGGTTGCAAAAGACAGCACAGCCCTCGAGAGCAACATGTGAAAAATGAGAAAAATGGACAAGTCTGACAACAAACTGCGATTTCCTGTTAACAAAGCAAACTGTTTACACACATCTTGCTCCTCGTCCCAGTAAAATCCAGCCAGCAGGACTGAGTCTCTCCAGTGTTTCCTTCTAGACTGAATTTATGCTTTATGTGGGTTGATGTTCGCCTGAAGTGGTAATAATAAAAAGATTTTCCCCCTTTAAATCTCCTCAAAGACATTTTATTTAACATAATATCAGTCAACGCAACTTATTTCGATGTAAAACAAGCCTGGAATTTACACATTATCCTCTCATCCACACTTCTTTTTGCCTTTTTTACTTTTATGGAGGGCAGAATATTATATTTGTACAGTATAAATAAATTATTTTTTATTTAACCTTGCAAATATACTAAAATTTTTCCATTCAATTAAATCTCAGAGCTCAATAATTACATTTATTTGCTTCGATTAATAAATTTTAGCTTAAACTCTTCACAAAAACAGGTTAACGTTTAAAAGAAAAGAAAGAGCACAGGGAGAAGCCAGCAGTGGCTCTTCATCAACATTTCTACATTAAGAAAAAAAAAAGGGGGGGGGGGCATTAAAGCAAGAAGTCGGTCAGTGGTGCTGGTCTTGATTATGCGACCCTCTCTCACATTCCTCACAGCATTACCTCGTAAGGCAGTAACACAGGCTCCATTGAGCCCCTGTGCACCAACAACAAGATCATTGAGGAAGTGTCGCACAGGCTGGTCACGCATTTTCCACTGACCTCTTCCAGCAAGTCGAAGCAATACAGCAGGCCAAATCTGATTAGCCCCAGCTATGCCATAAATTAAATGGGCATATAGCAAAAATAATCCAGTGATTCACTTCTCAGCAGTGAATCCTGCAGCCATATATCAAGCACGATGCAAGAGAAAGAGGCTAAAAGTGATTTGTGTTGCAGTGGTGACCACATACACGCTTTAGTGCTCCCACTTTGCACCAATAAATATACACAGAGCAGGTTTAAGTGTTTCTGTAATATATTTCACTTAGAAAAGAAAAGTACTTTATGTTTCTGTTCAAATTTTGAGAGCTCTTTTCAGAGTAATATGCCAGAATTACATAGGATATACTGTGTGTGTTAAAGATATTTAAAGGAGCACTTCTTCTGCCCACAGGAACAGTCATGAAATACAACAATGAATGCAAAAAAAAGCTGATTCAGCTGAAATGTTTGCAGCAGATCATGTCCGCCTCCCTCGTGGATGCCGGCCTCGCCACGTTACAGCTCCACCTACAGCTGGACATGGAGACAGTAGCATTATGGGAGCAAACATACACCTCATGTGATGACAGCGCTGAAGGGAAAACGCAACTCAGCGCAGTTTTATGTTGCTCTACCACAAAACAACCTTTAAGGGAAACCAAACATCTAATTCACGACAGATACTGAGATTTACTTCTATAATCCTTGAATGATTCTGCCTGAATTGTGTTTACCTCTTCCTTTCAGCTTCCTGAACATGCAGATGGCTTTAACACAGGAGGAGAATTCAGCTACATTACATGATTAGCACAAACTATTTATGTGGTTCAAACTAAACTGGGTTAATGCCTCTTTAACTACGTTATAGAATATAGTTTTCGTGCTTATTCTGAGCCAAGATACCAAGTGAAATATGTGTACCGTAGCTGCGTAGAAAAGCTACGACTCGGGAGACGAGCCGCATGTTGCGGCTTGACGAGTTCAGAGCGCTGCTATTGTAACTACACAGCCGGTATGATGATAGTTCATCAAGTGCAGGAGAGGTGGGGTAGAGGATTTGCATTTTTCATTGAATGGTATGAAAACTGGATTAACTTGTTGGTTTATATTGTGACTATGTTGTCACGTCATTACATTGTGATCTTTAACAGTAAACTCTTTAGTGTGCACAGAGGTGAAGGATGATCGGGGGCCTTTGATTAAAAAGAATAAATAAGTGTTAAGTGTTGTACATGGAGAAGTCCAGAGTATTTACTGTTGCTTCTCTGGTAAAGTAAAAGCTACATGTAGAGTAAATCTGCATCTCTTAATTTGGGAAATAAATTTGATTAAATTAGTTTGGAGCGGAGGAGCAAGCTGCCACCGCGTAGTGGCACAAAAATAAAACACAAGCGCTTCATGCCTGATGGACATGTCAGCGTGCTGCAGCTGTGTCCTGGTATCCAGGCAGACTAGAGGAAGATCGCACTGATTGTCGCTGAAGCCAGTGTCAGCTGCCGACTCAGACTTACTACACAAAACCTACAAATATAGCAGCGGTGTGCAGGAATTACGGGAATCCAAAAAAAAACCAACAAAACAAACTCAGACCCTTTCTTCCAGCTGCGTCACCATCGCGCCGGATGGGATTCCCTCATGACGCCATCCCAAGAAATAAAAGTACTCTGTAAAGTGTTTTTTTTTTCTGTCTGCACTTTTTGGCTGAATAACAGAGATTCAGCACCGCAAGTCAAACAGAGGCTTTGGAAAAGAGCAGCTTTTGGCAGAAGAACAGCTGAAAGGCAGCCAAGCCACTCTGGCAGGAAAGGTTGTGGTGTGAAGACGGCGCTCGCGTTCACCGTGACACAATGCATGCTGGTATTTACAGACAGGCTAGAATTGAAACATTCAGATCATACAATGTAAAGTTCAGACCAAAGTCCACGCCCTTATTACTTGAAGAGGAACTTGAATGAAGTGACAACCTTAAAACAGCCTTTACAAACCACCGGGCCATTGAGCTGTAGTTTGATCATAAGAAAATAAACAGACTTGTCTTTTTCGTCTTGTCTGTCATTAAATGATGGCCACTAACCAGTTCAGTGGCAAGCCTCCACTGGCTGCTGTTCAGTCAGCCATGATGCCCAAAGTTAAACTCTGAACAATATTTGCATAATACACGTGCTGTTTCCAAATATTTGTCAAAAACCCTTGACTTGAGCTTATGCATCTGTGGTGGCAGGAAATCGAGATGACTTCTGCTTAAGAAACAAAAACACAACCTGGCTTGAATTTTGACATAAACATACAGAGAGAATTAAAATAATTAGCTTAAAAAAACACATATTTGTCTCTAGATAGGAATAATGAACCAGAGGCTGTTTTACAACAAAGGCAAATACACCCTAGATGAGCCATGGGCACACAACTTAAGCAACAAGGCAGACATTGAACAAATCTCCCAAAACCATGTGATGATACGTTGCCGCGCAGCACCATTAGCACCATTTCCCATCATCCCAAAGCCAAACTGTTAGCAGGTTTTCATTCATCTTCAAAAGGACGGGGATGTCTCACTCCCTCAAAAAAAAATGCTGGGAAGCAACAAATAACTCATGCTAAAGGTCTTAACGGTTATTTTAATCATTCAGAGTTTTTCCTGCTTTAGAAAAGCCCTTAGGGTGTGATGATCGACACGGCAACCATGATCAGTAAAAGCAATGAGTAAATTATGTAGAATAAGAAAACAAGTCAGACAGCAGTCAGATCGCAGACGATAAAAAAAAAACTGCTTTAAAAAGTTCCAGAAACTTCCAACACAGCTTTTAATTGCTGTTTAATTCCCCCGATCCTGCACAGTGTGCAGTCACAAGGTCTGGTTTATACACGGATGCATCAAGTCATGGTCTGCCACTATTTCAACATGGCCCTTTGATGGGAAACTGAACAGAAGTTTCTGCAAAAACACAACACGGCCATCAGTTCTTCAAATCAAAAACAGCAACAAGTGTCTCCAGCCGCATTTCATAAGAAGCAGTGTGCTCATTAAGCACTACGTTATGCAAAAGTGAGGGTAGTCCTTTTAAGACCTGAACTTGATCGCCCTGCCATACGTTTCTAATCCACCGAGGCCCAATCACAACGGAAATGCCCCCTACCCCACCCCCCGCTTGCTACAGCAGTATTTCTCTCCTCTGGAAAGCCTGGTGCAGATAGGCCGTGCCGGTCAGAGGAAGGATACCATATGCCAGATTGGACCAAACAGATTAGTGAGGCATTTTATTTTCCCCTAAGGTGATTGGTGCTCGGTGGGGTGCGGGTGTGATAAGGGCCAGGAAATCTCTTGAGATAGTGCCATGTTCTGCATTTTAGCAGCTGACACTTGTATATTTATCAACCACAACTTTAGAGCGCACTATTTTGACATGGCGGATGCCTGTGCAACACTTTTCAGACACTTTAACATAAACTTAAGAAAGTAGACACAAAAATAAACTTAGTTATTTGTGAATATATCTGTATTACAGCTAAAGAGACATTGTGGTTCAGCACAGCAACACGTTTTACCTCAAAAAATATTTTGACACTTCAAAAATGTTCTCAAATGTCTTCATCGTGGCAAAAAAAATCCTCTGACGCCACAATTTCTTACGAAAGGAGAAAATCCTGACTGACAGTGGTTTTTATAATTGCTTTCAGAACATTCAAGGTCATTAAGACAAAGAACTATGCGTGGCTTCAAAACAAAACCTGCTTCCTGTGTCTGAATTCCCCACCCCCAGTTCTTGGTGAAACTTTTGACACTCATCACAAACCAAATGCCAGGCAGTTTTTGGATGTGGCTGTGGGGTTTCTCAGCTCTGTTGACCAGGCTGACGCTTCTGAAATAATACAGAACCTCTTGAACTTCATTTGGGATGAAAGGTCTTCTGATCATTCCTCATGTCAGCTGATGTAATGTGGAGGAATACTCGGCTTATTATTTACTGTGGATTTTTCCACTACCGCCGTGGTCCTGGAGGCAACGGGTTCATTGTATCCATCCTTCAGCAGACATGTTGGACTTGCATCTGGGATGTTTGGACTTGCTGTGATCTCAGCCAATAAAAGATGCCACCAGACTCTTTTGTTCACCCACTCCACCTTTGCTTTGCACTTCCACCATAGATTTTAAGCAGCTTTATCTGGATTAGGATCATCATCACAGCTAAGAAGTTGGATTTATTTTACAATTCCCATTCTTTTCTCCTGTATTTCAAACCTGTCTTGTACTTTCCTAGAGCAGCTTCTTTTCCCCCCACAATAAATCCAGTGAATAAGCATATATTGACCATGTTGCTTTAGTGGCAAAGCCAAACAGGACAACATGGCAATATGTGCCAAATCAATAGCTATCATGAACTTAATACATTAAACTGCGCCTCTTAAAAATAAATGCTAAACTAAAATGTAATGATTGTGACTAACTTTTCAATATTCTCCAGCTTGACTCATGTTTTTGGACCCTGACTGCTGCCTTAACCTGATTTATAAAGCGAAATGAGTCAACAAACCTGCTTCACATTAAAACAGAAGCTTTGACCCCTAAATAATACAGTCAGGCCGAACTTTCCTTTACTTTATACAGTCACTGGTCACACGTAATGGCTTTATATCTAACTTAAAGGGCAATATGATATGCTTATGTTACACAATCTCACAGTGGATGTTTAATGGCGCAGTAAAACATTCATGTAAGGGAGGCGCCACCACAGAGAACTACTTTAAAAGAATCATTCTAAAGTACAATTCTTACATCTTTAACGGAAAATCACACTGGTGTGCTGTTGGACCCCAAGAGGCTAAAGCAGTGGTTAACGCTGTAAATAATCTCCTTGTAACGCTAAGAGGAGCTGGGCCAGTTCTGACTTAACATTAGTAACCAGTGACAGTATATATAGTTAGTAACGCAGGGTTGACAACCGAAAACCAGAGTTAACGGTCAGAATTCGAACGTCGGCCGTTTATAAAAGGTAAAGGTGAAGCCTAACGGCCAGAAACTCGCGCTCGCGTTTCACTTACAGCTCCATATTCCGTTGAAAATCGGTTTAGCTACACATAAAACATGGTGTAAGATTTTGCCTCGTATCATGTTTATTTTACACAGAGCCGTTTCACTGCATAGGTTCGCTGTAAATAAATCCCTCCGCTACCTATGAAATAGGTTATTGATCAGGCGTTTGATAAAGTCGTATCGATTCTTTTTTTTTTTTTAAAGCGCCCTTTAATTAGTCAGACAAGGGACAAAAATGAGGAAGCTCCTCAAATATATGAGATTTGAAAGTTAGCACGGCACAAGTAAAGCAAAGGGGAAATGTGGAGATGTTGACTTACCACATCGGCTTCCGTTCGATTTTCACACTCTTTGGAACCGGAAGAAACATTCCCGTTTTCCCCGTCCGTCTGAATCCCGAGTCTTGCTTGCCTCCCGACTAGAGAAAAAGGCACCGAAACGATAAAAAGAAGACGTGTTTCGTGTGTTTATCTGATAAAAAAGAAGTGGTTTCATGTGACTGCATGATATCCACGCATTCCGCTTTCGCGTGTAGATTGTGTTTTATGAGTTGGAGTGTCGCTCTGAGACACAGAGCCGAGAGAGGCGTGGAGAGACTCTCTGGCTTGCACGGTCACATCATTGGTTGACAAACAGCAATCAGATGCAAATTCCTAACCTCTGAATCAGCAGGGGCCGGGCCCCGAGCGCCCCCACCCCCAGCGGCGGAGGGGGGGTTGGTGTCGGTAGGTGCAAAAGGGTGTGTGAACTGTAAAACCGGGCTGGAAGCGGGGCAGAGAGCCGCAGCGGCTGCTCGCACGTGACGCACACTTAAAAAAAACTTCGCGTTTTACCTCCTTGCTTGTCACCTACTGATGCAGATAATAAATGACGAACAATTGTGCAGCAGGTAAAGTTTAAGAGGTGTATCTGTGTAACAGACCCAAAAGAATGAGTTAATAGTGCTAACAAAACTCTTAAATTATAAGAATATTTTATAGATCGACGAAAACACGATAAGAAAAAAAATTATACCCTATAAATAAATCAATAAATTTTTTTGTTTGTTTTAAACAAGAGTAAAATCTACTTTTTTTCTTTGGGTTTTTTTTTTATCCCCTTCTCCATCTTTTATCCGTGATATTGTAAAGTTATAAGCTTACCCATCTACATAACCAGCTGGTTAACAGATAAGGAAACTAGTTGCAGAGCATTCTTGATACTTTCTATCTCTTGTCATGAAAGAAAAATGTACAGAATGTAAAAAGACATATTAGTCTCATTTCTTCCATGTACTCAGTGATTATCAAAGCTTTAAATAACATATTGTTGTATTTCCCCTTTTAAAGACCATCTGTTTAATAGAACTAAAATGGCTGCTTCTCCATAATGTTTATTGAAACAAAACTGGATATACACAGTCAGATATAAATGCATATAAAATGGGACAAAAATACTCAAATATCGTTTCCTCCTTTTGTTTTCATGTCCAGAGAATTTTATATTCATGTGCTTTGTAAACACATTTGTTTAATTATAAAGAGACATAATGAAAACCCTGTATGTTAATAGCAATGCCCAGGTAACGGACACATTAAGACGTTGATTTTATGGAGTTTGATAGAGAAATACAAATACTTTCAACTATTTAAACATTGTTATAAAGGCTTCCTAAACCTGCCCCAAATCATTTAGCGTTCACATTATGATTAGTTTCCTTCTAAATAATATGAAATCCTTAAAAATTAGACTCATCATTACAGGCAAATTGTAGTTTGAGTTAGTGACAGTACTCTGACTGCAATATGGAGTAGTAATGAAAAATGTGATCATTTTTTTTAATAAGGGTTATTTACAGTTACTTAGATAAACTTTAAGTTTATTTTAATTCACAAAGTCAGAAAATTAATTGAAAATATATGTGTGTAGTGGAAACTCATCTGAATTGTTCTGAACAAAACGTTTTGTGTTTAATTCAGTTAGACTGTTACCATCAAACAGATGTTTATCTGATATCATCTCATTGATCTGAAGGCTTGTTTCTGTTTGACACGAGCATGAACAATATGAAGCAAATCTGTAGAAAAAACTGATTTATTATATAATTATATTTAATTTTTAAAGCCTAAACCTCTGAGAAACACCACAACTCCTCGTGTGAAACACAGTGACACATGCAAGGGAAGAAAAAAGTTCCCATCTTTGTATCTAAATGGTTTACTGTTCCCAAAAGCCAGTTGGTTTTTTCCATTTCTGATGTTTAGCGAACTGTTGCCGGTGAATGCTGACTGCTCAGGCAGCAGCTGTTGGCTAAAATGAAGAGCTTGTGATATTTTCCAAACAGAAAACCAATCCCCCATCTGCCCCATTAAATGAAACGAGATCTGGGATGCACGTGTGTTCATTGGCCCTGACGCACGAGAGATTAAATGAAATTAAACAGGCCTCCGTGGTGATGACAACTGCAATTTCACACTTGATACCAAAATAATTAATGATGACTGATGCTTTTCAGCTCTTGTAAACCTCTGCCAGGGTGTGGTCAGCAGTGAAACTGGCTGCTTTGAAAGCCACACTGATGCAAAACAACCATGAAAGCATGACATTTCAATTTTACAATCACACATCTGGGCAAAATACTTCACATTTCCACAATAAACAGTGATAGTGTTTTGTTTAAGTTGCTTTATGCTAAAAATGAAGAAATTTATCTGAATATTCAGATAAAAGCTTTACAAAGTGTTTTATAGTTTATTAAGATGTGAAATCAAAACAATACAGCACACAAAAGGTTGTAAAATGGAAGGAAATGAAAGCTTGTGAGGTCCATGTTGTTAATGTTGTCACTCGTGTTCTTTCTGTGCTTTATGGGGACATTATTTCAGACTTTTTGCAGTTGTGTTTTGCAAATTTTTGCCAAACTGCTGATTTTCATAAGTCTGCAGGAACAAACAAATGCTGCTAACTGCAAACTCATCCAACCCGTTAACTTAATTTACATTATCTTGTTTACCATCTGCGGTGCATCTTTGTCTCCTCAGAAAATAAACAGATTTATTATTCCAAAATACAGCAGAGTATGTAAAACCATCCCTGTATGGTCAACTTTGATCAATACTGGTCCCACTTCCCTTGTACTACCGCGCCATCTACTGGGAAAAAGCAGAACAAACAAGGCTTTTCAAGTGCCCACGTGACCTTTACACTAAACACACACACACACACACAAACATATATA
>JBAMHX010000016.1:5422900-5450516 GCA_037177515.1 Pseudomugil tenellus | reverse complement strand
ACACACACACACACACACACACACACACACACACACACACACACACACACACACACACACACACACACACATAGAAACTAGCGTTTCTAAGGCAGAAGTGCTTTTCTTGGGTTGTAAATGTAACCATGGGGATGACAGCAGGCGTGCTCTACTGTACACACGGTACAGTACATCATTAAAATCATTTATTTTACTAGTTTGTATCATGGAAAGACTTAAAGGTTGCAGTTGTGTGTAAAACAGTGTGTGCGTGTCCCTAAATACATTAACAGATTTCATGTACCGCAGTTCCTCATCTGTGAGCATTACTGAAACAACACGGACATCTTGTCTGGTGTCTCACCAGCGCTGTGGTGTGTTCTCAGGCAATCGCACATATTTACACACATGCACCTGAAGGCTCGCAACAGTGTTTCAGGCAGTAGTGGTTAAATCCCAACACTCTTAGTTGGTTGATCAAGGTTGCAAAATCAATATTGTCAAATCAAATGCAGACTGTAACACATTCAGCGTGAAGCAGAGCACTGGTCTGATGCAAAGTTAGCGGAAAGGTACTCAAATAAAATGGTTTCTATATAATACAGACTAGCATAGAAAGCTAGCTTTACCTCCACAGTGATGATTTACTTTCACACCTTTGTGCATACAGGTAGATGTGTACTATTCATGCTTCACAAACACTACACACACACACACGCGAGCCTGTCCGGCCAGTGATGCATTTCCTTTGAGAGCAGCGTTAGCACCATTAGCTAATGTCGCCTGAGAATGGTGCAAGAATGAGATCCAAATAAAAGCAGCTGCTCTCAGACCAGCTGGCAGAAGTTCGCTCAGATTGCATGCTGACAAGCCGAGGGTTACCATGGTTACGTTTACTTTTACTTGTTACTGGATAAAATGAAGCTCACAACAGGAACTAAGTGCATGTTTTTAGCCTCCTGGACATCTCCGGCTAGCTGGCAGGTGGGATGCGGTCCTGCTCTCAGCTCATCTGCTCCAGGTAAGCGGACAGAAGGAGTCGCGGAGGAAGGAACTCCTCCTGTTTGTTCGTCACTTCAGTCTGACGAGACCCGTTATAGTTGGTGCCTGAAGGTGCAACACAGACTTTGATCACTCTCATGTAACTCAAACACATTGAAGTGGTTTGATGAGCTCGGCTACGTGTAAACAAACCGTCCAAACAAACAAAACTTAAACCCCAGCGATGTCAAATTCCACATACGCAGCAATTTCATTTAAAATGTTCAGACCAGTAAAGGAAAAGCATCATAACATCATTATTTATCTCCTAGATTTAGCAAAAAGTAGTGCATATTATTTACATGCAAAGAACTACGCTTTTAGAGGAAATGTGATATTTCAGATAAAAAAAAGAGGAATTTTAACAGTAATTTGCATCATTTTTAAAATTTCTAAACATATATTAAAAAGAACAAATGACAATGAATGAAAATGTACAAAAAAATGTAAATAAAAGACATCTGGAACTGAGAAAAGCAGCTTTTTAAATAATATCAAACCTTTTAACCAGACTAAAACCCTTTGGCAGGACAACCTGAGAGCAGCTGCATTTAACATTTAACTATAATTTATAAATGTAACATTATGATTAGAGAAGTTATTTTAAATTTATACATTTATACACATTTATATCAAACCTGAGCACCTAATTTACATTATAAATTAATATAAAATATCCTGCTGCCTTGTAAAGGGTTTTAATTAAACATAAATTAAACTGGTGGGGTATTGCAGAGGGGCTTATGATGGACTGGGAACCAGTCCGGGTGTACCTGCCTCCCGCCCGCTAGCTGCTGGGACAGACTCCAGCTATCCTGCAACCCTTACTGGGATTAAGCGTTATGGGAAATGGATGGATGGCCTTGTAGATGGGTGTGTGCGCTACACGTCGTTCTCACTTACTTGCAGAGACAAGGTCCATATACTGGCAGATGGCGTGAAGCAGCAGTCTCTCAAAACTGGTTTACAAACAAACACAACAGAAGTATGAGCGCCCCCCCCCACCATCATCCAGGCAACTCAAACAGGGACAATTCGTTTGCTGTGGTAGAGACACAGTTTCCCCACACGGATCAAACAAGGCACATGTTTAATGCCAATTATCTGCCATTTCCTCTCATCCTGACTCTTTATGTCTCTGTGCAGTTTGTTTAATCTAATATAAATCTGTTTTCCAGATTCAACAGCAGAGTTGGTGAGTTTGTGCTGTTTTTCTGATTAAAATAGATTGATAAAACGAATAAATCGTTTTTTTTCTCTCAAAGCAACGACGTCCCAGTTACAACACAACGATGCTCAGACCTGACAACGCAGCCTCCAGCACCATCTGAAAGACTTACCGTCATTCTCCGCTAAAGAAACTCCGTCCAGTCCTTCTGAGGACCTGTAGAAAGACACAAGCGAGACTTGTACCTGCTGCTGAGGCTGGTTGTGTAAACGGAGCGAGGCTCGGCGCTGAAGAAGCTCAGAAGGTTTTCCTCTAGGACTTCCAGAGTTCCCTACAAAGAGAAAGGAAAACATTGATAAACAGATACATGTAATCACATATTCATGAATTAATGGACATAAATCTATTTGATCCATTTTTAATGAACACATATCTAATTATTTAGCTTTCTATTAATAACAAAAGCATTAATAAGAAACTTCTGAAGGTTATAATAAATCATTCTTACATCTTTACTCATTAACTTCCATTATTGTGATGAAAAAATGCATCTTTTTATTTCTCTTCCATTACTTATCGATACCGTGTAACTCTTGAGCCAAACATCAGTTTAATGTGAGTGATAATGGAGGATACTGGGATCAATATACATTAACTGGTGTGCCCCCTCGGAGCAGCCCCCTGAACGAAGCAATAATGTGAAAACAGTGTCTGAGGACGACGGAAAGAGAAATCCAGTAAGCGATGCTCCAGAGAAAAGACGAGTCGATGTTAGCAAAGTTCACATGAGTCTAATGAAAGAACGATGTGGATGCAACATGTGAAACATGTGAAACATGTGAAAAAGCATTTCCTTCATGTAAACATCCAGGAAGTAACAGAAAGATTTTTGTCTGTTCTAAGCAGATCACAGATGGAGACCGTATCGTATTGGAAGCTACGTTTAGCGCTCCTAGTGGGCAAAACTCACATAAAGAGCTGATTTGTATCCAACTTAGTAAACCTAAAGCGGCTTTGCTCAATATGTTTAAAATGCAACAGCGGATACTGTGATCAGACCTGTTTGACGGCTTAGAATAAAAACAGCCACCGTAAAGATCAAACTTCCAGACTTAACTTTTCCCTGCTACTCCGACTGACAGCAGGTGTCCATATAATCCATCATTATACATGAACACAAAGCAGCAACCTCTTTTAGACCAAACTGAAGCCTTTTTGTAATGAAGAAAACATTTTTACCCACCATCGGTATTTGTTTCCGTCTCAGAGTTGCTCGAAGCCTGCGATCGATTCTTTGGAAGCAGGCCTGAGGAGTAAAGGCGGGATATACTGCGGAGAGGGGCGCAAGTCAGCTGTTTGAAACAGAGCAAACAAACAAACAAACTGAGACGCCCACCATTCCTTTGGTCTTTGAGCAGCGGGATGGGGGTTTTCCTCTTGGTCTCCTCCTGTTCCAACAGAAACAGCAGCCTCTCCTGCTCTTCCCCAGAGCAGTTCATGAAGTCATTCCACTGCTGCACAACAACAACAACACCGATGATTTGTATCAAAAGTTGCAACCAAGCTCGGGAATAAGTAAGTAAGACATGCACCTCTATGTAGTTTCCGTTGGTGCAGGCTTCAGTGAAGATGGATGGGATGGCTGGGTTACTGCAAACCTCCAGATCATCTTTGCAGCATTCATCCTTCTCCAGAAGATTAGCAAGAAAGCGTGCTGCAAGCAGAGGCGGGATGAAGGCACTGATGTGACAGCTTTATTCATTAATAAAAAAAGAATAATTATGCAGATCATCACATGGGAGAAGAGCTTACTGTTCTCCTGGCGGCGGAGGCTCTTCTTGCCTTTAGCGCGGGGAGTGAGGTCAGAGTTGCGGATGGCTTGGTTGATGTAGAACTGCTTCTTTTTGGAAGGAGACACTCGCTTGGCCGGAGAACAGGGCAGCGAGGAGCACTTGCGCTCCTCTATCAGGCTGAAAATAACAAAGGAAGTTATTAACTAAAATATTAATGATTGGACTAAATCAGGTAAAGCAACACATCCGCATTCAGTTGCACGTTTCTTCTCTGCAGCAACTATTTCTGGAATTCCTGCATGCATCGAAAATTTCTTGGAAACCAGTTATTTGACTGGTTTATCAAAAACAGGCAGACCTGACAACATGTGCCAAGTAAGCATCTAACCACAACATCAAAACAACTAGTATTGTGCATATTTTCTGAAGATAACACTTACTAGCATGTTTTAGATATTCATTAATTCCCATCCAAATGCCTGCAGACCATAACTGGCTGAAGGGTTTTTTTAACCTGAGCTTTGCAGGAAATTAGCATCATGCTAATCTCCATCCAGGATTGCTAAATCTGACCCAAATCTGTCCACGTCATTTATAACTAGACGTGTAGAAAACAAATTGATATCCAACTGGCTTATTTTCTGTGGTGTGATCATTGCATTTTAATTTATATGAAAATGACATTAATCACAATGATTAAATGTTAATCTACTGACAAAAATACAATAACATGAACATAGTGAGCTGATTTAAAGACTTCATGCACAGGTTTACTAGCAAAGGTAGCTTTTAGATGGCTAATACGATCCGAGTTTAACTTCTAATATAAACCACACAATTAAAGAAACCGTCTAATCAAAGTCTGCAGGATTAATTCGATTTAGGATTAATAAACTAATCTACGTTTCAGATTCATAAAACCATATTGTCATGACACTAACCAGCTACACCCCAATACTGGCTACCGCCGCCAACTAGCTAGCTCACACAACAACCCTTTAACTTACATATAATCCTGTTCTTCATTGTTATCTGTCGAAACGACCATTTTATTCAAGTGCAACCAAATAGTAAGGCCCTGCGGATTGTATCACCAAGGACTTCAAAGACGAACTGGACCAAAAAAGAGTTAAAACAGCGAAAGTGTCTGGTAAAAAAGTATGAAGTAAGCAGCTAGCAGCTAGCTGCGGGTTGCTTGCCTGACAGGGTCTAAAAATAAAATCATTGTTTAACAAAGGTAGGGTTATAAAAGAGAGCATTCACTCTGCCTCTAAAGCACAAACTGGATGCATCGAAGAGTAAAACATAACCGCACGCTCAAAAACCAAACAAAAGCATATTTTAAAAAAAATACAACTTGGTAACATATTCTGTTATTTTGTTTTGGAACTCATAGTTTGTGTATTAAGCTTCATTACAGTATCAGACTCATGCAAATAAAGCCAAGACCTTTTGAATGATGTTGGATAATTTTAGTGGCTTATTAATAGGTTTGATTCAGAAGCCAAGAGTGGCCATTCTTGACTATTATTAATTTTTAATCATTATCTGGAGATAATTATTCAATTTTGTCCTTATCTCGAGATAGGATTGTTTTCTTTGGAAAACAGGACGACTTATCTAATCTCCAGAAAACTGGTTTGTTTTTATCAAGCTAATGAGAAGTTAAAGGTGGGCTTAAAAGATAAGTATTTTAGGCCTTATTCACTGATCAAAATTGATCCCATGATGGCTGGGAAGGGGTTATGATCTGTACGTAAACAACGCAACACTGGAGGTCACCACTAGGGGGCAGTACAGCGCTAGAACTGTTACAACCCCAAATATGGCGTAACCATAGCAACATTAAAGACAGAAAATGTTAAATGGTGTAAAAAGAATCGTTTATTAGCCAACCAAACCAACAAACAAAGTAAACTAGGGGAAAACAAACCTCAACACAGAGCCTGGTTACAAAACTAAACATGAAACAGTCTTGTGCAAAACAAAGGATCACTAAAAAAGTCTCTTTCAAAGGAGGCTACAAAACCACACCAACAAGCAACCAAAGTCCACAGCTTCCTGTTGCAAGCCGTACAAAATAATCACAGGTGCCCCCAAAAAAGGCAAATGCTGGTTTTTTTCAATTTAAACATCACAAGTATTTTTTAAAAATACATTGTAACTTTCACAATCGACATCTTTGTAAAACTGCTGTTTTTGTTGTAAACAAAGTTGTTGCTGCTAAATTTGCATAAGCATTAGAGGGTATCTCGCATATAATTATTCTAAAAGACCAGTGGACCATGGAGAACCAGTTAGGGAGAAGTTTGCTTGGACAGCGGTGTTGGCGGCTTGATCGGTGCTGCTGCGAAAGTTCATTATCGTGACTTTTATACCAGATCAGCAGATGACTGGACCAATCAGGAGCTAGGTAACAGATCCAGCCAATCGCGGACGAGTAATGGCATGGTCAGTCAGATATGTGCAGAACTCAGGAGGCCAACGCCTGAGGAAGTAACAAATACTCTGAACGAATGAAAACAAATCCACCAATAACGCTGTACTTCAGCAGCTTATCAGTAAACAACTGTTTACCAATCTGTTGCTAATTAGTCACAAGTGTTTTTCACTTTTCAAACAGAAGGAATAGTTATAAAAAAATGCCAATAACTTCACACAAAGTCCAAGAGTTGCTCTTCAAAACTATCTGCCATGTGTTTATCTCCGATCTAATGTTCAGGCTTTTGTTTGGACTCAAATCAACACATCCATCTGCGCACCTGTAGGTCATGTAAGCTCATAACTGTCCCACATTTATGTGTGTACAACAATAAATCAGAGTAGAATACAATCCTTGACATTGAAGAATTTAAAATGTTTCTGCTTGGCAAAAATAATTTCCCAAAAAAAGTATTTTGTTCCAATATTTCTAGTTCGGAACATCTGCGTGCAATACTTTGTATTTCATCTTTGTACAATAAAACATATCACGTTATAATGTGTTTTTTTATAGCAGTTCCACGCTTCGGTACTTCGGCTCTCGGGTGCCAATTTGTCAAAAGTACAGAGTGGGCATCTTTCTAATAGACAAGCTTTGATCCATCGCAGAATTCAGAAAAAAAAAAAAAAAAAAAAAAAAAAAAACAAAAAAAAAAAAACAGATTTTAACCATAATAAAACAAAAAATAAAACCACATTTCTGAGTAGTTTTGGCCAAGTCATTATTGTTGTTTTTTGTTTGTTTATTTTCTAATCTCAGTGGATTTTCGTTTCTATCCAGTAAGGGTTGCTGGAGTTTTGTGTTGTCACCATAACAACAGGTTTAAAGCCCTGACACAGCTGTAGATCTTTGCATCAGAGATTGAAGATTTCCAAAAGTTTCTTTGTAGTAGTTTCGATGATATAAAGAACAGCTTTAGAGAATTACCGAGAAAGAGAAAAGGACAGTAAAACAACCAAAACCTCAGCCAGATGTGTCTCCGCTGATTGTGGTAAAGAAAGTAATTCCAAGGATGAAGACGGAGAAGATTAAAGCCTCCAAATCAAACAACAGACCTATCACAGAAAACACTACCTCATGTGAAAGGCCAGGGAACGATGAAGCTTTGTGTCAACCTGATGCCCGTGTTGGCTTCAGCCAAGGAGCCTACACAGGAGGATGAGGAAGACAACAGCTGGGTGAGGCAAAGAAAACAGGAAAAAATGATCCATCTGTTGGCAAATCAATGGAAATAAAACACATGCCAAGCGGTTCTCAATTAGGGTTAAAATCATTTGGAACAGAAACCAAAGTAGATAATTATGTCTGTGCTGAGTCTAAAGAAATCCACCAAAACCTGAGCAGTGTGACGTTCAGAAGATCCAGAGATGCCCCACACCTCTACCTCCCGCTAGTTCACACAGCAGGAAAACATCAACACTAACTTGTCTAGTTTCTTTCCCAGATGTTGTTCGTGGTGTTTGAGTCTTGCAGAATTTAACAGGATGTGGTGTTTTTAAAGGCTTCGGCTGGTTTGTCTCCACTGGCAACAGCTCATCCTGCAAGCATGGGTCATTATAAATGAGAAAATGCCCCGTCCAAGGTTTGAAAAGCAGTTTGTAACTTTATGTTACAGCCTTTTAAATGCCAGGGGAAAGGGGCAGTCACATTAATGAAAAGAAAAGTCAAAAATGGTAAAATGAAAGATTTTAATTGCCAACACAAACCCAGGTAAACCAGCACCAGAGTGGGTTTCACCTTTTAACATAAAAAATATCTTTCACCGAAATAAACAAGGCAGGAAAATTACAACAAAGCCTGGTTACCAAATACAACACTAGCTAAATGTATTCCTCAGTCCAAACCCTAAGGATTAAACAATTCACAAGAGTATTAAACTCTACAATGACAAGCTGGTTAAAGCCCACACAGCTGCCCTTCTTCTCTTCTTCTTCTTCTTCTTTTGTGTTTCACGGCGCTTGACATCAAAATAAAAGAGCAGTACCGCCACCTACTGGTCCACAAGGGGTCTCTATAAAGCTAACAAGCCAATACCCTTCCACATAAAACAACAACAAAAAACAAAAACAACAACAAAAAAACACAAACAAACAAACTAGAATCTAAATTCTGTCATATACCCTTATCTGTTTAAGAAAACCCAATAATTCCCCTACCTGGCACGACTACCACCCTCCAAAATACTCTTTAGGTTGAGCTGCCTCATCTCAGTCTCGCTTAATCTTTCCTGCAGGATTTCTCTACACATATTATATCCCCTACACTTCATAATCACATGTTCTACTGTCTCTTCTTCCTCCTGGCACACCTCACAGAGCCCTGTTCCATGTTTACCAATTAAATGCAAAGTTTTGTTAAGACCACTATGCCCAATCCTTATCCTCGTAAGTGCAGTTTCTTCCCTTCTGTGCCCTCCATGCAGTCCACAGCTGCCCTGAATGTCATCAGTCTGGCTTTATAGTGGATGGAAGATGATGGGACCAATCAGGGATGAGGTATGGCCGCTCCAACCAATCAGAGATGGGAGATGGCAGAGTCCTATTTGCATGAAGACAGAAATGCTGGCGTGCAAAGCAGGCAGAGGATTGGGGCCGAACACTTTGATACAACTATTTTAAAAAGTTAGTTTTAAGGCATTTTGAGACGCTGAAGAGAAAAGAAGCAGCATAAAAAGTAAAGAAATCAGTTGGTTTTGGAGGAGAACTGCAGGGGATTTTTAGGTCAATGCCCAATTATTTTCCTCATTCCACAGAAACATCCTCATAACTCGTCCCTCACTGTGAAACGGATTAACCAGACTTCCCACTGCTGTATAATACAACACCAACTTACATTATTTAACAAATATTCAACCATTACAGATTTTCTTACCCTTTCCATGAAGTTTTTAGTGAAGATGGACATTGTATCTGTATGTGTTTCAGACTATTTTATTACAGAATTACTTCAGTATGAGGAGATCTACTGAGTATCATCTTCCTCTTGTTTCCCTGCTGCAGTCACACACAAACTGAAGAAGAGTAGTGATGAAGAATTAGACACATCTAATGTACTCAGAATATACAGCTAAATCATCCCAGATGGATCCTTTTTGTTATTTCACCCACTGGCTGAACTTTACACATTTTGCTGAACACAACAGATCTTTTATTGTTCCTATATCTTGTATATGTAGAAGCAGCCACTAAATAATCTGAATAAATGACTAAAGAGGTTTGGTATTTATACCCAAGTAAGATTAAGGGGAGTTTATTAAGTAGGAATACTTCTGCATAGTTAAAAACAGTATAAGGGTCCAAATGTGGAGACATTGCAAAGAAAATAAACAATTTTTTTCTTATTTTTCTTTTAAGTAGAGAAGAAAAAAACAGTCAGTGGAAGAAGAGTAAAATTGATCCCAACCCAGACTTCCATATACAGCACGGACTCGCAGCGTCGTTTAAACAAACATACTAGAAATCAAATACTTTACTTTCATTCATAAGACTTCATTAATACTTTTTTTCTATGTCATATTTTCAGGATATGACGCACAACTTGCAGCAGATGCAGAGTTTATGATGGAGTACATTCAGGAGAAAAAAAGGAAGGCATCAAGCTTCAGTTACAGGATTTGCATCATTTCAGCACATTTACATGTTTTTCTCTTTCATTTAATCATTTTATATGTGTGTCCACATTTAATCACTTTTTATTTTGTAATGAAAGTCTAGTTTTGTGTCACACCAACATTTATTATAGTAACATCTTTTAAGTATGTGCATCACAGTGCAATAACAGCCGGCGTTTCACTCGGTCAGGTCATTTGTTTAACAGAAATAATTTATTTAAAAAAAAACACACACACACACAATTAATTTCTATCTGATGTCTTTGATTGTTCAGTTTCTTTGATTGTATTTAAAGTTTTTGGCATTTTCTTTCATAATAATGTCACAACAATATCAGATTGCAGTTTTTCAGTAATTTTATATTTTAAGAATTGAGATGAACATAACATTCAGAAAATGCAGGATGCATTTGTGATTTAAAGAAACAGACAAAAAGTCACTTTATAATTAAAATAAATAAAATTGACTCTTTTTCATGCAGTTACAGCTTTAAGTGATGATGGCTACAAACAGCAGGAATAAATAAAAAAAACTGAACAAAAAGATAGAATAAATGTTGGATTTATAAAAGAACAATGTAACAGCACAGAGTTAATAAATACTGTATATCATCAATATGTTCTATATATATATATTTATAAAATAATCTTCATATCGACATGTAACAAGCGACGGTTCGAGTATTTTCTCTGATAAAGTGCTCTCTGGAAGAGGTCTGTGGGTTGAATCCTGAGGAACACAACTCCCTGTTTTCCCCCCTGCATATTATCCTGTCAGGATAAATGGGAACGTTTCTATGGGAACATGACTAACAGGGTCCGACTGGTGATGCCACGTAAAGGCTATAAAGCTGTGTTAAAAGTGAACAAGGCACCACAGCTGTTTTAGGTTGATGCAAAACTGCAGCAATCAAAGTAAAAACCTTCATTCTGTCTTTGGTCTGCTTGTGTTGTACCGCTACAGATCACACCGAGCTGTCCTGTGAGTTGCTGCTGACGATGAAGAGGGAAGAGGGATCTTTGCTGGAGCTCTCGGCTCTGTGTTTGGACTTGTGAGATTGAGCGGACGCCTCCTGAACAGCACCGTTGCCGCTGCCGCGTGCCTCCTGGCTCTTCTCCCCGGCCGGTGGTAACCTGCTCAGAGCCACGCCGCTGCTTCTGCCTCCGTTAGACTTCTGCTTGCTGGATTTCACCCGTTTCGCTTTACCTGCTTTTTTATTGCCCTCGGGTGATTTGGCAGGCAGCTGTGGAGACTTCTTCTGTGGAGGAGGTGTGACTGGTGGCTGTGGTTTGATAGAAGGAGAGTGAATCCGGGTGGGGAGGTTTAGTTGCGCTGCCCCATTGCTGATGACAAAATCTGTGAGGCCGTCGTCATCTGTCTGCTCCTTGGCGAAAGTAACAAAGACCTGCAGAAAAATAAGAGCAATTAATCAGTTCTTTATTAAGAATAAACATCAGCCTGGCCAGACCATTATTTCCAGTGATCCCAGTTCATTTTGCCTGCATGGTAACCTACACAGCGCAGCATACGGAGGGAAGAAGTCACTTTTCTATATGAACATTTGTTCAAACACCAGACTGAATTAAAGCATTTACATGCATTTGATAAATTAACAGCTTAATATTATTGATCGGTGACATAAAACTGTGAACTATTATTAACTGGAGTATTTTAGTTTCATTATATCAGCTTATTTAATAGTAGCCTCGATAAAATGTAATGATTGTCATGTTTTATCTTTATCTCAGCTGGAAAACGGTTCTCTGATGGCATCTAGAATATAAAAATGGACTTTTTTTTGTCAGAACAGAAATCAGATGTTGAATAAAAATGAGACAATGATACGAGTGACAATATGATAACGATGATATCTGAAGCTTTAAACATTGTAATAGTATTTTCATACAAGCTCCAAAACCTCTGTTTTATTTCCTCACCAGGGTGCGAACCACAGGGGAGCTGGGGGAGTTACATCCCCCCTTAATGAAACATAACTTGTGAAATTTTTGGGGAGCTATATTATACTGACAATAACATGTATGTTGATTGCTCATAAATTCACCGTATGACTATGGATGCTGTAATTATTGTGTCTGGGCTGCAAGTTAAGCTTCTTAACTGCCTGAACTAAATACAAAATAAAGGAATTAAATATGCGCCGAACACACTTGCAGTCTCAGCTAATAAGTAAAAAGAAAGCAAGTTAGCCGAACAACGTTAGGATTTACGAAAAGGCTGAGAGAAGCAGGCCAGCTGGGTGTAGCATCTACATCTCTACAGGACATAAGCCGAAACGAGCTGGAGGCGAGTTTATCATAACGCAACAGAGACAGAGGCTAACGATATGCTAATCACAGCTCTTCTGTTACATCTGCTGAGGAAGACGCAGGGATGATGGTCAAGGTCTGGTCGCTTTTCTGCTGAGGTGCTAAGATATGACCTGCTTTAACTTCTCTGTAACTGGCTCACTGCCTGCTAGCACTGCTCATTATATTGTGTGTGTGTGTGTGTGATATGTGGGGAATGTTTCACACATAAGGTGATGAGTTGAAAAGAAATATCTGCAAGGGACAATCGCACCTGTTATTGTTGCATAAGAGTTAATGGTTTGCCTATGTTCTGTAGGGCAGATTGTAATAGCAGTTAGCATCACTTTTTTCTTACGAACAACACCTCTTCCCTCGGGGAAAAAAGCGACTGGTCTGAACTGCAGGCTGAGCAGTTCACCATGCTGCTGTGATGTGTAACAGCAGTGCTGATAAAGATTTCCCCTGAGAGACTCATTCTCTGATTCTATAATGGTTTAAGTGTGACGCGTGTCTTCATCTGGGTTAGTTTTCACGCACGCAGCACTTCTCATCATGTGGTTTGGCAGTTTTCTCTTCCGTTGTCACCAGATGGATGTTTGCACATAAACCAATCCAGTCTTTTTGGAAATCCACTCACATTGTCTTTCCTCAGTGTTAATCCGATGCTCTTTGCAAGCTCATTCTGCTCTATCAGTTTACTTTATATTCTCTTTATCTTCATTTTTAAACGCACCAATTTTATTAGGAACAAGTTTGTAGAATTTAATGATTTTTTTTTATTTTTGCTACCATCTAAAAAATACTCATCAGATGAGGTTTTACTTGGATGCAGAGCTCTGATTTCAACCATCTGTAGAAATAATCACTGTTTAAATGACTTCATCCCAGTTCATCCGTCCTCACCTGGTCCAACGTGGTCTGTGAGACTGAAAAGTCCGTAATGCCCAGGTCCTCGTAATTGTTGGCCAGCACATCAAAAACACGAGCCAGGCAGCAGGCGTGCGAGGGCAGCTGGTACTGGAGTACGTTGTGGTGTCGCTCCCTTAGCTCGATACCAGCAAAGGATTTCTGCATGTAGTCGTCGACGGGACACGAATCAGGGTCGGGTTTAGCGTCAGCCACGCGGAGAATGATGGTGTATCCGTCACCAAACCTACAACAAACAATGGAAACCACCTCTTTAAAACGTGCACATATTCTAAATTTAATCACATTATTAAACGTAAACAGCAAACAAACATGAAAATAGGGGAAGAATTGCATTGTGGTCACCTGTTTTTAAGGTGCTGCACAGATCCAAGACACTGAAACCTGCCGTTAACCATGATGGCCATCCTGTGGCAGAGAGCCTCACACTCCTCCATACTGTCAATAAACATAGTTAATACCATTACAAGCCCAGCAAGTAACCACTAAGCTGGAAATATCTGGGTATTATATTAAATATTGTATGTTAGTGTATGTTTATATGTTATCCTACCTGTGGGAGGTGAGAACTACAGCTTTGCCCTCTTTGGTGACGCTGTGGATGCAGTTCCACAAAAACCTTTTGGCTTTTGGGTCCATCCCAGTGGTAGGCTCATCCTGAAAGTAAATTAAAAGAATAAAACATAAAGAAGATGCAAGTTAGGACGATGCACTTCATGTTTAAAGTCCTCCTTTTAAGCCATTTAATCCTCACCAGGAATATAACGGGGGGTACCCCGATGAGGGAGATGGCTGTGGAGAGTTTCCTCTTATTGCCTCCACTGTATCCTCCAGCCTCCAGCTCGGAATACTGCGTCAGCCCAAGCTTTTTCACCCCCCACTGTGCCACCTGCAGAACAACACAGATGGTTACAACTCGACACATTAAATGATGCCAGGATAACAAAAACAAATAGTTTTATAAGCCCAATAAAAACCACATTTAAAAAACATTAAAATGTGTGTCAGACAATTGAAGCGAACAAAACTGGACTATCACAACCGCATAACGTGCATGAGGGTTGTCCAGGTAACTGCCACGCTGAACTACAACCTTTCAGCATTTCTCTCTGGTTACCTTGGTGACAGACTCCTCTGGGACCCCCCGCAGGCGGGCGTACATCTCCAGATGTTCACGGCCGGTCAGCAGGTCACAGATGGCGTCAAACTGTGGACAGTAACCCATCAGCTGGTGGACTTTTTCCATCTCTGTCTGCACACTGGGAACAGCAGAAATACTGGTTAATAGATAAAAACATGGTTTTTTTATTTATTTTTTTATTCATTGATTTTTTACAACGCTTAGTTCATTTCAGTGTCACAGAAAAGCTGAAGCGCATCCCGGCAAATTAACAAGCGAAAGGCAGGGTACATCCTGGACAAGTCGGCAGTCCGTCGCAGTGATAAAACATCTGGAGGGGTTTAAATCAGTGCAGCTGTGGAGACGTTTTGTACCTGTGATGGTGGAGGAAAGCCTCTCCATGTGTGATGAGCGTATCTCCAGTCAACATGCGAAACGTGGACGTCTTCCCTGCTCCATTTACACCAAGAAGGCCGAAACACTGGATGAAAACGAGCAACGTGTTGTAAAAGCAACTCTGGGTGAAATGTGTACTATTTGTAATCTGTGTGTAATCCGTGGTGTGTAACGTCTCACTTCACCACGGGGAATCCCGAGGCAAAGACGATCCACTGCTGGCTTTTTGCCTGCTTTATAAACCTGGACAACAAAATGTGCTGTTTACATGCCAGTGACGTTTAAATGTAATGGTCACTACAAAATAGTGTTAATGAAAAACAGATGAACGTATACAACGCGTTGTTTGTACCTTGCTCAGGTCTATCATGGTGAGGATGTCTGACTGGGCTTTGTTACTTTTGACCCTCTCTCGCTCTCTGGCCACATCGTCATCCTCTGGACCAAGAGGAGGCAGCTCAGGCTTCCTCCACCACGGCCTAAAGGTAGACAGCATATGTATTTATAACCTGTTTCATTGACAGAGACTGTGTTCAAACGCGATATCTGGTAGTGAAAGACTGCAATGAACATTACCTGAAATAAAGAAAGAACCTGTACTGCAGGAGTAAGGTGAAGATGAAGAAGACAAAACCTTCAACTGCCATTGCGAACAGATTCTTTCCCACAAAGTCCCACTGAAGAGGTTCAGGAGTCTGAGTGGCACCTGCGAGACCATGAATAACACACTGCCTTCACACACATTTATAATTATGGAGCTTTTTAATATTTGTAAACAGTTTATAAGTGGAAATATTTGTATACAGATAGTGTTTACCTAATGTAATTTATGTTAAAGCTACGTAGTAAAAGTGGGCTTAACATGCAGACAATCTGATTCAGGTTTAGCTCAAGTCATCAAAATGTTTTTTTTTATATTCATTGTTTACGGTTTTTGCAACGTACAGATTTATCTATGATAAATGGTGTGTACTATATGACGTGACGACATAATATGCATAGAATAATCAGCTAATATGCAGATCTGTTCATACCCAGTCTCTGAAAGGCGTCTGCTATGGCCTGGTTTTTTGCCATGTCGATCAGTCCGCGTCCCAAGCAGAAATGAGGGAAAATTAAAAACACCTTCTTTAAGATGTTGTTGACTTCCTTCAGGTGCTGGAAAGAGAAAGTCATCAGCAATCACTTATTTGAGCCTTATTATCAGAAAACCAATTTATCTGGTGATTATGGTTTTAGTTTCAGAGTTTTCAGCACTCCGCAGGTTTTACCTCATCTACAAATAGCTCCAAGACGAATGTGGCGATGCTGCCGTTGATCCCGATGAAAAGGTTAATGGAAGTAAGCACCACATATGCTGTGCTTGGAACGGTGAAAATGAAGGATGCTGGGTACATCAGAGGGGTTATTGACCACCTACCGAACAACAAAGCAGAAAAATCCATCAGAACATTTAGTCTGGTCAGATTTCATGAATTATCATCCTACAGATGTGCAGAAAAGTGAAACTTACCCATAGAACAAGAGCAGCATGATGAGAGCTGGGAGGTTGGTCTCAGAGACGTAAGACTTCTGCTGGAAACCGATGAAAATCAGCAACACCATGGTGGCCGGGACACTGTAGTTCAACTGGGAAAATGACAGCTCGATGTTTAATCTGACACAAGCTTCACATGTTAAAAATGTAATGCATTAAGAGGAACCAAGCACTGAATCTGCACTCTTAAAATCACAAATGATCTTCTCATTCTCCAGACTCTGGTTGTCTCTCCATCCTCACCCTTTGATACAATATCTTACAGCAAGTTCGAGATCTAGAATCCTACAACTTTTAGATGCAACCCTGCCCAGCACACCTGAAGCAAACAAATGGATCGTTACCAGCCCTCTGCAGAGCTGGATCTGTGCAGAGGAGCGAGTCTAATAGAGAAGGGTAGATGATCTTCTCTTGGCATCACACTCAATTTAAGTTATATCTCTCTGGTTGCACTCAGTTAATTCATCTTCTCCCAAACTTCCCCTCTCGCTACACGCTTTCCCTTTCTTTCCATCATCTGGAAAGAAAGTGAAACATCACTGTTTCTCAAAGCAGGGTTGCCTCTAAGACATGCAGCACAGAGGTATTTAGGTTGAGAAACACTGACCTACATCCTCCCCCTTGGCTACATCTTCTGGAAAAATAATGTTATTTTTCACTGTTATGCAGATGACACCTAGCTCTACTCCTCAGGTAACTCCTCGCTCTCTCTTCAGCTGTTTAGATGATCTAAAGCGGGGATCCTCAATCCTAGTCCTCAAGGGCCAGTGTCCTAAACCTTAATCAGACTAAGACAAGCTCTAGACATGTCTGCTAAATACACATTTATTTGAATCAGGTGTGCTCCAGCAGGGACACTTGGGAAACCAGCAGGACACCGGCCCTCGAGGACCAGGATTGAGGATCTCTGATCTAAAGTCTTGGTTTTTCTAATAACAGTAATAAAACTGAGCTTATTCTCATCGGCACTCCTTTAACCCTTTCCAAAACTTCCAGTTCTCTCCATTGACAACTCTTTAGTTCCCTCTTCCCCTCAGGTTAAGAGTCTCGGGCGCTATCCACCATAGCACCCTGTTTTTAGTATAATTAAATTAATTAACATTAATAACATAATTTGGTCTGCTTATTTGCATCTTTGCTCACCCCTTCACTTCCCACATCCCCCCCATCCTACAAGAGCTTCACTGGTTTCCCATAAACTTCTGTCTCCTCATTCATCACCTCGCTCCTTCCTACCTGTCCGCTCTGGTTCACATTGCTATCCCCACTCGTTCCCTCAGATCATCTTCTCTCCAGCTTCAGCTCCAACCATCCAAACACCTGGATGTTAGGTTGATTGCTCATTTGAAATGGTCTTTAAGAGTGAATATGTGTGCCTGGTTGTGCATCTCTCTGCGTTACCATGTGATGGACTGGCAATCTGCCCAGGGTGTACGCTGCCTCTCTCCCACTGATTGCTGGGATAGGATTCAGCTACGTGCAACCCTTCGTTTAAATAAGCACCATAGAAAATGGATGTATTCTTAAACTTCCTGATATTATAAAGTGGCCTTGAAAGGCAATATACATAAAATGTATTATTATTATTGTTAAATAACAAGCCAGACAACTTTGTAGTTTAGGTCAAGCTTATCATTGTCGATGTTCTTTAGCAGTAAGTGTATTTTGGTACACTGTAAAATCTGCTAATGTGACAGAAAGTAAGTACTGACCATGTCCCAGGAGAAGTTGGCAAGCCAATAAAGGGTTGGTTTGACTCCACTGACAAACTGCAGATGTTTAGCTTTGCTAGCTCGCTCTTCTATCAAAAAAAGAGTGAAACTGGCCGGCACAAAGGACATGGCAAAGATCACGCAGATGGACAACAGAACATCCACAGATGTGGTCATCCTGAAAGGGAGGGAAAAAACACAACATTCATTAAAGTCATTTCCAGAAACGCTTGAAACGTTTTCTAAACTGCAGCAAAACCCGAATCTGTCATTTAAACAATTAAGATGCTGATTTATTTTCTGTCATATGACTTTGTCTAAATCCGATTTTTAAAAAATCCACCAAAAGCTCAGAAAATCATTAAACAGAAAACATTTCTCAGTACTAAACAGCAAGAAAGTGATGTTTTGGCATTTTATAATTTTGAGTAAAGATCCCCTGAATCTGGAGAAACCAGGGCGAAGGCAGGAAACTAAAATAGGAAAACTCGAGGCAGCACTGCATGAAAAACTGTCGCGTCTCTGTGATCAACATGGTGACATGTTTGGGAAAAGCTCAGAAAAGCACGTTCAGTTCAGACAGTCTGCACTAGACCCAGAAATGCAACCGTAAACTGCATTATACATAGAAAAAGCCATACAGGAACGCTACTGCTGCTACAGCTCGCCGTGTACGGGTCTGAGGTAAAGAGAAGGACAGGCGGACATGTTGTACACATTTCGGATAAAAGGAGCTAAAACTTTGTATTCATTAAGAATGACCTGCATTTCTAGTGCCTGACATTGGTTTTTCACCCCCAACCAGCTGGAATAAGCTTCTTTCTTTAATACATATCGTTTTAAACATTATGAACATAATCAGGAAAGACACTGCATGCATTAGGTAATGAATGCAGAAATGGAATAAAGTTGTTATGCTCAACTTTTGGTCCCTCTTCATGTCAGCTTTAGATCATTTAACACTTGTGTGTTTTTATGTAAAAGACCATCACTGATTTCCACTACACATTATAAAAAGTAGCATTTACTTTACCTTTTTTTAAGTCTAACACAAAATTAACCATCAGTATTGTCACCTGACAAAACTAAATGATCCTCTTAAGACAAATGGGGTAGTAAAAAACAAGTAAATGATCTAGCAGCAGTGGACTAACATGGCCATTTCTGTGAGCTGCTCCTTGGTGAGGTTGAGAGGATGGTTGTAGGCAGTGATCCCATGTTTCATCCTCTCTGGACCTGGTGGCAAGCTCGCTCTCAGGAGCCCGTTGTTCATCACGTTCACAAATGACACCATGGCGTGCCAGCCTTTGTTGTTGTACCACACCTACGTTCAACAAAGATAGAAAATAACAGGCTTGCTGTTGGAAACATCTGGGCATTTTTTAACCCAAGAAGCAGAAATAAATTAAATCAAACACAAGAAATCAAAAAGACATTAATTCTTCATATATATGTACAAAAAAAACTTTCAATGAAGGTTGAACAGATAAAAAAAGCATAAAATCAGATAAAAACACTACTTCTGGATGTACCTTGACATTGTTCTGACTGTGTAGTCCTTCCAGAAAATCTGGAAGTCTGTTTAGTAGATGATCCAGTGAACTGTTCTGTGATAAAAAAAAGACATTTATATTTGTCAATATTAAAAATAAAAACATACAGAAGATATAAACAAACCTCTGTTTACCTGTGGAACTTGGTAATGAGTCCTGATTGACGTGACTGAATCTTGGAGATGCTGGACATGAGAAACACTCTGACTGGCACTGCCCCCCAGAGAGAAACCTCCATATCTGCACCACAGAAATTAGAAATGGCAGAATTTATATTACACAGCAGCGTGAGAAGAAGAATCTGAACATGGAATACAGATTAAATAAATTTTGATAATTTTAATTGGAAATTTATCATCTTACCTGAACTCATTAACCCACTTCTTTGTCTTTAGACTGAGGAGAAAAGTATGTAGATTTAAATAATGATGGGAAAATGTTGTATAAATGTTGCTGGAATACTACATCATATAATTCTATGGAGGTTTATAAATGTGCAACAATATTGATCTGAATTCAAACTGCTGCTCAAAATCCTGATGTTAAAACTGACGACGTATTTATAAAGTTATGGTGATGTGTCACAATAAGACAGACCAAAACAGTCAAGCTAACGATGTACCTTTTCTTGAGAATCTGAGGGTAGGTCTTCACCAGGTAATCAGAGATGTTATAGCTTGTTAGATTTTGGAGGATGTCTCCAGTCAGCCTCTTAATCTGAAAAAAAGATTAATTTAAATGATTAATTTAGAAACAACAGGAATCATTCAATTCAATTCAGCTTTATTTGTATAGCATCACTTCACAACAATGTCATCTCAGGGCACTTTACACTTGAGACTTTGAGCCGGTTTGTGATAAACATGCTCACTAAGGAACACATGACCACATATTTCACCACATGTCATCACAAAGCAAAACATTAATGAAAACGATGCAAGTTTCCAATGAAGTGAACTCAAAGTGATATATGGGGTTATTTTCAGTGCAAATCGCATGTTTATCAAACAATTTTCAGATCATTCCACAATGACTTCAGTACAAGCAATAACTACTTTGCATTTGTCACCCCACTGACCTGTGGTGGTGGAAGCCCCCCAGCACCCTCTGGGCAGTCGGGGAGCATCCGGCGGACTTTGTCTGTGCTGCACTGACATTCAGGTGAAGGTCTCTCTGTGCTCCAGTTGCCTCTGCTGAACATCTTCCAGGTGGAGAAAGACATCTGTGGTCTCATGAACAGACCACTCCGCTCTCCTTCACACTGAGGACTCCTGCAGATACAACAGTGTTGTTAACTAAGTGTTACAATGTTCCCAAAAGCATGTCTGCCGTCTTATTCTACAAGTCCTCTCCCTGAATCCTCTTTGAGTTTACAGAGATTATCTTACGTGCTGTTCTCCTCTTCATCTTTTTCCATGCACTTGGTACCAAAACCGGGCCGGTCCAGCAGAGCTTCCAGCAGGGTCTCCATGGCTGGGTTCCCAGGGGCATCCATGCTAAAATAAACCAAAGTGGCGGATCATCGGGTCGACTTAAAGAATATAAAACTCTTCCGCTGAAGTTAAGCAAAGTCTCACCTGAAGAAAGTGTACTGCTCTCCGTACATCCAGGGCTGCAACTGAAGTGCAGGGTACCTCCCAAACGGAGGAACGATGAGGCTGAAGGTTAGGGCGCTCAGGACGAACACAGCCGGCAGGACAATCTTAACCACAGATAAAGCCCATGAGCAAAATATAGTTTTGAGGATGTGAGCAATAATCCCTTCTGCAAAGTTATTCGTCTAACCTGAGCAAACAATCCCCGACGGCTCCTACGAGCATAAAGCCAGCGTTTGATGAAGAGAGCTCTCAGCTGCTGGAATGTCAGCCACCAGCCTGTCAGAGGCGTCCCACCTTGACTATTTTCACTCAGCAGGTCCGTCTCTTGAGGTTCTGCAGGGAAAAAAACAGTATGATGACTTTCACAGATATGTATATATGACGTATGCATTAACACCGTTCAGGCAAGGCAAATGTAATTGTATAGCACGACTCAACACAGGGTGATTCAAAGTGCTTTACAGTACATTAAAACAATAAAATATAAGCATTATTTCCAGTTAAAGCAAAAAAAAAGAGAAAATGACAGTTAAAATGATTAAAATTATGTAGATAAACGGAGATAACAATCAAAAATGATTTAAAATGATTAAAATCCTGATTAATTTAGGATTACAAAAACATAAAATCTTAAGGTAATATAAAAATTAAATTCCTGAAAACAGGAGGGTCCTTTAAGTGGCTAAGTGACTCCTGTTTATTATGCTTTAATAGCTGCAGATAAAAAGAATAAATGCACTTTCTTTTTATCTTTTGGAATTTTAGGGAGTGGTGAACTGAAGGTACCTCGCTTACGAAGCCTTTTCCTTCCTGGCAGCGTTATGGAAACATAATGGGAGGTGAAACAAACCACTGACATGCTAAGTGACTTGTAAACAAATGAGTGCATGGTGAATGTGCACACCTGTGTGTGGTTCTTCAGCAGGTTGCTCCACATCCCTCTGCCCTGATGGCTGATGGCTCTCTGTGGATTCTGCTTCCTGCTCTGGATCCCTGTCCACGCCTGTTTCCTCTGCCACTTGCAGAAAGATCTGGAAATTTCCAGAATGGTCATTAGAAAAAATGGAACTCCTCTTTCTAAACATAAAACACACTCGTTTGAAGGAGGGTGACACAGACTGAAAAAGCTGTAGACAACAGGTGGCAGTAAGAAAGCCTAAAGTAGCTTCACACAGACGTCAGACGAGCAGCGAGGGGCTAATTGACACAAAGTGAACCTGTAAGCCCATTACGACAATGGCTGCTCCACAAATATCCCACCTTTGTGACAAATCCTGAATGGGAAAAGAACTCCTCGCTGTTATGACACAGCTCAGCTTAACAGACGCTAGCTCGGTCAGACATCACCTTCCTTTTCTTTCATTATTCCTTATGTAACAAATATTAAACTATTTTGCAGTTGTAAACAAACCAATATGTTTTGATGAGCTTTTAGGAAGCATAATAGAACATTTAGTGCGCTGTACGGACAGCAGAAGTAATGATGCAGGTAATTACACGTAGCTTCTCCACAGCTGAAGATGATTAGATGGACAGTGTATTGACTCTTAAGTAAGGTACAGATTGCTTATTATGTAGCGATGAGTGAACAATGACGAGGTCTCATCATCCGTTTAGTCAGATTTGAGTCTACTGCTAAACAGGCTTCTGTGCAGCATCGTCACAGTGAGCCGTGCACAACCAGAGAGCAGAAAGAAAGGCTCAGCCTGGTGTGTTTGGCAAATAAATAGACTCTCAATTTGTCATCATGGATGCTTAAACTTTCGCAATACTAAGTGACAATAATTAAATATGCAAATATATTCAGATTACAAGAACGCAGATGGTTCTGAGAATTAATAATATGTTGTCTTTTGAACAGCAGGTGGGATTTCTGTTAAATCTGGCGGGTTGTTGGGAAACTTCTGCCTGGGATACAAGATCCTTTATATTAACGCAATAACTTGAACAGTATTTAATTTAGAGTGGTCATTATCGCATAGATATCATAGAGAGGATGAACTGATTCAAGAACCCCTGACTGCAGTGCGCAGATCGAGGCGCGCCTCAATGTGGGCGGGGTTAAACGTCAAGCTCCACCCATTAAACGAGATTCTTCTTTGGGGTTTCTCAATACGGGCGGGGTTAAACACATTGAACTCCGCCCACTAAAGGTGATTCTTATTTGTGCGGGTAATTGCATCCCCCCCCCCCCCATACTCAACAGCGCTACCTACCGGATTTAAGTGGTAAATGACTTGTTTTGACCACTATGATTTTTCACCATCACCGCTTTTTTTTCACATTTTATAAGTTTCTACATGCAATAGCACTACTTACCAGATTAAGTTGTTTTTCTTGACATGATTAAATTAAGGCTTGCCCTATACATTTTTTAAAAATATTTTTGGAGAAGAGTAGTTATTTTGATGTTAGGATATGTACACTATTGCTTTAAAAATGTATTTTTTTTAGCAAAATGCTCCTTTTTATATGTAGCTACAGGAACAAGAAAGGCCGGCAGAACAAAACCGCAGACTAACATTAGTTATCTCTTGAAAATAAAGTTTTCAACTTCTAAACTGTACCGGTTGCTTATAATGCTTTACTGGTATAAATGATGTGACGATATAAACTAAATCCTACAGTACACCCAGGTTCCACCAAAATATTGTGTATGTAGTAACTGAATTTGTTTCTAACGCTTCGATTTAGATGTTATTTTAATGTTAAGTTTAGAGGCGTGTCCTTTTGATTGATGTGTGTTAGAGCTGCGTACTTCCTGCTGGCGCCGTGATGGAACCCTCTTAGCTCCACCTTTTCATCCATTTTTGGATTTTCCAATAGTGACGAAACACCAACATGGCGACGGTAGAAAGCACCTATTGGCTTCAAATCTATGGGTCACGTGATGGTATGCTCGTCCAGTAATTTATACAGTCAATACAGGATTGACCTCAAATCAAGTGCAAATGAAATGTCATGACCTGAAGATATGTCACATGAACAAACAACGACAACCAGATTATTTTCATACAGATATTGTCAAATGGGGTAGAAACAACCGGCATCCAAAAACAGGTGAAAACATCAGAAATATTTCTGGGTAATATCCTCCACAAGTATATATCTCAACACTATAGAAATGGTGTTTTATGACCATGTCAACAACAACTGACAGACTAAATCAGTTGCTTGAGCCTGCCTGTAAGCTCTGCTCATTTACTGCAGGTGTTCATTTTTTTATTCTCAGTTTCTCAACAGTAAAATCACTGACTCAATTAAATCAGCTCTTATTATCCCTACAGTTTTAAAAAACATTCTACTCATCTCCTTGTTTAGCTGTGCATCTTTAAGACTCTTTTACAGCAGCACATACAGGTAGCGTCCAGTGCTGCTGTTAGCTGGTAGTAACTGTAACTGACCTCCTCCAGTGTGCTGTCCGACAGGCCGTAGCTGCTGATTCCCAGCTCAGGAAGCCTCTGGTCCAGTTTAGACAGAAAGACAGCCAGGCTGCTGTCCTTGGCAGCTGTCTGTGGCAGGTTGATCACTGCTTCTCGCTTTGACTCCTCCACCAGTCTTGCGCCTGGGATGTGCTGCTGTACCAGGGTTAGTAAAGCTGCCAGGCCTGGCATGGAAAAGGTAAATCCGTTACTAAACCGGTTCTTGTATGAACATAATAAACACTTTTCACCTCAGAGAGATGCTGTACACTTACATGAGCTGCTCTCCTCACTTCCAAGTCCAGTATCTTCACTGATGGATGATTCACTGTCCTGAAACGGTGCATTGCTGTTAATATCCTGAAGAATCTACGTTATAAGGCGTTTATTAAAACTGTAAAATTAAAAGCCAACCTTGACGAGAGGAGGCAGTTTGTTAGTGCTGGTACTGGTGCAGATGCTAGAGTTACTGGGAGTTCTGGTGTTCATTTCTTCTTTCTTCACCACAGTGAGGTAGTAGCCAGAGCCAAGGCGAGATTTGAGAAAGAGCGGCGATCCACAGCAGCACAGCTTCCCCTTGGAGATGATGGCGATGCGGTCCCCCAGCAGCTCCGCCTCATCCATGTAGTGAGTAGACAGGATGATGGTTCGGTCTGATCCAGAAAGACGACAAACACACACACATCCTAACATTTAGAAACAATACGTTTTTATATTTGGTGCCATTCAGACCTATCTGAACTGACTGAACACTCTTTAATATTTAAAGATACTAAATAGCAACAAGGCTGTTGTAGCCTCACAACAGCAACTTGACTTTTGACAGATCATATTTTCCAACAACTTTCTGGCTTGTTGCTGTTTAAAGCGCACTTTCCTCTCAGTCATAAAATCTGCAGGTACCTTTCCGGTATTTCAGCAGGAGATCCCAGATCCCTCTGCGGGAGTAAGGATCAACACCAGCTGTGGGTTCATCCAGGACAACCACTTTTGAGCCTCCAACAAATGCTATCGCCACGGAAAGCTTCCTTCTCATGCCACCTGACAGAAACAGAGTTTGAAAAAATGTAAATAAAATAAAATAAGCAGAGTTTATCTACATTTTACAAGCTATATTAATATAATTACCAGAGAGGTTTTTGGTCTGATCGTGCCGTTTGTGCAGCAGGCCAACATCCTCCAGCAGGCTGTCAAGTTCAGCTTTAACGTTTTCTTCAGACAAACCCTTGAGAGACCCATAAAACCACACATGCTCCTCCACCGTGAGCCTGATAAGGAAAGAAAACAAACATTGATAACATGATAGTCTGTAGAAAATGTGATTGTGGTGAAATGAAATTGTGATGAAACCATTATATCCTCAACACTCTGCGTTCGGGATGTAATAAAATCTGGGATGTTCTTGGAAATCTAAATGTGAACTTTTTTAAATGTGTACTTGAAAACATTTAAGGAGTTGTCATGATTTTCTTGTTTAAGTCTGTACAAGCATTTTATTCTTCCTGGCAGATAGAAAACTGTCAGACTGCTACATGAAACTGGGTCAGAAGCAAATCTTTTAGCATCATCTTCACTAGCTGCTACACCTCCAGTGTGTGCTAAGGCAGGAAACACCACTCTGGATTTGGGGTGTATGCAGTGTTCGGGGAATTTCTCTGTATTTGGCTACAATAATCCTTCCCAAATGTACAAACAATCTTCCCACTCTGATGTGGCTACTGTCCTGTTTTACTAAAGGATGGTATGAACCTGATGAGAAGTTTCCTCTTGCTTGTGTTTAATAGGTGGAACAGGGTCTTGCATCTCTGTACATTTATTCTCCCTGAAATTTATTGTTGTGTTTTTACATTGATATGCTTGACTAAGATGTTATATTACATAGGGCAAGATAAGGAATGGACTGAGGATGTCGTAGTATTTTTAATTTCCATTTATGTGAGGTCATTAGTACCCATAAAAGCTTTAGAAATGGTGATAATGTCATAGTTTTGTTATCATCATGCATCATGCAAAAGGTTTGGCTCTCAGTGCTGTCAGTCAGGACACATCTTGAGGCTGATTTAAGAAAATATGATGTACATAATACAATTTAGAACCAGAGCAGAGTCTGAACAATTTTTTAAAAAAAGAGATTTAAACATTTTTCAGGCTGAGATGTTAGAAAATGAGGAGTAAAATAAGCTAACTTCCTTAGCACAAAGTACGTTCACGACGACAGCTGTTCACAACAGATTTTGATTCTTACATGTCAAACAGGACGTTGTGCTGTGGACAAACTCCTAAAGTCTTCCTGATGATGTCCATGTCATAACGAATGTCGAGCCCCTTGATGTACACAGTCCCCGAAGTGGGTGGGAACAAGCCAGTCAGGACAGAGCTGACAAACATCAGACATCAATTAGTCAAAAGTTTTTTTTACACCTATTTAAATTAAATCATCATTTAATTTTAATTACATCACACAAATCTACAGTCAAAAGTGTTTAAGTAGAATAATATATATATATATATATATATATATATATATATATATCCTTGATACAGTAATGGTTGATTTACAGAATAAATTTAGCTTAGAGTCTTTTTCAAGATAATTTTCAGCATAAAGCACTTACATTGTGGTGGTTTTACCGGCTCCGTTATGGCCGAGAAAAGAGGTGATCTGCCCCTCGTAAAACTTCATATTAAGATGGTTGACAGCAAGTTTCCCTCCCTTCTTGTAGATTTTAACCAAGTTTCTGATGTTCACACCCAGGGTCATACTGTTGGGATCCTGCTCCATATTTTCTAAAGCCAGACACAAAAGGAAGCGTGACTCCACCAATGCGGATAAAAGACTAATTATTGTTCTAAACTTACACACGGACAAAATTGTTGGTACCCCTCAGTTAAAAAAAGGAAAAACCCACAATTCTCACTGAAATCACTTGAAACTTACAAAAGTAACAATAAATAAAAATTTATTGAA
>JBAMHX010000016.1:5393093-5405439 GCA_037177515.1 Pseudomugil tenellus | reverse complement strand
AAAGCTACAAAGGATCAGGTTAATAAGTTATAAAATCCTTTAACTGACTCACATCTTCAGAAGAGAAGACATGGCAGATCATTGTGCACTTCTTCTGAGACACTGATGATGATGAAGATGGATCATCCTCCTGTCCTTTATGTTTCCTTCGCGCCATCAGGACCACAATGTCATTGATGTCCGCTATGTAAGAGATCATCTGCAGAGCATGATCCATCATGGCTTCCTGGGCAAAACAGGAGATCAGAGGGTTGATGCAGGTTGGTTTGATAAATAAAGAACAGGAGGCTAAAAGACTTTAAATAATTCTATACATGTTATTTGAACAGGGATTAAAGGAACAGTTTTCACATTAAATTCATACGTAAAACAACCTGTCAAGAGAAAAATGACAGTAACTGACCTACTTATACTCTTGCACAACAAAGGAAAATAGGCCGCTAAAATTAACCCCCGAACAGAGTGTCAGAGTTTTAATGGTTTCACCATGTCCGCCGCAGATCCTTCGTGCTAACGCCTTAACATGAACAACATTTAATTCAGAGTTTTCATCTTTTGCATTTCCATAGATATCATAGAGATTGGCCACCAGGGGGCGCTCAAACCTGACAAATGTTTGTGCTACATCTCTGAAATAATTCATCCAATTGACCTTAAATCAAGTGCAAATGAAAGGTCATGACCTGAAGATGTGTCACATAATGATGTTATACCCGAATGTTTCTATACTTGTATTCAAAGATTAGGGGCGTTTTGGAATATACCCTTAGCCATTGGGTCTCAGGCCTCATATGAAGTCACCACACCGTTCCAAGTTAACATATTAGCTCAGGGTGCCCAAGCCCTCTACCATCCTGCAACATTTAGAAGCAACCCTTGTCCAACACACTTCAATCAAATGAATTGTTTGTTACCGACCTCTGCAGAGCTGAATGACATGTACACAAGTTATTTCAGCCGTTTGATTTTGCCGTGTTGGAGAAAGGATGACATATAGTGTCCGAGCACAACACTTAACAGTTTGTTCATGTTGCAGTGTTAGCACGATGAAATTGATAGCATTAAAAGTTATCGATTAACGGAACACAGGGTGGCTCTCTTGGTCATGGTTCCCATAAAAAAAGGTATAAACAGAAATAATGCAAGTCTTCATAGTTTTTCTAGACCTCTCCGCCTCTTCTGAGCCATCTGATACATGGATCAAATAGTCTTAGCAGAAAAAATGCTAATGTTGGTGCTTGGTGTACAAGAATAATTCTAGCTAAACATTATCTTCCACTATATATCCAAGTACCTTTTAGAAATAACTGAGCTCTACTTTTACACCACCAGCAAAAAAACTAACACTGCACCAATTACTCCAATTACAAACAAGGGGTAAGTACATAATTATGGTCTAGCTTAACTTCTACCTTAACAATGGCTTCTTGCTATACTCTAAACAGCTGATGACAGACAGCTAAGCTACTGCTAGTACTGAAAACACCTAATAAATGGCTTCAAACACTGATTTTAAACATGCTGAAGGAAACAAAACAATCCTTTTACACAGAGAGCAAAACATCAGGGAAAAGGAAAATAAATGCAAGTGGTCAGATGAGTGTGTCATACCTGTGTGTCAGCAGAAAGCACTTTGATTCGCTGAGTAGAAATGAACAGATCCACTTCTGTCATTGGCTGAGACTCTCCCTCCGGAGCCTAAAAAAGGCACAGCTTTCACATCCACAACACTGAACTGCCATTTTGAGCCTTCACTGGTCTGCATTTGACATAATGTGCAATTCTAATCTCATGGTGAAATCTCAACCTGATAATGTTGCAATGACAAATGCTTTTCAGCTACAAAACTAAGTTTGTAAAGAAAAAAAGGACATTATGAGGCAACACAAATGTATAAAGAAATATGCTGAGGCGGGGTGTGTTTATAATCTACAGTAAAATAAATAAATTAAAACATTTTTACCTTAATTCGGTCAACAGCTTCCTGTGCTTGAGTCATACGAGCATTTGTTGAAGGGTTCCTGTCTGATTTGATCTGAGTGGAGCCCAAATACTTTGCACCAAATATGACTCCATCCAACAAGTCTTCAGGGTCACAAGGCCCAGGTACTAAAAAACAACACAATAATACATAAAAATATACATAAAACATATATAAAGAAAGATTTACTACTAGTCATGTTAAATATCTTTAAAAAGAAAGAAGTAACTCACCATCCTTATATGAAGGACAGTCATCAGGAGCCTAAAATCACAGAATATTAATGTTAAGATTTAATTCCATGTTTTAATTTAATCATTTTAAATCAATCACACCAAATACTGTGTGAAGGAGAGAACCTCCAAGTGTTACCTCCCTGCAGCTATCAGACTATACAGATGTGTTCTCAGTATATCATGTTGTACAATCACCTTTCACCTGTCTGTATTTCACCTGTATGTTACCAAAGCAACATGCAATACTGCAATCAGTAAACTGTACAAAAATTATTTTTTTATTTATTATTACTGTTAATATTTTCATAAATGTTATTAATATGTTTGTAATATGCATGAATACTGTAAATCTGTATATTACTGCATATATTCATGCACACTGCTATGCTTATACTATAGAGCAGTACAAGGGCCGCAATCCAACAGGTGTTTTTTTTTCCCCTCACGTTTTCCTGCTTTAATACATCTTATTTAAATTATATGGTTAAAAAATCCTATCAGGTTCTCCCAAAGACTCAAATTTGACTCAGCTGTGAAGGGTTGCATGAAAACCCTGCAGGACTGCAGCCCTCACAGGGCTGAAATGAGTACCCTGCTTGAGCTCTCACACAAAAATATCTTTAATCAGTGTCATTTGCTGCTTTAAAAACAGGAAATTACTAATGTGTGATGAACAAAAAAGACGAGTTATCTTAACAAAAACTCTGCTTAAATGGCTAAATAACTGACTGAAAAGCTGATCCAAAGACATTTAATAGTACTGATTAGTTTGTTGCAATCTTACAAATCCGGATGACTTATAGCCTCCAAAAACTCTTTGGTCAACTAGTCATAATAGTAAATAGCACTAGAGATGCTGGTGAAAGCACCAACCTGCTCACTCTCCGCAGCAGCCTCGTCCTCTGGAGGCTCTTCCCCCATCTTCACCCAGACTGGTCCGGGATACTTGTCATCAGGCAGACCGGGGATGGAGTTGTCCCTGAATCGCTGCTGTTGACTGTTCTCATAATGCGCCCAGAACCTCTGAGCATCCTCCTGGCTGTACGAAACGGACACTACAGCGTCCATTTCGCCTCTGGGAGGCAGACCAGTAGGACTGGGTGTACCACTGATTGCGGTACATTGCAGCATTCCCAGCAGGTCTCTTTGGTGGTTTTCTGAGAACAACAGGCCTGTGGTTTCAGTGCTGTCATCTGGTAATAATGAGGAAGAATCATCTACTGGCTCAGACAGGCTGGAGTAGTGATGGTAAGCGAGTGTCTGATGACAAGGATGCGGCTCTTTCTCCCTTAACTGGAGATGGCTCAGCAGGGTGTGGATGCGGCTGTGGTCTTCATCTCTTGATCCAGTGTCGAAATCTTCAACTTCTTCTTCATCAATTCGCTTTTCTGTATTTCTAAGTGTCACCACTCCCTCAACCGCTTTATCATCTTCCCCCACTCTAACCTGTACATCCTGAACTGGCTCTGCTATATTTTCCAAAACCACCTGCTGGTTTGCATTGAATGCAATGTCTCCCACATCCAAAGGTGGCAACGCTGACTCGCCAGTGCTTTCTTTGTCCAGACTGTCAGCAGGTGGAAGCAAACTGGGATCTTCCAGATCCGCTGAACCTGCCTCACTTGAAGAGTCTGACCTCCAGTCTAATGGAGGAGGCTCAATTGGGTTGTAGGAATCAAGATCCTCTGCTTCTGACCCTGGTGGGGCTGTTGCAATGAGACTTACTTCACCAGATGAGGATCCACTGAGAGGGATCAAGTCAGACTGCAGGTCTACTGGTGCAGAGACTGATGGATCAACAAGGAAGCAGGCTGAGTCCATTTTGTGTCTCTCTCACAGGGAAACTGGCATTATTGTGCAGACTCCTTGTTGAGGTCACAATGTAGCAAGATTATCTGTAATAATTCCTGTATGGGGGGAAAAATGTTGTTGTTATAGCCCCATGACCATCAATCAATAGTTTTAATGGTAAAATTATTTTATATATGAGTAAAACACCGTTTTACCTACATATGCAACAAGAGGAAGCTAGGTTTGCATGGGGAAAAATAAGGAAACGAAAGAAACGAAACAATAGTTTGGCTAACTAAAGTAGCAATTCGTGCAGCCTGAAGCTAACTAGCTAGCTGAGCTAGAATCCACTGTGACTGGAGTAGATGAACGAAAACACGCAGATTCATTTGAACTTTACAGCCTCGTGGTTTAAGTGGCTAAAAACATAGGTTGGGGAGGCTCTCACCTGATGTTTTAAGCTTTTTTCAGTTACTTTGTGCCAGACAGAGACCTCTGTGGGTGCCACGACAAATGAGTTGACGTGGTTTGGAATTTGAACCTTCTTCAAGACGTCTTTGTTTTTTTCCCGTCATACTAACAATAACTGCACTGTTAAATATAAAAATCTACCAAATAACACTGCTGTAAGATACTTCTGATTGTATAAACCAGAGCAATTTCCATTGTTGTTCACGTTGTCGACTGACAGCTATTATTTATTGGATGCCTCTGCGGTTGTGATGCATTCAAGTGTTTCACTACATCAGCGGAACGGTCGGAGTTACTCACACTCTGCATGGTCATATATTTACACATGAATGATAAAGGTAACACTATTATTTCATTTGCTCTAGTTAAGCTTGGTAAATGACAAAGGAAGTGGTACTTTAATTTTATATGTTGGACTTTTTAATGATTTGTTTTTTTTACAATACGCACGTTAAACCATGAAGGCAGCAGCCTAATGCGTCATTCACCACGTCTTTGAACGTACAAGTCCATATTAATCACTCGTTAATTGTTCGATCGAGAAAGAAAATAAAACTTAAAGATAAACCTAAAGTGTTATGTACAGGAACGCGCTATTTATTTTAAGAAAATAATCTTTTAAACCAAAAATGCATTAAAATTTTATTTTCAGGCTATAATTTACTAAACAAAATGTAAGTAAAACATCTGAATGATCCCAAAGAACATCAACCAAAGTCTATTTTAAGAGCATTTATTTTTCACATGATCAGAAATAGTTTTACACTTATATTATACATTTAACACAATTTGGACAACATTTATCTAAAGTTAACAAAAATAAACTTTTTTTTAATTACTATTCAGCTGTTTTATACTGGTTCTATCATGCAAAACTTGTATTTTTGCAGCTAATTAAATTTACAATGATAAAATGAAAAACAACTGTGTTGAATTATACTTTTTCAACTAAACTTGAAGGCGTCTAGCTACCCAATAACCACAATGAGCTATAAATATTAAATTTACAGTTCATAGGTCACTCCAAAAGTCAGTTCAAGACAGTGAAATGGGTTTATGGAGTGTCCCAAACAATCTGACTTGTCACTCCAGAGTTACATGTCCGAATGACCCATGATCTGCACACCTGAACTAAGTTTTCACACAGACAGAGAAAGTTTTAAAAAGTCTTGTTTGAAAGAGATTGAAAGAAAGACTCAGTGTGATTGGAAATATTGGACCTGGACCCCTTTTCTGAAAATCTCTACTGAGGTAGCAGGTCATCTGCATGTAGTGACACATATGTAAGAAAACAGCAGATCTGCAAAATACTGAATAGTCAAAGTAAATTTAACATCTAGTTTCCATGATTACAATTTTAAAAACTAAACTAAAAACGTTTGTTACATTTTCTAGGCAACTAAAATAAATTTGTAATAATTTATGCCCCCTAATGCAATAAATTAGGTTCAAACAATTTTAATTTGATGCATTTTCATGCCACAAGAATTCATTTAATGTCAGGCAATCAATTCCAATATAAGATCAAAAAACATTTCTTTCCATCCATAATCCATTCTTGCTGTTCAAAGCATCACATCTTTTGTTCACTGTGAAGATGCCTCAGAACTGCTTGATTGCTCACTTTCACTGGTGTTCATTTGGATCAAACCGATCAGGGAGGAGATGGTTCCCAGCAGCCCCACCAGCCAGCTGGGGAAGCGTCCTGCCCACAGGAAACCAGGCGGCATCCAGTGAACGGCATTACTCAGGTCAGCCATGCTGCTGAGGATGGAGAGAAGCTCCCGTCGTATATGTCTGCGGAGATGAGAGTGTCTGCAGGACAAAACACACTGACTTGTTGAGATACGCAGTTCAAACCAGGTGAAGACTTGGTGCACGGTTTGAATGTGATTTTTCCACAACTCAACGATGTCAATTAATAATGTAAACAAACAAAAAAAACATTTATGAGACAGCTTATAGTCCACTAAGTGCATGTCAAATCCATGCAAGTCCAACCGAACGGTAGGTGAAAATTTAGATACACACCTGGCATCTCCTCCGTCTCTCTCACATTTCTTCAACTTTTTCTTCAGCAGCAGCAAAACTCGAAGTGATCTAATGAGCAAAAGAGTTAGAAGATAATTCAACTAGCATTGACTAACTTTGACCACTTGTTAGTGATCAATTACAAAAAACAAAGGGAACAAGAAGATGGCAAAGACCTTGTGATTGGAATGAGACTCGAGAAAAACTGTAATTCTTAAATTAAATTATGTTATAGGCTGGTGTTAAATCTATGTTTTATTTTAAGTACTTTGCTTTTGTCATGCCAAAATATACATTTCATCCTGCTTAGGACAATAATTTTTTGTGCCATGAGTCTATATTGTATCACTTTCTGAGATCAAAGTTGTCCAATAATTTCCCATAAAAGTCACCAGAATAACAGAATGTATTCATCCATCACTGAGTGCAAAATGTCTTGATGAAAATGCATTAAAACAGTATGATGCTAACACCGCTTTCTTTAATAATGGTGGACTAAGGTTCCTGTACAAAAAAGATTTTATTTTCTCTCAATATAAAGTTAATCATGTAAGTCATAAAGTTTGATTTTGATCTTATTAGCCTAGAAAAGATTTATCCAAAAGCTTTCTAAGCACCAAGCTGAAGAGAGGAGTGATGCTCTCTTTGCAGCCCGGCCATTTAAACCACTGTTTAGTTATGTCCTGATTTCTAAACATATCACTAACATGCTAACACATAACACACAGGTCTTACCTGCTTCAAAGTTATTTAGGTGTGTCTGTGGATCCACAGTGTTACACATCTTGCTCTTTAAGTGATCTTTGTTGTTGGACCACTAACAGGTCACATGTATAGTTTTTTTAAAATAACTTTATAGGTAATCCATCAAAAATATTGAAAATTTCATAAAGTTTAAAAACTTTCAAGCACAGCTGCAACTATTAAAAGATTGATCCACTGATTTTATGCATATGTCTGCTCTCCCAAGTGTATTATCTGAAGTTATATCTGTATATTTATGAATATAAAATATGATGCAACGGAGGAAATAAAAAAGATGTTTTTTACCTGAGGATCCCCAGCAGCAGTGAGGTTCCCCACAGAACTGTACTGAGCAACCACCATTTATCCGACTTCACTTTGATGAGCTTAGCGTCAGCGGCCCAGGCGATGTGTTCACAGGGATAGTAGAGCTGGTCTGCCACATTATTTAGCACCGAAATCCAGCGAACGCTTGTGTCTTCCTCCTGGGACAGATGTGCACAGCATATTGAGTTTTCCAGATAACAAAGCTGTTCATGTAATAAATGTGCTTACTTAAAGATGTTAATTCAATATTTAAGTATTGGTACACTTAATAAATAGATCATTTTATCCTTTTTTTATACTTTTCATTATTAACCGATTCAGTAGAGCAGCGACTAATCCATTACTGGGACAAAATGTATACGATTAATGTGACTTCTGAGGAAGAGGGATGTATGAATCACCGAAGCTCCAAGCCCGTAGCTGTGGGAGTAGGCCAGCATCGAGAGATCATCAAAGAGCCTCAGCACCGTCCGGCAGTGGCTGAGCTGAGCAGAAAACAGCAGCAGACTCTTGCCAAGCCGCAGGGACGAGGCATCTGTTTGGGGTTTGCTGGTAAGAACTCCACCGACCAACTGGGAGCCATAACAGACCGTTCGGATCTACACAGACAGCCACAAAGAAAAAACAGGATAAGAATCAGGAGTTTGCTGTCTTGCAATTAAAGCACAAACTGTTCTGTCATAAAGTTAAAAAAAAAAAACACACTCTGAAATGAAATGTCTGTTCATATTTAAAATTGAACATAAAGCATATTTTGATGTTATTTTTGTATAATTATAAAAACATTTTTATTTTGGTTGACTAATATTTTAATCAGTGTATCCCTAATCAGTTTTATTCGTGTATTTTTTTGGAAAGGATTTCACAGCACATTGTACTCCCGATGTAGCTACCCCTCACAATCTAGCAGCAATGTCTGCAGAAATTATAAGTATGCTTTTTTATACAATATTTCATTGACAGTAGATTACAGTCATTTAGCAGACGCTTTTCTCCAAAGCAACTTACATCTGAGAATAAGAACAACACAAGTACTAAATCAAACAGTAGAGACATCATAGATAAGTGCAGTTTTTTTTCTTTGTGTAATTAATTTTTTACACTAATTTCATTCTAAGCCACAGTACTTTGTAAGTTAAACATTAAAACATGCATCAAATGTACTGTCTGGAAGTAATTAAGTTAACTGGAATGTCACTTGTAACGCTGAAAAAAGAAGATAGTTTTCTAATAATTTAGACCCTAAAAAGAAACAGTACAAACAACATATAAAGTTGTCTATTTGCTCGTTTGCTCATACTGTCATGCTCACGTGCATAGACACCCTCCTAATAAAAACGGACAAAATGCAGCTGATAAACATTTTTAAAGAAAATCAGAAAATCTAATGTCAACATTTTTCCGACCTTCAGAGACATGTGCAAATATTTTAAGTTTATCTATGATGATAATGTTTAAAATGATTTCATTTTTTATATTTTGTAAGAACTATCAAATAAGTATTTCTCAGAGTGATTTGTACATTTAGATGTAAATGAATAAGCCAGGATCAAGTTTAACTGTTGTATTTGTAATGTCTTCTCGTTTTGTTTTTCATGTATTTGCCAGAAAAAGTATCTGAAACAAGTGAAACTACTTGTTCAGGTCTAATAACGGCATGACATGAACACTGTCACGTCTTTCCTTGCAGCTGATAACAGTGGTGACAGAATATACTCACAACTTTGTCCCTTCCTCTGTAAGACTCCAGCAGTTGGACCAGAGACTCCAGAGACTGCTGCATGTCTGATCACACACTATTTTACAACAGTGCAAATGAACACACACTAATTTGACAACTTTCTGCACAGCATTTTGAATTGTAGCTGCTCGGTTTTTAAAGCCAGGATGGACTTTGAAACAGGAAGTTTTACCCAAAGACCCAAATAGATGAGCTCAGATTCATCTTCTTCTTCTTCCTTAATCTTAATGGCGGACTACAATCCCAATAAATTGGTGTATTCCGCCACCTACTGAATCGTGATGAAATAGACTTATGAGAATGTTACAGTCTATTTATGAGTCCAGTTGAATGTAAAAGATTCGGCATACCATTTGGAATTACTCTAACAGTGTTCTGGATTTTATAAAATTGTCTCCCTTTAACATCATTATCCCAAATGTGTTGCCAGGTATTTAAAATAAAATGACAAACCAAAGTTTTTGCCTCAGAGCGTCCAAGACGGACATTGATATGAGCATTGCAGTGTAGTGCCATTTTTGCCAGCTTATCTGCTACTTCATTTCCTTCCACCCCAACATGAGCTGGGATCCAGCATAACTCTACCTGTATTCCTAAGTGGTATATATTTAGTAGGAGCATGTACATTTCATATAAAAGATCTTCGCGGACTGTGATCCCGACTGAAGGCTTTGCAAAGCTGCTGCAGAATCAGAGCAAACCACAACACGTGACGGTTTTACTTCTTCGACCCACTGTAAGCTTACTATGATAGCCACCAGTTCTGCAGTATATACTGATAAGTTATCAGATAACCGCTTTACAATACATTTATCAAATTCAGGAATATATACTACAATACCAACTCTACCAGTACTCTGTTCTTCCGAACCATCAGTGAAAACTGGAATACTGTAAAAGTATTCATTACGAACATAGTTTTCTACAGGATGCGCAACACTTATAATTGCTCCCTCCCATTCCTTCTTTAATTGCAGCAACTCAAGATTGACATTTGGCAGAGGGAAAAGCCATAGGGAAATGCTGCTGTAAACCATGGACGAACAAATACGGACAGAAACCAATCCACTACTTTCAGTTAAACTTTTAATTGTCCAACCAAATGCTTTTTTATGCCCTTACCATGTTCCCAACAGTTTTGTAGGACACTGACAACCAAATTATCATCATTTTTTTCTTGAATCTGGATCTAATATGTCAAAGCAAGTTTTCTTCTCCTTAGAAACAGCGGCAGTTCCCCAGCCTCCACCAAAAGAGCATTAATAGGTGTAGACCTCATTGCACCAATTGCGGCACTCTCATATATCATACACCCATAGTCTAAAGATGACCTCATCAATGCTCTATAAATTTGTAATAGAGTTACTTTATCAGCCCCCCAATGAAAACCAGATTCGCATCTCAACAGGTTGATCACTTTTTTGCACTTAGTTTCTATGTTGGTTCCAAATATATCTCTCATCAAACCACAACCCCAGATATTTAAAAACACTAACTTTCTCCAAGGGACTGCCATAAAAGTACAGCTTGGGGGGATCAGAAACTCCCCTTTTAAAAATAACCATTAAACAGGATTTTTCAACAGAAATCTGAAATCCCCAATCAAAGGACCATTTCTCTACATCAGAAATTGCTGTTTGAATGCATCTAAAAACGTGATAAATTCTTTTCCAAACATCTCCATCATCAGCATATAGTGATGCAGAAATACTCCTCGTGTTAAAGTAAATATATCATTGATCATAATATTAAAAAGAGTAGGGCTTATTGCACTACCTTGGGGAATTCAATTCGCTACATTAAAGGAATCAGAAAGTTACGAGCCAACCCGGAAAGATCTGCAAGACAGAAAATCCCTGATCCAGTTAAAAAGTTTCCCAGTAATCCCTATTCCCTTCATCTTAATTAAAAGACCCTCTCTCCACATACAGTCTCTCAATGTCAAAAAACAGTATTACAAAAAAATCTTTTATAATTAGGGCTTTCTCTATTTCATTGCTGACCTTAATCAAAGCATCTGTGGTAGATCTCCCTTTTCTGAAACCACTTTGACGGCTGCTTAAAAGCATGTTCCGTTCTACGTAATATGACAGTCTTGCCACTACCATCTTCTCCATCCACTTGCATAAATGAGAAGTTAATGCTGTGGGTCTGTAATTTCCAGGGTTAGAGGCATCTTTACCTGGTTTAGGAAAAGGCAAAATTACAGCCGTTTTCCATGGACTTGGTAAAATTCCTTCGTTTTTCCTTAAAAAAACTGTAAAACAACCATCAAGGCTTCCTTAGGTAAACGGGAAAACGGTACATAACTCAACTGATCTTCGCCTGGAGCGGAGTTTCAACCAAAGCCCTTTTTATTTCAAGGAAGGTGAAATCTAACTCCATCATGGAATTACCACTATGTTCCCTCCTAACGTCATTGGTACAGAGTTTAAGAACTTCCTTTTTCCTTTCAAGATGTTGCTTCGAAAGATGATTCCACTATGAATGTCAGCAAATTTCTTTCCCAACAGGTTCTGAAATGGCGGGGGTATCCCCATCATTAAGTACAGGAATACTGTTGGTCGTTTTCAACTCATTTTCTTCACCATGTTCCAAACCTACTTGATGTCTCTTTCTCTTCCCAATGCTGAACAGAAGTTTTTCCAAGACTGTTTCCTAGAAGTTGGAATAATTTTGCAGGCTATAGCTCTCTTCCTTTTATACTCAACAATGTTTTCCACATTTAAATTATCCTTACGTTTACGCACCGCCATATTCTCTAATAATATAGAGCCCTCCTCATTCCACCAAGGAACAACTTTCCTCCTCTTCCTCCTACTAGTCTTAGGAATTGCTGCAGCTCCACTAATCATTTCCAAATTACAATCATCTATACTACCATTCATCTATACTACCTTGTCCATTTGAAATAAGACTCCTAGCATTCCATTGTAAAATGTAAAGGACCATAATAATTTCAATCAGAAACTTAGAGGGTTCATCATTTCCAGTATAGTATCACATTCAGATTTTGAAAAACCT
>JBAMHX010000016.1:5371753-5392993 GCA_037177515.1 Pseudomugil tenellus | reverse complement strand
TTGTGTTGTTCTTATTCTCAGATGTAAGTCACTTTGGAGAAAAGCGTCTGCTAAATGACTGTAATGTAATGTAATGTATGACCTCATCAATGCTCTATAGATTTGTAATAGAGTTACTTATCAGCTCCCCAATGAAAACCAGATACACATTTCAACAGGTTGATCACTTTTTTGCACTTAGTTTCTATATTTGTTATATGTTGGTTCCAAATATATCTCTCATCAAACCACAAACCCAGATATTTAAAAACACTAACTTTCTCCAAAGGACTGCCATATAAGTACAGCTTGGGGGGATCAGAAACTCTCCTTTTAGAAATAACCATAAAACAGGATTTTTCAACAGAAATCTGAAATTCCCAATCAAAGGACCATTTCTCTACATCAGAAATTGCGGTTTGAATGCGTCTAAAAACATGTGATAAATTCTTTCCTCTTTTCCAAACAGCTCCATCATCAGCATATAGTGATGCAGAAATACTCTCTCGTGTTAAAGTAAATATATCATTGATCATAATATTAAAAAGAATAGGGCTTATTGCACTACCTTGGGGAATTCCATTCTCTATATTAAAGGAATCAGAAAGTGTCGAGCCAACTTTGACCCGGAAAGAATTGCAAGACAGAAAATCCCTGATCCAGTTAAAAAGTTTCCCATTAATCCATAGTCTCTTCATCTTAATTAAAAGACCCTCTCTCCACATACAGTCATAGGCCTTCTCAATGTCAAAAAACACAATTACAAAAAATTATTTCATAATTAGGGCTTTCTCAATTTCATTGCTGACTTTAATCAAAGCATCTGTGGTAGATCTCCCTTTTCTGAAACCACTTTGACAGCTGCTTAAAAGGAGGTTCCGTTCTAGGTAATATGACAGTCTTGCCACTACCATCTTCTTCATCCACTTGCATAAATGAGATCTCAGATTCTTTCCTGTTGCTGCGGATTTCACAGTCACGCAGAAACACTGCCCTCCAGCATCAGATGTATGAGTCTAATAACAGTCTAATATTTATAAGTCAAGACTATATTCCTACATGAAATGAATAAAAAAATATTTATTTATATTTTTAATTTACATGAGCTACTGGAGTGAGTTACAGAGGATGAAATATTTTTAATTGTAATATGTCCATGAAAGGAAAAATTAAAACATGCTTTGCCTGCCTTTATTTAGTTTTCTAACAATGGAAGAAATTATACTGTTTAAAAAATGGACAGATATCTATAAAATTTGCATGTTTGTGTGTTTTGTGCTTTTAAATAAAATATTTTAAAGGTTTTAAAAGTGGCTGATTAAAAACCGCTCAAACAGGCATCGTTTATAAATTGTTATCGATCAGTTTGTGACTTTTTAAAGGTAATTCTTATGTAATGTTATTGTTTTCTGTTAGCTTTATTGTCCCGTGAAAAGCACGTGTAGTTAGCGCGAGCTGACACCGGTTACGTAAAAATATCCCATCATGCATCTCGCAAGCGCCCAACATAAAGCCAAATGAGGAGGAGGAGGAGGCTGCCAGCCGAAGGGGGGTGGCACATTCCCAGAGAGGATTTCCACTTCTCGTCATCCACATTGCGAAGCAGGTGACGGCGGGAAAGGAAAACAAACATAAAAGCATCATTAAACATGATGCCTCCTCACCAGCGAGATCTCCCCGCTGACCTGTGAGTGTCGGCAGGCTCGCGCCGCCGCCTCTTCCGGGCACTCTGCTGTCTGACTCCGGTGCGGACGATGACAGCGGCTACGGTTACTCCGCAGGTGATGAGAGACCGGCTGCTACAGGCCGTGGACGGGCAGAGTAACGTGAGTATATCCGTTAGTTTTAATAGGAACCAACTGAGTGGAAAAAAGCAACAATATTACGGAACCAGACAGAGGTCCCCACAGAGGGCTGACAAAGTAGAAACGGTGTGCGACGAGTTATTATTTGCCTGCTAATGACCTGCTGGGGGGGTAGAAATGCCAAACATACCAGAGCCTGGCAACTGGTTTGACTTAAAATGATGTAGATAAGTCAGCATGTTATTTGTGTGCAGTTTAGTAGGGTGCATTTGAGGAATGTGCCAAACTACAAGGCAGAAGAGCAAATATCTGTCCACAAGGTAGTAAAACAGAAGCAGCTTTCAGAAAGATGAAGTGTTTTATAGCTCACAGTGTCTCCCTCTTCCTTACATAGTGATGAGATTACAAATGCATGAAGATAAAGGTTACTGCCAAAATGTACAACTCCTACTTGCAGTTTAACACTGATATTATACCATGATCTGTTTCTTATTATTTTAAAAAAAGTGTTAATCATAGACAGTCATTATCTGGAGGCAAACAATACAGGTAATTAACACTTTTATGACAGCATGACTTAGAAAAACATGATGATTTATGGTCTTTATGGGTTTAAACTCATTTCTTGACATTTTTCATTAAAGACAGGTTTATCTGTTTCCCTTCCACGCATTTCTGGTTGCTGAAATCGGCATAGACTCTATAATGGTGTATAAATGACACCAAAATTAATCTTTTTGTTTCTCTATTTCATTGCATGCAGCAAGTTTACCATGTGACCGATCCACAGCGATGCCATTTACACGCCAACATTAGAATTACGACATCTACACAAGTTGTTTTTCTGAAGACTTGTTGAGAAAAATGTCACATTTGCATTTCTGTTATCTCAGTTTGTCATTCCATGTCTGAAACCAGTACCAGTATATCATTTCTAAACAAACAGGTGCACATTTGAAAGTCTATTCAAATGATGTTTCAACCCTCGAACCCCCCCTTCATTCTCTTGTTCACATTTGAGCTGTTAAGCTGAGAAAGTCATTTGCAACTGAATCATCAAGGGAACAAAGTGTTGTAAAAAGTTCCACTTTGGAGCTTTTATGATGTCCGAAAATATAATGTTTCAGGGCAACATTTGTCTTCTCAGCAGATATCCAACATGGTGGTGGTCATGGAGGTGATATCTTTTTTGGAGAAGTATCCTATCACCAAAGAGGCATTAGAGGTAGGCTATTATAAAATATTTAATCAGCATAATTATTAAATTGAATCAAATATAAATAAATGCATTTATATTGGTTATGTGACGTTGCAGGAAACCCGTCTTGGGAAGCTGATTAATGATGTACGAAAGAAAACAAAGAATGAGGATCTTGCCAAAAGGGCCAAAAAGCTCCTCAGGAACTGGCAGAAGTTAATTGAGCCTGGGAAGGTTGAGTTGCTGTCCAAAGAACTCAACGGCAGTGCTCATCCTTGCATCTCCACTCCTGCGGCCGCTCCACTTTCAGGGAAAACGGTTCCAGAGTTAAAGAACAGAACTGACTTCAACAACTGCTCTAGAGTAGAAAAAGTGAGCAACAGGAAACGAAAAGGTGATCAAAAGGAAGGACAACGCTTCCAAATCAAGATAACTTCTCTTAATGATCAAACACAAAAGTCACAACAGGTGCTGACCAACGGACTAGGCGACAGCTGTGATGTTATGAATGTTTGTGCACATCATCATTTAGATATTCCTGAACATCTGGACAATAAAGTAAGTAAAATCCCCATCCATGCTGTAAAACCTCATCCAAATGTGCAGGGATACAGCAAGCCTCCTAACACCTCATCCGTGTTGAAAGCATCAATCCAACAACAAACCAGACAGGAACAAGCTGCCTCAGGGGGGCAGTATCAACCCAGAAGCCCCCGCTGCTCTTTGTACAATACTCAGACTCCAAAGCATGAAGCTGCTGTCAAACAAACTGGAGTCCCAGTACCTGGGCTGGGATTATCTGCTCAGCCTTTCAGCGTGTGTCTTCAGGCTGATTGTTCCCGGTCTGCAGAGTTGGATTGTCAAAGCACGGCTTCCAGTAAGTCTCTTCACAACTCGCTCCCCTCATCTTGCAGTGAAGGAGATGGCATTGAAGAGACTCCTGCTAGCAATACAGAGAAGAGGAAAAAGGAAAAGTACAGGCCAAAAGACTTTGCAGGTCATTCTGATGGACAGAAAGCCGGAGAAGTCGGCAGACCAGTCAGGTTAAAAGACAGAAGACTCACGTTTGATCCTGTAACGGGACAAATCAAACAATCCTGCCACAAAAACTCTTCCCAGGATGGCGAAGTGACCCTGCTCGGCAGCTCTGAACAGTGGTCCGACCAGCTGAGGCAGAACTCTCCGATTCCTCCCAGTCCATTTCAGCAAACGGACTGGAAAAAGTTATCGAGAAGCGAAATCATCCAGTCCTACCTCAGCCAGCAAAGCAACATGCTGACATCCTCAGGCGCCCATACCCCCGGAGCACACTTTTTCATGACTGAGTTCTTGAAAAAAGAGGATCACTCTTATAAAGATGCAAAGAAAGCATACAGTCTGGTTTCATACATCCCACCCAAGGAGTTGCCAGGCGTTAGTAGAGAAATCAGCAGCGAAGACCTGAATAAATTACACACGCAGCGTTGGGCTGGGGTTAACGGATGCTACGACACAAAGGGAATCTGGTACGACTGGACACAGTGCATCTCTTTAGATCCTCATGGGGATGAGAGCGGACTGAACATACTGCCCTACGTCTGTCTGGATTAAAACGCACATCAAGCTTTTATTGGGAGTTATAATTTACTTTCACTGTGCGGCAGAGTAACTGCAAATGTGGGAAGTTGCTTCTTCAACAAGTGAGGAAATGGGGTAAATATGCTGCTGGTCTTATTAGCATGAGAGCAAATTCTATGCATTTGTCACCATTTACTTGCTGGAAATATAATAAGCACACAAGCAGCTCCCACCACTCATCCTGGTTTGTATGGGCAATATTGACAACTCTTTCATTTGTTTTTACATTTTATTTCTTTTATTATAAAAAAGATAACACATTTTATTCCCAATGTTATGGCATAATGTTAAATGACTAAATTCCCATTTCCAAGTATGTTTATTGTAGTGGTTTATATTTGATGTTTTTATGTATTTAAATACATTTTAATTTTTTGAAGCAGGTATCTTGCAGAGACCCCTACTGATGTGACTCACTGGCAGTTGCCCATGCCTCTTGAATGTGGGATTTTAGTTGTTCAAGTTGCTCAAATAGCTATTTACATTGCCAGTGGTTGAAACTGGTAACTTTAATCTGTTAGTTCATTAAAAACATTTATCAGCGCCGCTTTTAAAACGACTGTTCACATCTTGCAGGTTGCCTAATGTTGACTTTAAGCAGAAAGACCAAACAAATCCTCTTTAAGTCAGTTTAATATTGTTTGCTGTTACAGTGGCATGAACCTTTATGATATTTATTCATATTCAGGATCCTTTGTATTTGTATTAGATTTGGTTCAGTGGTGCAGCTGTGATATTTTACAGTATCCCTGATAATGCACCACCTAACTGTATTTTTACACATATGTTCCAGCATTATGTGCTGGTGTTGTTTCTAAGCATGCATTTTCCCTTTACTGTGTATGTTGTAAAACATGCATTGGATTAGCAGAGCGGCTCATGCTAGTTAGTTGCATCTTTATACTGTCAGGAAAAATTTGAGATGCTGGATAAAACACTTCTAAGCATTCCATTAGATATTATTTGCCTTATGGAAACGTGTTTTCCTGAAGATAGAGCCTTAGTGAATGTAAATATGGTAAACTTTTGTGTTCAGCTGAATGCAAAGAAAGCATTTGCTACGTAGTCCTTTAAGTGGACATGTTAATGTGTTGATTAAAAACTGAAACAATTGTGTTGTCTTCATGCATCTGATGGGATTTCCTCTTACAGATATTTACACTTTGACTAATTTGTCTGCAGTAACTCGTATATGATGGGGTTTTAATGTGTCAGAGACCATTCTTTTGTTTTTTTTGGATAGTATTACTTCATACCAAACACTTTGTTAGGTAACTATTGTGGTGAATGAAGAAATATGCAGCTATTTTAAGAATGTAAAATAAAATGTCTTTTTTATCAAGCGGTGACTGCTTAATAGGGTTTCCTATAAGCAGTCAACACAAGTTAGAAACACCTGCCAACCGCGCAAATCTTGAGTGCTCCGGTTATGCAGTTATAAGTTATAAGTGATCTAAATCCTGCATTACTCTCTTGCAGATCAGTGTTTGGCGTCTGCACTCAAACTAATGGCCGCTTTGGGCAAGGGAGGGCACCAAAGTTTAATTGATATATCAGAGAACTGTTTTAGATTGGAAATCAGGTACACGCAATGTCTCCTTTAAGTGTCATCCCAATAGGTGCTGTAAATCTTTGTAGAGAAAGATCTGAGTTTTTTGTTATTGATCCTGCTTCAGGACACACAAGAGCAACAATAGAGCCATTTGTGAACTTTGTCACCACTTAATGGTCTAAAATGAAAATGAGTGTTACTTATACAAAGGTTTGGTTGTTATCTCAAAAATATACGATCACTAATAAGGTTAAAGAAAATTCTTTCAAAATAGCCTAGCCTACTGCACAACATTTACCCAGGGAAGCATTTTATGAAAAAATTTACAAAAACATTGACATCAACTGCTGTTTTTGCATCCTGAAACTATTTCCCATCTGTTCTGGTGTTGTCACTTTACAAATGCATTCTGGAAAGATTAAATTTATGTCCGATAAAATCTCTACAAATCTACGAAAAATATGAATAAACGAAAATCTATACGCTGAATTTTAATATTTTTAAAAAATTTCTATATTACCTTTTGGCTTTTATGTTTTTGTAAAAGTGTTACTATCTTGGCAACACTTTATAATAAGGGATGCAAAAGTTGCTTCGCTATCCAGGAATTACTAAGGAATGAATCAGGTACAATTGATTCATGAATGATTAACTAAGCTTTGTTTTCCCATCACATCGGATTGATTAGTTATTGATTACATAATGATTTGTTAATCATAAAAAAGAAAAAACACCTGATCAGGGACTAATGATTCAACAATAATTACTTCAGCTTTATATTCCTGTCACATGAGATTGATTAGCTATTGATTACATAATGATTAGTTAATCATAAACAGGACAAAAAAACCTGATTAGGGACTAATGATTCATTAATGATTACTTAAGCTTTATATTCTCATCACATCAGATTTAGTAATAGTGGGTGATTATATGAGTCATAGTCAGATGTTCATGACTGTAATTTGTCATGAAAATATAATAAAACACATTCAGAGAAAACTGATTTTAAAATCATTCAATGTTTAATTCTTTCATGCTTGATGACTATTTTAACTTTTTCTGGTCACTGGTACAGATGCACAAAGTAAATAATAGTATTTTTTTCTCTTCTCACAGCAAAAAAATAAAATCAAGTTAAATGAGAATTAAAAATGAGTAGTTAATCATTAGTTTACCATTAACTAATTAGTACCTAAGCCTTTTGTGGCCCCTAAAGTAAAGTAAAAGCTCAATGGTATATGAGCAACAATAATCTTATATCTCATCAAGTTAAAAAATTACACACATTTCTCCCTTACGCCATGTGGCACACCTTATGTTCAGCAAAGGCTCAGGTACTGATTAGTTAATGGTAAACTAATGATCAACTACTCACTTTGAGCTGTTGCTATTATTAGCAAAGTTCTTTATTCATAAATGCACATTTTCAGGTGACAAAACCTTTTGTGTTTTTCTGAAATATTTTTAGCTTTATTAACACTCTCTTGCTTTACTTTAATTTATAACCAGGGCCCTGTTCCAGAAGGGTAATTGACTGTTGATAACCTCAGCTTTTGGTTCAAAAACTGCAGGTAACATTCATGGTATGTAAGTAACCATAGCAACATACTAAGTGAAACAATGACTGACTACTGACTAGGGAAGCTGTAGCTCAGGAGCTAAGTAAGAGCAGTTGTCTGCCAACATGAAGGTTATTGGTTTGATTCCAGGCTTCCCATCACTACATGCTGAAGTGTCCTTGGGCAACACACTGAACCCTATCCCCCCCCCCCCACACACACACACTTTGTTTTGTTAATCACAAACTTTGCTGTCTAAGTGACAGCAATGACAGAAAGAATGAAATAATAATGACTTAATAGGCCGAAATATATAATATTTTTGTGTTTCATCTTGACAGAGTTCTTCTGACTACAGAAAGATTACATCTTAACAAGAATCAAAATGTTAACAGTATTATGAAACTGAATTTAAGAAAGGAAATTAAGTAATACTTGAATAGATATACTATTTCAGCACATTTTTTAATTGGATATGTTGATGAAAACTGATACTGAGGCAAGTTGTGTGAAGTAGTTGATAAGAAAGAAACTATTTCTTTCTTGATTAGATTCCATTTTCATTAACTGGGTTACCGGCAGGTGGTTGGTTGAACTAAAACTTATCAGGTATTCTGGGAAAGACATACTCAGAGTAAGCAGGTTCGGAGTTAATCTAGTTCAGCGTTTACCAGATGGTAACCTGCTTTCTGGAATACACCCCTGGGGTCTAAAATAAACCTAAAATATATTTAACAGCACTAAGTGTTTTATTTTGACAGCTGTGACCGGAAGCTCTTTTATTGTTGTGTGACGTCACGACGGCGGACCATCCCCCTGGTGCAAGACACGCCGCCGGTGACTCGTCACTCCGCGCTGGAAGATGGCTGCGGTGGAGCGGACCCACGTCAGGGAAGGGATCCGGATAGTTGTATTGTGTGTGTTTTGGTACACGGTAAGCTCGGGAGGCAACGTCGTGAACAAAATCATCCTGAATGGATTTCCCTACCCGGTCACAGTCTCACTGTTCCACATCCTCTCTATTGTCGTCTTCCTCCCGCCGCTCTTGCGAGCATGGGGAGTCCCCAAAACAGAACTGCCTAACAGGTATTACAAATGGTACATCCTGCCATTAGCTTTCGGAAAATACTTCGCATCCGTGTCGGCACACTTCAGCATATGGAAAGTACCCGTTTCATATGCGCACACAGGTGAGTACAGCAGTTCCGTGTCCATCTGAGTAATGCCCCTCGGTGCCAGTTAGCCTGGGTAACTTGATGATGTGTCCGTACCGTCAGCTGATGCTAGCTCTGCGGCTAACACCGGACAACTGGCAAGTCGGATATTTTTGTAACTTGAGAAACGGGGCGTCCCGTAGATCAAAAATAGACAAGCATTCGTGAAGCTAATTATCTTACACTGAGCCACTGAATTGCATTTGATCGGCTTTAGAGTCCGCTGAAGAATAACCGGTTAGCTAGCTAGCCAACTCAATTAGATCTGATGGACAACGTAAGAGGGGGAGGATCCAGTCTTCATGTCTAACAGGGTTCAGCTTTGCTTTCAAATAAAACTGGACCATTTAAGCTAATTTAATGTAGAAAACCATAAACAGATAGTTTAAACAGTTTTGTGATTGTATAGTTTTTATGTAGCTGTTTAATTGATCTGTTAATGTAGAGATTTAGTTCTATTTAACTTATGGTCCCTTTTAAAAATCTATTTAAAAATCTATATAATAATGTCAAAAATGTAAAGAAAGAATATTGAAACATCAAAATTATTGTAAGTGATCAAAGAAATGTACATTATTTTACAGAAACCCAACATGACTATAAAGTTAAAACAGCTGTTCACTTTTAAAGTTTCGGAGCAAATGAACATTAGTAAATTATGCAGTGTTTTCTTCCAGGCTGACATTGAACAGTTATAAAATGGAGAGATAAGATACAAAAGATCTTTAACTTTCACCTAAGTACAATTAGAGTTTGATAGTTTGGCATAATCACTTTTCACTAAAGTTTATTTCTTATAATAAAAATGATCTTCTCTTATGGCAAGTGTCCCTTTAAATCTCTTTAATCTCCGGTATTTCGAGCCAGTTATGGATTTCTTTCCAATGATTAAAAGTTAATCCTCCTTTGTGATGATGGATTTCATTACCAATAACTCTTTTGCCACCTAATGCCTCGCTAACAAGATAAATCCCACCAATAACTGCTTGTATCTGTTTAGCCTGAGCAGTTTGTCAGTTTAGTGGATCCCTCAACAAAAATGCCTTATGAATGCGTGATATTCAATTTTGTAAACCACGTGTTTGTAAACTGTGTTTTTAAAAGAGGAATCGACTGTCTGTGCTTCAAGTTCAGCAGCTTTAAAGAAGCAACAGCCTTCCAAATATTTACTGTTGTATTTATTGTATTTGGTTTATTTAAAGTGCGAGTGAACTTTAAGGGGTTTTTACAGTTTGTTAGTGTCAGAGATACCCGATAGCCTCTGGATCTAATTTTGGAGCCACAAAGTTTAAGTTTGCAAACATTCGTTTCACTTTACTGGTTAGCTTCTGCACTTGTGCTTTAACAGTGATGAACCAGTTTTGTTGGTTTTATAATCTGAAAATGTGTGGCGATCTTATTAAGCACACTATGTCCCGTCAGTGTAGGTGGAGGTGATGTATTTTAGAGGTGTGGTTCTGGTTTTATAGGAGCATTTCCTTGTTCACAGTTCAGTCTTTTAATTTCTGTCATTGTTAAACTGACTATATCTCTGTTACCTTCACAGTTAAAGCCACAATGCCAATATGGGTTGTGCTGCTGTCAAGAATTATCATGAGGGAGAAGCAAACCACAAAGGTGAGTAGACCCATCAGAAAGCCCAGTCTGCTCCAGTCTGTGTCAGGTTGAGCAGCGGTGATGTGGCACAGCAGTCCACTGTGCCTGTACTGCTGCTCATATTACAGCATGTGCATCGGCTTTTGCCGTTGTGGGAGGGTTGAGGTCAGGGGGAGACACGTCAGTGGGCCACAGATTTATCACTTGACTAAGAGGTGCAATATACACAAAGATCTTTGCTCATAAATTTATGAAAATAAAGAAACACTTTGAGAAGTTTTTTTTTTTTATAGTCAAGCCAGTAGCTTAAATTGAATCAGTTGCTTACAAAGTAGAAAACAACAATTTATTATGAATAAAAATCCTGACTTAAGACAAATAAAAAGTTGAATGTCTTAAACACATTTCTATGTTATTATTAGAAATGTAGTTTAGTAGAATAAGGAGCATATTTTAAAAAAATCACAGGCTCAACCATTTATCACCTTCATTTATTCACAAACAACAACATCACAATTTATCTTTTATACAAATGGCAGCAATTAGCCTGCTATCTATAATGTAAAATGATATTATAGAATCCTTTCATTCTTAAGAGATTTTTACTTTAAAATATATATTTTTTTTTTAAAAAAAAAATGATGCAAATGGATCTTAGAGTCTGCAGGCAGCATTGTGTTAATAACAGACCTGCTTGAAGTAGAAGATGCTTCATGAACTTTCCAAACAACATTTTCTGTCAACGCTGCTTGTTTCTGCATTCTGCTAAATCTTCTGGTCACACTTCAAGAGCTTTTCATTCTGGTAAAGAAACACTGTACAGTCAGTGTTTTTATGCAAATGTAAATAAGGAGTCTTGTGTCTCCTCCAGCCTGAAACGTTTACCTCCAGACTCATGTCACTATGTGCATCCTGTTTCACCAGGCTGTTTAACTATAAAACGAGAGAAATTACTAACTTTATTATAACACAAATAAGTGTTTTTTTCTTTTAGACTCTCCTGTGCTCGCACTCAGTGGCTAATTTGCTTTTTATATTTTCCAACCTGTTTGCATGCATGTGATCCAACAGCTCCCAGTACCGCAACGCAGATGAAGAAGACTGCACCCTCCTCAAATTCACTTCATTTCCTGTTAATCCCTCTGAGTGCTGAATGTTTTCAGACTAAATCGATTTATAATCCCACAATAGGAAACATTTTTAGGTTCAGCGTCGCCGGTCAGTGGACTTGTGTCACGGTACCAGTAATGGTGTCGCTACAAAAAGTTTCAACTTCAGCTGCATCGTCCGTTTTGCTAAAATACTGCTTACATAACAAGGCAGTTTAATGTCCTGCAGCATTCTTCTTTAACCACTATTAATTACATTCTAGCTGTTTTGTTTGTTTTTTCTAAAACGGCTGTGTATAATTTGAATTTCCCTCTGAGATGAATAAAGTATTTTTCATAAGTAAAAAGCAGAAAGCGCTCGACTAAAAGTCAGTACTTTGTGGCTTTTTCTCAGTTTTACAGTGAGATGGTTTCATAACAAAAGCAGGCCCTTTCTCACTTTCCTACATTAACATGCAAATTAACTCACATCTGTAGACGTTGGGTTGTGAAGAGTTATACCGCGTGCGTGTAAATTCAGTTTTATCTTCTTGTGTGTTTTGAATAGATTTTATTTTTTCCACAATTTTTCCAGAGAGACCGACGTGGCTTCTCACATAACAGCAAATTAATTGTTAGATTTATCTTTTGATCAAACACCATGAACAGGACACGCTAATGCTACATCTTGGGGAAAAAAGGAGATTTGGGGCAGAGAGTATGCCATTTTATTTGCAGGGCTTTAGCAACAGTTCAGTGAAGTTTTTCCACGCAACATGTGCCAAACCTTTAGTTTGTATGTGATAAGATGCAGCTGACAGTGTGTCTGTAGTTTCTCTTTTCTGCCTGGTTTGCATAACCATGTCACCCTTTAGTTACCAAGAACTTTGCTCTGATTATCCAGATAATCTCAGATCTTAAAGTCTAATTTAAAGAGAAAATCAGACCAAACTAATGAAACACACAATTTTAATAAACACCACACTCTGTGTGTTTATTTTTAACAACAATGATCTGCATTAAATATATACTCTAGCTGCTTATGAGACGCCAACAGCAGGAAGATGTTTGGATCATTTTTCTCAAACTGCTGCAGCTCATATGGTTTTATCATTTACAACCGTTTTTATGGGGATGCCTCAGGAACGGCAGGATTTTAACTTTGCTATTCCTAAATATTAATTTATCGCCTTCAAGCTGTTCAACCTGATTTAAAGCCGTTCATACTCTCTGAGGTTCTTCCTGTCAATACATGTTCTTCACTAAAACTGAATTAATGAGTATTCACACTAATAATAAAATTTTTTTTATTGTAACATTACTGAAATAACCATTTTTTCAATCAGCAGACAGCATTTAATTTAAGTTAAGCAAAGTTTGTGCAGGTTTGCATTTAAGTATAAGAGCCAGAATCCTGCAGTTCTGCGTTAGAAAACACAAAAATGAAACCTGACTAATCTGCTGCCACAGAAGCGAAATGCTGTCTGTATATGTTTTTTCATCCCCTGACTGTGTGTATCTTGGCGTAGGTGTACATATCTCTCATCCCCATCATCGGTGGAGTGCTGCTGGCCACCGTGACTGAGCTTTCCTTTGATGTCTCAGGATTAATCAGTGCCCTGGCTGCCACGCTGTGCTTCTCTCTGCAGAATATCTACTCCAAAAAAGTATGTTGGCTTGTACCGCATGATCATCATCCTGCTCATGACCCCAAAACTCAGTGGATTCCCTACAGAACATCAGTATGAATTAACAAAAGTCCTGACCTTCATCTTTGAGTGATACTTTCTGTTGTATTCTACGTGTTTGCAGGAAACATGATCTGTTGCTGCTGCTGTAACTCAACAGCAATGTCAGGATTTAAACTGAATTTTAGGGGGAAAACATGGAAAATAATACCTCATGTTTTTGCATTTTAAGGACCTAAAATGAATTTCCACGTTTCTTTAAAGAAGCAGATGAAGATGAAATGAAATCCAGTTCAGGACAAGTGAGGGAAAATTTAAAATCGTCATTTTTTAAATGAAATATTTACTTTTAAAGGTATTACGTGACATAAGGATCCATCACCTGAGGCTGCTGAACGTCCTGGGATTTAATGCTGTGATCTTCATGCTGCCCACCTGGGTTCTGGTGGACCTCTCTGTGTTTCTTGTGAATGGAGATGTGGTGAGTAGCAGTGGCGGTGCTTTTGGACGGTTTCATATTCGCGGCGATGGCCGATGGAGTTGATGTGAATTATTTCTGTTCAGTCGGATATCTCGGAATGGACAAGCACCTTCATCCTCCTACTCATCAGCGGCATCTGCAACTTTGCCCAGAATGTCATCGCCTTCAGTGTTCTTAACCTCGTGAGCCCTCTCAGTTACGCCGTCGCCAATGCCACCAAGAGGATCATGGTCATTAGCATATCTTTGCTAATGCTGCGCAACCCGGTCAGTCTCACAAACGTCCTCGGAATGATGACGGCCATCGTTGGGGTTTTCCTTTATAACAAGGTGAGTCATCCCGTCTGCTTGATGTTAGCTGTTAAGGTAGTAAATGCAAAAGAGGACGTTGAAGTGTTGGCTTGAATTTAGGTTCACTTTAGACGACATTGTTGGGAAATGGCGCTATACAAATAAAGTTGAATTGAATTTAATGCATTTTTATCCACCTGAGCGATTAAAATATCTTCTATGTGTACTTTTCCTTCATCAGGCCAAATATGACGCTAACCTGGACAAGAAGCTGCTGCCAAGCACCAAGCAGGACCTGATGTCTTTTGACAACCCAGGGCGGGAGAAGTTCCAGGCCAATGGGTCAGTGCCTTTTTCCCACAGCTTGGAGCAGCAACACAACTACAACAACGTGCTTACTGACCACTTCCAGTACAGCCGACAGGCTTACACGGCGAACCACAGCAACCACCAGTATGTGGTGTAACGGAGGAGTCAGTCCTCTTGTCTGGGTAGCTGTCATAGACATTACTGTGTGTTGCCGCCCTCCCAGCTGCGGGTTTTTTCACTCACTCCAGACTCAAGACTGAAGGCAAGTGCTGTTTGACTTGGAAGGTACAAACGAGTCGGTTATGATGAGCTTTTACCATGCCCGATCTCATCTAGACGTCTTTTTCTGACAGCCACGCTGTTGGTCATTGTTTATTCATTATGTCGGTACTGATGGGATGAAGTGGCTGGATGGGAAACAAAATGCATATCAGCCATTTCCAGGCATAAAAGTGACAAATTAAGTCCCGATATGCAGAAATGTGCCACAGCAGGTGGACATCTGGGTTTCTTTACTTTTTGGAATCATAAAGCCAAACTGTTTGTTGGGTTATTTTGTTAATTTTCACTCATCTGCAGCTGTTAACTGTTTAATTAAGTTTGCACAAAATCAAAGGTCTGTTACATCTGCAGTGACGATAGGCAGTAATAATGTAAGTTTTTTTTGTTCAGATTGCTTTCAGTCAATAAATCTTCATGGGAATTCAGGAAAATCATTAATTAAATTGACTTAGGTTTGATTTTTATACATGAATTAAGATGAAAATGAAACCAAATAGTTAAAGAAAACTTGGATGTTTTAGACTACTGCTAGTTTTTTTAAGGTTATTGTAGTTTGATGGGGTATTCACTGCTGAATGCAAAGTGCTCTAAACTCAAAATAAGATCTTAAGTCCTGCAAATGTTAGAACAGAAAAAGCTGAGTATCTTTACATCCTCAAGCCAAAGCTGAGTAATTCTGCCCCAACTCGACTACATCAACATGTAGTCTCCAACACAGATAAACGTGTTGCTTAGCTTCAGTCTCATCCTCCAGAAAGAGGTCATTCTCTCTTACTTATTCCCGACTAAACCCCTGTTCACACTGGCATCACATGACAAGGAATCACAAGTCAGGTGTTTGAGATTAATTTATGTAAAGTGAATTTGGCCTGACTACGACGTTTCCAGCTGTTCAAGCAGCATAAATCTAAAATGTTCTGACTGAAGCACCTCAGCACCAACTGAATGTGTTGTTAGAAAAGTAGGTACGCTAATATTCATATTATTTGGGATCATTTCCATCTGATGGTAATTTGGGTAAAATGTAGATTTTTTTTTTTTTTTTTTGGTCACATGATGACCTCATTACTTCTGCAGGTTTTATTAATTTAAACTGTACTTTGTTTAAAACAATCCAAACATGCTGCTGTTGAACACTACGATGCAGCTTTTGGTATCATAAACAAATGACATGTAGCGCTGTGAATGACTGCAGCCGTGTGGAGCCTCTAGGATGGCAAGCACTGGCACGAGCTGCACTTACCGTACGTGTTCATCTAGAAATGACGAAACTGAAAGATATCTTTCCATACCCTACAAGCTGATGCTTGTAAACTTCTTGCACAGCTGGATCAGTAAAATTTAACTCGGCCCGTAAATGATAACTTGATTCTGTTCAATACCTTTTAAAAGAAACTTATTTTTTTTAGTTCTGAATGAAGGGTGAGGCCAGTGTTGTGATTAGCAAAGGTCAGTGACCTCTTTAAATCTGTCTTTATCCTGAGTGGAGCCAAGATGGCATTACATGTTATCAACAGGCATAAATATAAAAAGTGTATCAGTCTCTGTAATGTGCACGACACAGATGTGTTGCTTCTTCTTTGTCTGAAAGGCAATGTGTAAAATAGAAGCATTAAACGGTTTAGAACCTCTTTTTTATTGATCAGCAAAGCTTCCAAACTAAAGGAATACTTTGTCTCCTGTCTGGAAATGTAATTAAGATATTTTTGTTAAGGGCTGAACTAAAGCTGCTCAGATTTTTTTTCTTTCACACAATGTGTTTGTCAAGTTTGCACATCTTAAAGCATCAAATTGTGTTACTTTCATGGGAGCCTCTGTCAGCTGTATGTGTCCACTGTGAGTCCAACATGTGTATGACCAACAGATTCCCCGAATAAGGCTGGGTTGATTGTGCAGTTCGGCATTTAGCTGTAATTTCATTTGTAGTGCCGGTACGATTGATTTATTATTGACTTTTTCTTGTGTGCAGAACTAGCTTTGAACCATAATTTACATGCTTCAGGTGTAAGGGGGAGCAGTTGCTTTGCAGAAAAGTGTCAATCAATTGTAATTATGATGATATATAATTTGTTCTTAATTACTTTTTAAAATATTTGAAATATTGTCACAAAATGAAGTCAGAAAAAATGGTCCAGAAAGCAATGATCAAAATAGTCAACTAAACTTGAATGAAGTCTGGTTTGGTTGTTTATTTCTCCCCTTTTAATAATACCAATTTATATTATGTGTATTTGGTAAGTCTGATTAGTTACTTTCAATTAGCTGCAACTTGTAAGAATGGTGGTTCTGTGGGATGAGCAACACAGCCTAATGTGTGAGTAGCATCCCTAAAAAATGTGACAACCCCCTGTAATACTCTGCTGCTGCTATTCGCTCTTGTTTTGAGATTCAAGTCCTGCCAGATGTGTTTCAGTCACAAATGTAGGACTGGAGAGAGTCTGGAGCCAGAGGCTGAATCTGGGACTTTACTCATCATCACATCATCGCAGAGGATCCTCCAGAGGAGAGGATGAATCATTAGGCTGTTGGTTCAGACATGGACCTAAATGAACTCTTATGGGATCAGCTTGTGTGTGATGTTCATGTTGGCACCAACACAGCCATGCTCAGTTTATCTTAGTTATATCCCGAAACCACGACTACCGCTGCTGGTTATCCTTTGTGTGAGCCCGATAACTCAGTTTTCACTATTGGATTTTGATACTCCGTATACCTGTTTAGGTCTCCAAGAGGACGATTTGTATCCAATTTCACGATTATTGAATTTATGGTTTCCCCACCAGGTGGTGCTTTATTCACGAAAAATCATATTTTTGGCTATATCTCTGGAAATTTTTTTCTTATTCACATCAAATTAAGTGCAAATTAAAGGTCATAACCTCAGGATGCATCCTGTCCTGAGTTTCAACACCAGGTGGAGCTTTGTGACTGAACATTTGCGTCTTTTTATTATTGTGTCTATTGAAAGATTGGGGGTGTTCGGGGTTCCCTAGGACTCGCCTCCGACAGCAAAGGGCTTGTTTGTTTTATTGGACAGGGACATTGCACCAGTTAGCTTGGAGCTAATTTGTATCAGTAAAGTAAAAGTAAACACAGAATTTAAAAAAACTGTTTATAACATAAACATGTGAATAATTTTCTAATAAAATACAGATACAAAAACATAAAATGAAAAAACACAACATAGTCCTCCAGGTGTAAAAAATTTAAAGAGCAAGAAATGAATAGTGAATAATAAAAGGTTGTACTTAGTTATGGCACCATCTTTAAAAAGCACAAGCTGAGTGGTTCAAAAGTGCAAAATAAGCAAGCAAAGACATAAATACGTTTCAGTCTGATGTGGTCTTTTGCCAAACTTTAAGATTTTTTTTTTAAATGGTACAAACTTTGCAGACCTATTCCACCTCCCCACCACTTTTTCAGAAAACCCAGATTTTTCCCAGTATCTCTGTGGGTCGCGCTCTGCAGGGGGCTGCAGGGGGCTGCAGGGATGAGGAGCCAAGCACAAGGTGCTATATACGGACCTTCCACATGCTACTGAGGTCCCTGGCAGTGTCGAATGAATACGGCTTAAAAATGACCATTACATGTTTCCTCTTCGTACTGCAGCAGAGTGCAATCATGCAATCCACTGATACACTCGGACAGCGATGAGTAACTATTGCAGGGGATTTTGGCGCATTTTGAGGCTTTGCCCACAAAACTGTGTTGCTCATGATGCTCAACAAAATACCAGGTTGTAAAACTGAACTAGGTTTTCCAGCAATGTGTCATAAACACATTTTTTTTTGTTTTTCTGCTAAATGAAACTTGGAATAATAGGGAATTTAATTTGAAACAAATAGATTTATTTTAGAAATAAAGTTGGAATAAAGCACCACACCTCTGTGATGCTGTCAGTTTCTACATTAATGAAAAAATGACTCAGTCGTCTTTTTTTAACTTTTTTTTTTTTAATGAGTCAAGACTCCTGCATTAGTTATCTTGCATGAAACTATAAGGTGGAAATCCATGCAAGCCTTTACACCATGGCAGAAACCTGCATTTTATTTTATCTACAGAAAGAAAGTTTTGGAAAGCTCAATGTGATGCATTAAACAACTGCATTTAAGCAGAGCTGTTTGTTCTGAAAGACCAGCATCCTCCCGCATCTTTAATTTGTACCATATTAAGATCAGTTCCTCATTTAAAGCACCTGTGACAATAAATATCCAAGGTATGTTTGGTAAGTCAGTAGTCTGTGACCAAAACGCAGCAGAAAGATGAGTGAAAGCTACTCGTTATCTTCCTAGTTTTCAACATGGTTTTAAGAAAGATGCCTGTCGAGCAGCATTTTTACCTCATGTAGAATTTGACACAAGTTATGTGCAAATTTGCTCTTCAGAAGTAAGTTTAACATAGAAAAATGTTTTTTTTTTAACTTATAAAAGGCCATAAACTTTAAGAAACAATTGATTTAACATTTGCATGTTTAGAATATTTTCAATGTGCGACAAATGCAATAAACATCCAAGTGAAATGTGACATATCACCCCGTCTCAGGTGATTAGACAAGCTTTGAGAATATGGAAAAATCTGTAGTCCAGCTGTAAAAAAAGAAAAAAAAGAGGGTGGGGGGGTTGATTGATAAATAGATTTAACATCTACGTTATCTAACAGCAGCTGGATGCCGACGCTGAGCATTTAGAGAAAAGGAGAACGGGACACTGTTTGATTTCTAACACAATGCAGCAGATTTATAAGTTTTTTTTGTGTGGTTTCATGTCATCCTTCCTTCCTCCATGTTGCCAAAAGCTCAGCGTAACTCTTTTCATACTTGTACACCACATGACAGAGGCCTTGTTTGCAGGTGGGCGAGATGAACAGTTCATAACGTGTCGGAGTGACACATCACTTTTTTTCCTTCTCTGTACAGTGGGCTGAAGTGTTGGCTCGGTTTTAAAGCTCTTCACTGGGGGGTGTAAATGATAAAGTTGGTAAAAAGGGTAAAGTTCTTTGTAAAAACTTGTATAATTATTATTTTTGTGTGTCTTTAATGGAACTTGAGAGAATTTTTACTCAAACTGTTTATAGATTTTTATTTATGATTTTCAAAGGGTACAAAAATGTAGAGATGTGCAGCTACGCACAGTCTTGTCCGCTTATGTTTAGTGAATATTTTAAATGTTGGGGGGGAATAAATGCATCATGGAACCCTGAGCATGTCGAATGTCTTTTGTGTGAACTTGTTTTGCCAACATGATCAACCGCTATGCTGCTCGTGGTTCATATTATAGGCAGTAATGAAATAAGTTTATAATTCTGCATTTGGTAAAAAGATATTGATGCAATTTAGTAAATATTTAGTAAAACTATAGAAATACAGTAAATGTGCTCATGTCTGTTATTTGTAATAATCATTAACCGTATTAGTTTAGAGGCAGAAGACAAATTCAGAGCTTTTGACTCTTAAAAGGTTATAATATAAAAAACCTATAAACTAAAAATATTATTTCTGTGATAAAAGTGGAAGAGCAGCAATAAGTTGTTTTATTTAAGCCTATTGAATTTATTTAGGGGTAAATGATTGAAATGTTTGTGATCAAAGACATAAAGTGTCATCAGCAAGTCTTATGTTGTGTTTTCTGTCCCCTAGCGGACACAAACACACTGCAGCATAAAAATATTTCTACTTTTAACTCCGTGTGGTGTCAACAGACTTTTGCTAATCCTGCACTTGATACTTGCTATCACAATAACGATTGTACTGAGTAATGTACCACTATTTCTTCCTGTTAGTCCTATTTCCTTTAATAAGCAGCAGTTTTCTGTTTGCTACATTTCAGAAAAGTAAAGGTTTGAGCAAAATGTCTAGTTTTGGAAATAACTTGAACGTGCAGCTGGATCGGTCTCTGTTCATTTAAGTGACTTAAGGGACTAATGATGACATGCAGATTGTTTTCTGAATAACTTTAATAGCTTAGATATGAAACTATTTGAGTCATTATAAACTTATTAGAATGTTTCTACTTCAACACTAATTATAAAAATGAGTCCACTCCTGATTTTACTGAGATAAATAACAGAGGCACACAGGTTCGGACTGAAAACATAATTTTTTTAATACAAATAGAAAATAGCAGCATAGATAACTTTAAAAAATGTGTTAAAATATTTTATACTCTTTTTTTTTCTGAAATACAGTCAAACTTAATGTTTTATTCTAATATATTTATTCTTGTCCCATTTCTGGGAAATTGAATTTTCTCCAATTACGTTTATGCTTTTCTTGTTTTCACATCAGATTAAAAAAACTTTACTTCCCCTGTTAACTAAAAAAAAAAAATGCTAATAAAGCCTGACTGATGCAAAGGAAGCCATTTTTTTATTCCCACAAAATTTTATTCCTGATAAAGAAAATTAAATTTTACTGAAAAAAAATAAATAAAATGCCCGTCTTCCTGAAGTTGTGGTTGATTAAAAACACTGACTGTGATGAGCATGAGACAACATGGGCAAGCTGTGAGACAACATCCATCAGCAGAGTTTGTAAAACAATAAAAGGCCCAAAATAAAGCTGGTATTGCACATTTTAAACAA
>JBAMHX010000016.1:5316831-5342267 GCA_037177515.1 Pseudomugil tenellus | reverse complement strand
TCTATTCTATTCTATTCTATTCTATTCTATTCTATTCTATTCTATTCTATTCTATTCTATTCTATTCTATTCTATAAATGACCGCATCATCTGCATACATTTGTGTCAACATTTGTGCAAACCTTTCGGAACTTATTTATCTACGAAGTGAATAAAATAGCTCCAAGCATAGCACCTTGTGGAACTTGCTAATAACACCTTTTTCACCTCTAAACACCTCTAAAAATATTGCACTCACATAATTTTTTACGTAAGATCTTTAAGTAAATGAAATATAGTAAATTCTGTAGAATAAAAGCCACAAATTGAAGCTGTCAAATGTGATATTATACATAATCAAGTGTAGTGTGGTATAACTTGTGGAGTAGGCATATATTGAGAAAAAGAGTTAAGATTTCTTCAGGAAAGTCTAATTCTACACAGAAATTCACATTCTCCTGGCTTTTAAAAAATGTCCAGGTAGGCAACTTACTACTTAATAAGCAGTTACTGTTAGTAATTACTAATGTTTACATTGCAATTATTATTGTTGTTTGTTTCAAGTCCCCCCCTTTTTTTTTAGCCTAGTTTCCTTTCCGCACTTTAGACAAAGCTGATAAAACATAAATTTATTCATTTTAATATAACACATAGCATTAGCTTAAAAGCAGACAAATATGTAAGAGGAAAAAAGTTATAGTCTGAAGTCTAATAATTCTGGGTGTAGATCAGTGGTGGCAAACAAATGGTTCATGGATCAGAACTGGCCAAGCACAGGGTCTAATCTCCCTGAAAGGAATGAATTTGTTAAAGGTGACAATGACATAAAAGACATCAACTGTTATTTTTTAAAGATAAAAGTTGCTGTGACGTCCCATTTTTGCACGTTTTTATGTTCAAACATAAATAATTTTCTATGCAGATGATAACTTGTTATATATTTAGATATTTCCTACTTATTATATATTAGTTTAGTTTTTATAAAGTAAGGGTATTCAGGTGTAGATGGAGAAATGCAGATATGTTAATCAAAAGTAACTTCCCGCTCTTGACAAGTTACTCTCATCATAATCTGTGATACTGTACTTGTTCCTTCAGCAGCAATTGAATGTCTTACGATGTGTTTGTGATCTGTAAGTAATGATGCATTTACACATTGATAACTACTAATAATAAAGTGATTATCATTAAATGTTAAAATATACAATTTTGTAAGGCTAAATTCTATTGAAAGTTGTTCAAAATTTGCTTTCTATAAGGAAAGTTCATTTTATGTTAACATCTTCATAATGTACTTGAATTTCTTTACACTCAAATAAAAGGTTCTTGGTTATTTAAATTTTATTATCAAGTTGTTTTTCATTCCTGGCTCACTTTAGATCAAACTGAGCTGTATGTGGCACCTGCAGCATACAGAGTTTGACAACCCTGGTCGAGGTCCTAATGGACTGGGGATTATAAACATTCATACTCTTCTTTACACTCGTTGTAAATGACTGAAAATGTAAAAACAAATGGGATTATTACAGTAGATTATAAGACGTCTACTTTGTATTAAAAAGTTTGTCACAATTTAAATTTTAAAAAGTTGTGCATGAACAGATCAATTTGAACAACTCTTAGCAATCTGACGCAAGATTATTTTCCATGTTCTTGTGTAAATTTGCACCACAAAGGGGCCACACCACAAGTCATCCAACATGCTTTCTGTTCCTTCCAGCTCAGGATAAAATCTGGCCCAGTTAAGGAATTAATACACAATTCATCAAGAATTGGCCTTAAATTTAGATAGGTTTCAGAAAATACTCTCAACTTTTAGCTGAGAACATTACTTATAGCAGGGGTAATTCAATTTAGTCTTTCAACAGCCGCAATCCAGCAGGTTTTCCATGTATTTCCAGCACACTTGATTCAAGTTAAATGGACCTAGAGCCAATCAGATTCTAGACAATAACTGATTAATTTCATTCAGCTGTGTTGGAGCATGGATACACGGAAAACGTGCTGGATTGCGGCCCTGGTAGGACCTAATTGAGTACCCCTGCTATAAGTAATGTTCTCAGCTAAAAATTTAGAGTATTTTTTTAAACCTATCCAAATTTAAGGTCTATGCTTGGTGAATCGTGTATTACTTCCTCAACTGGGCCAGATTTTATCCTGAGCTGGAAGGAACAGAAAGCATGTTGGATGACTTGTGGTGTGGCCCCTTTGTGGTGCAAATTTACACAAGTATAAATAATAAATAAAATAATCTTGCATGAAATTGCTAAGATGTGTTTAAATTGATCTGTTCATGCAACTTTGTAAAATTTAAATTATAACAAACTGTTTAATACAAAAAATCTGTCTTATAACCTACTGTAATAATCCCATTTGTTTTTACATTTTCAATAATTTACAAGGAGTGTAAAGAACGTTTTTGTGTTGCAGACGTCTAATCTACTCTTTGAACAACAAAACCAGGAAACCGAGTTGCACTGTGCATTCTCACCTTGCAAAGTCAGTGTAGGAGTTTGAAGCTGTAATAATGTGCATGTGTGTGTGTGTGTGTGTGTGGAGGGGGGGAACGCCTTGCTCTGTGCTGCACTGCTAACTTCCTGCTTCAGAGTCAGATGCAGTTGAACTTGTACTTTGTGTTATTTTCAGGAGGACAGTGTTGATGTGAAGGCTCTGAGGGCTAGGTTCAACAACAAGGCCAGCACCTCGGACACCAGCAGCCGAGACAGTGGCTCACCAAAGTCTCCACGGCCTGGGTATGGAAGAACAATACTGTCATCAACTGAGAGCGAATTGGTCAACAGACAGTCACCAGTAGTTCCTCCACTTGGACTTAGTCCCAATATAGGGAGGTTCCCACGACCGGAGCCAGCCCTCATACCCTCCAAACCTGCTTCTATCGCACGACCACCTCCCGTTTCTGCCGTCAGAGCCTCCATTCAGCCGCCAGACGCCAACAAGGTCAAGCAGACAGGGGAGTTGCTACAGAACATGATGCTGAGGCACCAGAAACCACTGGGTGCTAGAGGGCCCCCATCCCTGGCTCCAGTTTTACCTCTAGGTCCTGCTGCATCTCCCACCTCTACACCGGTCCCTCCACGACAGCTGCCTCGCCCCAAGAACGCAGGGAATGTGATTCCGCTTAGAAGACCCCTACCTCTTGAAGGACCTCAACCGTTGAAACCCAAACGACCTCCTAATGTTAATCTGGAGCTCTTTCGCAAGAAGTCAAGAGGTCCCCTTCTTCCTCAAAGGAAAATTGATGGTATGTTTTCATTCTAGAAAAAAGTACTTTATGTGCTGGGTTTTTTAAAACTCTTTTTAAATACGTTTTAAAAAAAATTGCAGATGATTTCTTTTAAATAATTTGGCAAAAAAAATTACAATTGCAAGTACGAGCACCTTCTTAACTTGGTCCACTTCCTGTGCACTTGTATTTCTGTCTTGGCACAGTATGAAAAAGAAGTGAATAGTATTTAACCTGAGCTGCACTAGTTCAAGCTGCTTCACCTACAAATCCAAAACCACTTATTAATGCTCCAGTTACATGTTTGAAACAGGTTTTAACCTCATTTGTCACCTATCTTTGTTCCATGTCCGAATCCATGTCCGGCTCAGCAGACAGGATGCCTTCACCAGCAGTGATCAATCCACTGATGCCTCCACAGAGACCAATCAGACCAAACAGACCCAACAAATTACAACGTCAGACCACTTCTGTGTGAGTGTCAGCGACAATATCGTTACTAAAAATATTTAATCTTCATCTAGAGCATCATTTAAATCGTAACATGTGGATACATTTAGTTACATTACTATGTTTGATGTCTTGTTTTTATTTTTGTTCCAACAATAAAAACATGACAACCAGTTCAGCAAAGGGGATTTGATTAATTATATTCCAGTTTATTTACTGATTTCAGAGACATTGAGGAGGATCAGGATGTCTATGATGATATTGGAAGCTTTGACAAAAATGGTAAAGTTTGTTTTTAAAGCTATCCCTTTAAAGTCTGTAAATATCTTTGTAAAGTACTCTTTTAACATCATTATGATGTTAATTTATGCTTTTTGACTTTGCAGATTCGTGCAGTGAAAACAGCTCACAATGTATGAGCAGGGTATGTATAGAAACGTAAAGCTTCACAAGTTAATAGACACCAAAGCTAAGCATGAGAGTTTGTTCTTCTTTAGTGAGTTTCTGATGGTTACATTGTTTGGATTTGAACCTGATAATAAAAAGAAATTTGTCACTTGTTCTGTTGAGGTGCATATCAAACATTTCTATTTCAGGAAGACGATGATGATGGTGACGATGTGTATGAGGATATAGATCCGTAAGTGTACACTTTGTGATTGCATCAATTTCAATCTAGTATGTTCTTTGCTGGTTGTGCAAAAGTGCAGCTACAGATGCATGAGGTTTCTGCATGTTCTGCTGCTGTGGCTATTATTGGAGCATGTGCAGTAACAGCAACTTCTGAACCAACATCTAATAATGCTGTTGCAGCTCTGACATAAAGTGTGTGTTAGGACTCAAACTATGACAAAATGGTTTTAAAGTAATAAATTATTGAGTGTTTTTCTTTTTCTGCAAGTATTTCTAGTTGACGCAAGATATTGCGAATTATATTGAGAAAAGGTTGCAGAAATGTAGACATACTGGAAAAAAACATTTAGAGGTAGTTTACAGTCAGCATTTCACACAAAATGGCGATCATGTAATCAGGGGAATTTGGAGAGAACATATTTCATATATTTTAAATAATAAAACATATAAAGACAACGATGAGGATATAATTTTCTGTGCCTCTAGCACCGCAGGCACACTTGTACCCAAATAGACCTACAGCACTTCGATTGCACTTATCTACTGTTTTATTTTGTGCTTGTGTTCTATATTCTCAGGTGTAAGTCGCTTTGGAAAAAAGCATCTGCTAAATGACTATAATGTAATGTAATGGATGAGTAAGTAATTCATTTATGAGCTGACTAGTTTTTTAAAAAAACATTTTTTATGACAGGATTGCAGCAGATTCCAACTCTGTTACTTCTGAGAAGAACAACAAGACAGAAGAAAAGAGGCAGTTGGAAAAAGAAAAGTGGGAGAAGCAGGAGCAGAAAAAACTAAATGAGCTGAAGAAAAACTTTCAGGTAAAGAAAGAAAACATCTAACACACTAACTCACAGTTTGTTCTGGATCACTGAGCTCCTTTGCATTCTCTTCTAAATTGCCTTATTTATATAAGCTCCTCATTTTCTCTGTAGTTGGAGGGTAATGAAGAGGTCCTTCATACGGCCAGAGTTCGGCATGACTGGTATGGAGGGGGAAGACTGGACCTCAGTGTTCGGCAGGGAGAGAGTGTGGAGATCATCCGTGTGAAGAATAACCCTGGAGGCAAATGGCTGGCTCGCTCCATGATTGGAAACTGTGAGTCTCAGTTGGTGGCGTGTTACAAATCTTCAAATCTGAACTGCAGAATGACACTAAATGACAATGTTTTCCATCTATAAACCCTAATTTCATTCTGTTGATAAAATTCTGCTTTTAAAATCTACAATAATTTCAACTTTCACTGGCAAGTTTATAGATTCCAGTTGTGGAGTCATGTGTAACTCTTGCATCTTTAAGGAGTTTCCATCTTCCATACGCTTTCCAAAGTTCTGGCTGAAATGACGAAAAATTCAGCCTTTTTTTCTTATCGCACTTGTACCAGTGTAGTCGTGTCTGATCATTATATCCTTTTCAGTTTCAGTTTCAGTACCTTTATTGGTCCCTAGTGGGGCAATTTCGTTCCAGTACAGCCACATCAAGATTACAACATACAGCACATATACAGACATATACATGTAATGACTGTTCTGAGGTGCAAGCCGCCTTTGCAGCGCACTGTTGCTTAGCTTTGGGAGGAAATAAGAGACATTTCAGAAGGATGAGGGAGAAAAAAAAGAGATATCCCTGCTCTGTACCATAGAGGTGAACAGAGAAGGGATGTCTAAAACAAAACACCTCAAAGAGAAGTAAAAATTCAGACAGTGACGCAAAACAGGACACATTGTGGGAGGTAGAGGGGTGGGGTCTCCCAGCACCTTTCTACAGGGGGTCGCAGCCAGCCCAGAGAGTTTAGAAATGGGGAGATGTTTAGGATGAGCAAGGCGGGTCAGAGCGTCTGAACAATCTTTCCAGCAGGGAATTTTTAAGGCCGCAGAGGGAGCTAAGACACAGAGCTCACCACGTCGATCACAGATCCCTCCTGTACCCAGCTGGGTATGTCTACCTCAAACATGTGGGGTCCCCATTTGCCCCTCTCTGGGTGAAAAAGTTTTGGTCAATTTCGTTGTTCGATCAGCTGACCAGATCCAACATGATTTCATCAGGAAGAAGTGTAGAGAGACGCTCCTACTAGAGAATACACATAGACAGAATCACAGGGACAGGAAGGAAGAAAAAAGCATCTGCCTCGCTCAGAAGCCCTTGTATTAATGAGGATTATTTTAAGTTTTCTTTAAAGATGCTTGTGTGGTTTTTGCTATAGAAAATAGACAGTTGTCCAGCAATGGCTTCCATTTTGCAACATAGTGCGCAAAAGATTTGAATAATCATGACATGTAGATGTGATCTTAAACTACAAGGTAAAAAGACCTTACAGGCTTCCACTCAGAGCCTTTAGCTGTGGTGGTTTAGCTAACCCTAACCCTAACTTACAGACTAAATAGGCTAAAATATCTTGTGTAGATCTTCCTTCATTACAACGCTGACATTTGGCAAGTCGCTTTGTGAATATGTACATCTGTGTGATTATTTCACATTGTAAGAATGATGTATTCATTAATGGATGATGCAGTCATTACACAGTTAAAGTTAAAAAAATAATACATGTTTGGAGGTTAGACATCCCCATGTCATGCTATATGATAAATAAGATGTGCCCAGGACAGCAAAGCCGAACACAAGGAATACAGAACCAGATGATAAAAGAATTTGCAAAACATATTGGAAATTTTGATGGGATAGACAACGACTTGGTATCATACACAGGAAACCAAGGTGTAGCTATGCTGAAAGACATAATAATGAAAAACAGGTGTAAATCAGAAATGGAAACCAGGTGCAACAAACGCAGAAGTAAAACTAACTAGTGAGATAACATAGAAACAGCCTGTTAAATAAAACAAAGTTAGGAAACATTAAAACAGGGTAAAACCTATGTGAACACAGAGAAAGAAAAAAGTAGTCGAGGGAAACTATTAAAATGTCATAATAGTAAAGTCATAAAATGAATTTCATTGTTGCACGATCTAATTTAATAATGAATTCAGCAGCTGTGTACTGCACACATCCTTTAAACGTACTATTATATGATGAAAAATGCTATAACTTTTGGTTCACAAACAAATAAACTGCTTTTTAACAGAAGTTTTCTTTCTACACAGCAGCACTTAAACTAAATCTCAAGTTAATAACGATGCAATAAAATAAAGTATGTGTAACAGAAGGGTGAAAATTTCAGGATTTATTAGTTCAAACTGTATGAAGCTGCATTTTCCTGCTAAATCAGAATTTCTGATTTTCCTGCTGTAAAAGACAAGCAATAGGATTGAAATCTGTGCACTTCCAGATTGTGGAGGAAAGTCAGTTCTTAATGCACAGAGAGGAGATTCAGCAGGGCAGAATTAATCACACACCACATGGTTTATGTCAGCACACAAGGACCTTCCCTTTGGAGACATAAGGCTTGTCTGGATGTCTGTTCATAGCGGACTATAACAAAGCAGCGTAAAAGCACAATAAGATAATAGTTGGTATTATAATGCAATAATAAAGCATTACATGGCCAGCAATAAGAAATGGTAATGATGTACAAACTACTTCATGTAATATTTTCTATACAGATGGATACATCAGCAACACATGTGTGGACATTGACTATGAAGCCATAAAATCAAGATTGCTCACATCAAGACAAACAAACCCACCAGAGTTACCTCCTCCCCCTCCAGACCCCCCACAACTGTCCTACATGGAGTCCAACAACAGAGACAGGTACCCTGTAGCTTCTTATATTTAAATATTTGGCTTAAAAAAACAAACATTTCTACTCTTAGATGCTAGAAACATGTTTGGTGTAAACTGCTTTGGTTTTTCTGCTTGCTTGAACGGCTTCTTCTAAGTTTCACTCGTCTCATTTGTTTCCTTTGATTTGCAGCATGTTGCAAGATGATGGTGAGTGGCAAACCACACAGACACAATCAGCTTATCAGAATTAGTTAACTCACATAATAACACAATAATGTGCAGAAGTAGCAGATGCATTCATGCTATTTACTCATGGAAAAGTACTACTATCACTGTTTTTATATACGTTTTTTGCTTATATTGTTTATAAGATAATATCCTTTTGTGTTTTTTTTCTACGAAAGAAAGATATTTTACTTTGAGATTGACTTTATTTTCTGTCCTCAGATGAGTATGATGATGTTCAGCCATTACCTGATGATTTCCCCCCACCTCCGCCTGAAATAAGGTATCTGTTCCTGTCAGAGCCATTGAAAGAGAGTGGGAGATGAGACTAATGGGTTGCTTACAAATTCTCTGTAATAGAGCAAACTATGAACATGTGTTAGTTATTTGCCTTAAAATGTGCATATTTAACATCTTTCAGACCATGTGAAGCACATTTTTAGGGTCATTTAGAGTAAAAATGCTACCATGTTTATGTTATTCATATTTACATTATCTTCCATCTGTTATTAATTAGTATATACATTTAATTTCAATTCTAGTTTTAAGAGAGGAAACTGTAAGGTGAAAAAAACGTGTCAACATACAGGGTTCTCAAACTCCATGCCTTTGCGTCACGGTCATAGGCGTTTCAGTAGTTTCTATGCTCCAACACACCTGGTCAAATTAAAACTGCACCGTGACTAAATAACTGGATTCAAGTGATATTAAGCAGGGAAACATTTAAAATTTATAATAATATTAGATCCGCTCTGTCAAATGAAATGGTCAATTTCAGCATAAAACTCTAACAATGTTTCTGCAGACTGAAAGGTTTTCATGCTGAAAGTGTCTGTATTAAATTATGACAGAGTTCTCAAACTCTGGTCCAAACCGGGTATTTATTTTCATTTCTTACTCACAAAATAACCATAAATGCAAATATAAATAAATAAATAAATAAATTAAAAGACAATATATTGTTCACTCGAATTAGTAAAACAGTTTTCTTCTCTCAGACTTGGTGCTTATGTTGCAACAACTCGTCTGAAAATATGAGAAAACAAACAGGCGTTTATTCATTTCTAATTTAAAAAATCCTTTTTTTTTTTTTAAAGAAGATGCTTCTTATTTAATTATTTAGATAAACATATGAGCAGATGGATATTTAGGCTGCTGGTATGTCTTCTGTTTTCCACAGCAGGGTTATTGACTCTGGGCTGCACGGTGGAACATTGGTTAGCCCTGTAACCTCACAGCAAGCAGGTTGCTGGTTCAATCCCCCGGCTAGATTGATGAACTTTCTGTGTGGAGTTTGCATGTTCTCCCCGTGTTAGCGTGGGTTCTCTACGGGTACTTCGGCTTCCTCCCACGGTCCAAAGACATGCAGCTTGGGGATAGGCGTATTGAAGACTCTACATTGCCCTTAGGAGTGTGTGTGTGTGTGGTTGTTTGTCTGTGTGTGTGGCCCTGTGATAGACTGGCGACCTATCCAGGTTGTACCCTGCATCTCGCTCAATGTCAGCTGGGAAACCCCGTTTTGGAATAAGTGGTAGATAATGGATGGATATTGACTTTGAACTGGTTACAGTATTTTGTGTTTTATTCAGGACTTTTTGAAAGATCATGTGATTAAAAAACTTAGACAATCAAATCAAACCAATTTCCATTTATAAATCTAGCAGAACCTGTGCATTAGCTTCTGCCTGCATGTGTGCACAAAGGTTTAGTCATGAAACTACACACAGTTTTGTGCTTCTGACCCCGGATGTTGTTGAAGAACAAACATTTATTGTTTTCCTTGAACTTGTTTTAATAATTGTGTAATAAAACATCCGTATAACTAATGGATTCATGAGCTGTTAACTGACAAATTATAATGTTTTTCAGTATGGATCCCAAAGTGGAAAAGGAGCTAAGGAAAAAGTTTAAGGTAAGCATTTCTTTTTTTTTCACCAGAAACAAATGACAAACGTCAACTGCATAACAGGGATTATTATTATTTATATAATTTATATATTTATAATTATATATTTAATTTATTGAGCTGTGCATACTTGAATTGATTGTATACTATATGAAGAAAAATAACCCACAAGAAACCCCTGATAAGATGCTTCATATCTATGTGGGATTATATAAAATTGTTGTACACTGACTGATCATTTTTCTCCAGTATGACGGACCTTTCAGAGTGCTGCAATGCATGATGGTGGATCCTGCTTGCATCATAAAGAAATTAGGAAGTAAAGACCTACCTGTGACTCAGGGAGAAATTGTGGACGTAATCCAACTCAACAGCGACAAGAAAGCTCTGTGTCGCAATAAGTTTGGAAAATGTACGTAGTTTATTTGCATTCTTCTCAGATTTTACTTTCCTGTAATATGCAGTTTGCCAAGATGATGATGTTTATTATTATATATTTTTATAGCAGCCTCTCAAGACCTCATTTGCATGGGGGCTAATACTAGGTTTATTAAAGAGTTGTATGAAAAAGATTTTACAACTCAAGATATAAATTTCTATGTAAAAACAGCATTTTCTGTAGAAATCTTAAAGACAAACTCTTTTAATTCTTTTACAACATACACAAACTACAAGTTAATTTTGTTTCACAATACAGACAATAACCTCAAATAAATGTAAAAGCTTTTACTGTTGTTTATATGTGGTTAAAACACTACACTGTGCCCGTAGCTGTAAGGCTGGTAATGTATTTGCTTCTGATCACGTGTCTGCGATCAACTGGCGGCCTGTTCAGGGTGTGCACTGCCTTTTGCCTGCAAGTTGCTGGAACAGGCCCTGAAGAGACACTTTCATAATAGCTTTCATTTTTATCACAACATTGAAAAACTGAAAAGGGAGATTTGTCATATAATGAAAACAAAAGCAGTACAGCTTACGCTTCATCTAATGGTGTAATAAACTAAATATGATCTGCTTTATTTGTTACACAGATGGTTATGTGTCAAGACCTTTTCTACTTCCATTGTAAGTAAATCCTCCCCAGTTCATTTGAAATTTTTCCCTTTGCTTTTTTATTTAGTTTGGTTTCATTTGAATGTTTTTTATTTCATCAGAATCAAATGTACTTTAATGATCCTAGACTGAAAATTGCAGTTAGCGTAACATTATAGAAGAGAATTATGGGGAAATATGTTGTGATGCAAAAACGTTACATACAGAACACAGCACACTTATAGGGATACTGTGTAACTTCTGACCACTAGCGTCACTAAACCTGGAACTTAATTCCACAGGTCACAAAAAACTCTCTACAAACTCTTAAAAGCTCTCAAAAGGAGCAAAAGATGTCCCCAAGCACATTACTTTAAATTATAGTTTTGAGTATCAAATGAAGCAGTACTTTATTCTACTGCTTTCTATTGAACAGCATGAAAACCTTAAAACTCAACCAGGCCAGTTCTGTCGTTCTGTTACATCTTTTATATATATTGATGTAAATCAGTTACATCAATTCATTTCATTAGTTGCATGTAAACCAGCCAACGTTGCACAAAATGTTTATAGAGTCACATTAGTTTTGGTCTGTAGCCAATTATCTTCAACTAGGGAGGCTGTAGCTCAGGTGTAGAGCAGATGTCTGTCAACTTGAAAGTTGGTGGTTTGCTTCCGGGCTTCCCTTGACTACATGCTGAAGTGTCCTTGGGCAAAACACTGAACCCCATGTCCCAGATGTAAGTCGCTTTGGATAAAAGCGCCTGCTAAATGTCATTGTAATGAAAAAATGTGAAAAAGTGCATCACCTTTTGGTACATTTACATAACAGATAAAGAACTAACTTTCTTGCTTTAGTCCAGTAATATTTGTGGCAAACAGAGAATTTAATGAGATGGGAGTCATAAAGCAAAACCAGTCACATGATCCCATGAGAGATGGATCCGCTCCTGCAAAGTTACCGTGTGGAGCACCAACACGCACCAAGTACTGTATATTAACCCCAGAAATCACCCATTAGTACTCACAATGCTTATGTTTGGGTCAAAACTTACACAGTATCCTTTTAAAAAATATATAAAAAAGAAAGTTATATCTACAGGGCTTACTGTTTGTTAGCCTATGATGCAAAACTTTGTTTAAAAGTCATACTTCTTATTCATTAACTTTTTAAAAAAATAGTAACTACTATTATGACGTTTATCACTTTTTACACACGTTATATTGTGTTTATATAAATAAATCTTATATATATATTGACTCTTTACAGGGAAGGGGGTGTATATGATGATGTGGACTATGCAGGGGGTAAGTTTAAGATTTCATGTCTAATGTATAATCACAAATATTCCTCCATATTTTAAGATTTTGTTTTTCTTTTTTTCCCCAGATATATATGACAATGACTCTCCACACACAAATTATTAAAACGTGTCAAACTAAGTACACAGAGTTGCACAACAATGAACTAACCATGTACAAACTAAAAACTGAAGCTGTATGTACAGTAAAAAAAAAAAAAGACAAACTATATCTATGGATGGGTGCAAAGACTTATTCTGCCGTGAAAACAAAGATTCATCTGGATTTAAGTCATTTATGTGAATCCAGATACATTTATTTAAAATCTTTTTTCTGCTTTACTAAACGGAAGAACAGCATTTCCATCCAGTTAAGAAACAAACTAGTCTGACAAGACCATCAAACTATAAAACTATTATTGCATTATTCTACATAACTTGATGCAAACCATTAAAAGCAAACATTTAGAAATACCTGTGCTATTGCAGTGATGTTAAACATTAATTTACTGACACAGATAGGCTGAGAATGAGAAACGCAGTTCTTGCATGGTTTTTCAAACTTCTTGTATAGAATGTTAATACACTATTTTACTCATTTGTGTTTCTAAACATTGGAAATAATTTAAAATAAATTGATTTTTTCCTGAATATTGTGTCTCTGCTTGTATTTATGTAGACAATTATATAACTGCAAGAAAATTTGCTGTCCCCTTATGGTTGGTGTCATCATTAAATCATCACCACAAAAACATTTTACATTTTTAACATGTTTTACCAATATACAAAAATTATTTCAGACTAATGCAATCTGAAAAAACATTTTACTTTGATTTCCTGGTGTAGTTGGAATGATTTTGGATGCACAGCATGTATTATTGTGTCGGCAGCGCACTGTCAATCATCACTTCAGAAAAAAAATTTTTTATTATGAATAAGATCACATTTACAATAGAATTTATATCAACTTACAGAATATATGTCCCACGATAAAGGAAAACATTATCTAAGAAGCATAGAACACAGAGCTGATGAATAAAACACTGCATTTGTCAAATTTTTCACTAATGTTAGCGCCGCACCAATTACGAAGGAACAAACAGCGAAGTAATGCTGATGTTTAATTCAGCTGAATGTGCAGGCGAAAGGAAAGATACAGGGTGCTTGTAATATTGGTAGAACAACCAAGGTGACGTGGCAAAACAGATACAGCTCATGTAAAAATGCAAAGACGGGACAGCTACAGCTGAAATGAAAAGAGTAAAATTGTAACGAGTCATTGGGTCCTGAACAGCCTGAAAAACAGAAAAGTTTCTTTTTTTATATAAACAAAATGGAGCATGGATGATATCAAATGACTAAAAGAGCGGAAAAGTCCAATGTTTGGAAGTTTGTAGCTTGAAAAGTGAACAGAGGTCCCAGAGGTCGACTCGTTGCCCATTTTGATCATGATCCAAACAGTCTATAAAGAAAGAAAACATTAAGATGGTTTGAAAAGTTTAAACCCCACTTTTAATTAAATTAGGTTAATTTTTCCTCCATTCTCCCACCCTCCCAACCCTGCGTCACATAGTGCAGAAGTGTTTTTCACAGCAATATCTTTATGAAGCAAAGGAAGTTTGTGTGAGTGAAGATGTGTCATCAATTTGTAAAGCAGCATGAACAAAAGGACCATTTATACTCAAACAAGATGGATGTACAACAAAGGGCTACTCACAAGATCATGCAGAACATGATGAAAATATTCCACAGAGCAATAAAGATCCGAAAGTATCTCAGGCTGAGCAAGAATTCCCTGATATTGTCACCTAAAACAGCAGAGAAGCAAGTATTCAGAACATTCACAGTAATATTCATAAAAAGAACATTTTGGAACATAAAATGAGGATTTCTGTGGTGAACTTGCAACCTGTTTGGGGTGTACCCTGTCTCTCGGCTGCTAGTTACCGGAATAGGATCCACCTCACTGCAACCGTGAATTGGTTATAGCAGTATAGAAAATGAATGAATGACAATAGGATGTTAACACCAAGATTGCCAACCCTGAGTTAACCATGTGTGGCGAGACTTTAAAAAGCCATCATCAATGGTACCCAAAAACAACGAGTCACCATGACAACCATTTGAAAAAAAGGTCTCCGCTCTTTCCTCTCTGGAAGAAGTTCTAATGCAGACGGACGGTGATTATATGACGGAGTATTAGGGCCACACTAAAAATAAAACATTTGTAGAGGATTTATTGTGTTCTCCCTCCCTTAAAATATCAAGAATAAGATCGAAAGATGGAATTAAAGTTTATACATAGTTTCTATAATAAAGTAATGACGAGAAATTAAAAATAAAGTCTCATACAAGATACAAATAATAATTATAATGCTGTGTTTATGTGCTAAAAGGGAAATAATTTCCTTGTTGTGAAGCCTCTAAAGTACAAGGTCACCAGCTCATCCACACTAGGCTTTGTGTTTTATAGAGTAAAGCTGGTTCACATTAATCTGAAAGACATGAATTTAATGTCAACTTATTTTTATTTTATTCTCAAAACTGTACTTTGACTTTATTCTCGTGATTTTTACCTTATTCTTCGACTTTATTCTTGGCATTTCAAGTTTATTCTCAAAGTGGAACAAAAAATCCTCCACATTTCTCTTTCAGTATGGCCCAAATACTCTGTCGTAGTGATCATGAGCACATTTTCAGGAAAAATAGGGAAGGACAAACAGGAAGTGTGGGAGAAATTTGCAGAGAGTGAATGCGTACGTTTTTATATTTAATTTATACTAAACAGCATGCAGGTCCTATGCATGCTTATCAAGATTATCATGCAGGTTAAAAAGCCGTTGATACTAAAAATGCATGTTCTTCTAGATGCAAACCATAGGGGAAAAAAAGGACGTGGCAAGAACTTAAGATGAACTTTAAACATATAATTCAGACGTTAAAGTGTGTGTGCGTTTTGTTTTATTGGTGATGTACGACTGGATGAGAGCATGAATATATTTTAAGAGACTGCAGTAAAACACGGTAACCCACCATTAGATACGTTTCCGAGAATGAAAAAACGTCTAATTGGTGCCTAATCATGATTTTGTGGCAAATACCAAACTCCTTGCGAAAAAGCACATCCTCTTCGTCCATAAACGGACATGTCATGTTCACAAAAAAACGAGTCACAAAGCGAGTGTGATTTTAATTCAAGGAAATTGAGCGCACATACTTCTAAAAGGGGAGGAGACTGAGAGAAACTCAGGGTTTCAAACACAAAACCTCTCCCGACCAGGTTGGTTTCAGAGACACTGTCACCGCAGCAACTGACTCAGAGTAAAACTTAATCTTCTTTGTGGAACAAGCCAGGGTTTGCAATAAACTCTGGTTTAATTAACCCCTCTACTTGAAACTAGAAACCCTGAGTTGGCCTCATTTGAGGGTTAACTAACTCAGAGTTTTCAGAAAAACTGCTTTGTGAAATGGATCTCTGGTGATTTCTCTGTTTTGGGCTTTCTTCTCACTCAAACTGGTATTTGAGAAAACTTGAGGTTCACGTTGCATATCCTATTCTTTGAGACCATCTTGAACAGCTTTTGCAGGGGCTACAAATGTCCTGCTGGGGGAGGCTACTGGGTATGTGGAAAGTGTGTCCTATAAATATTATAGTATGTATATATCAAATGTTTAGGCGGATCAGTGTATGTCTTTCATATTCTCTTGAAAGCATTTGAAGTCCTGATAAATGAAAAACTATCCCAACACAGCTGGCTGGATAAAGTCAGTGCCACAAGAAGCTTCATGTTGAAATCTTCAATCAAACTGCTGCAGGTTATTTGGTCTGGAGCAATTAACGAGATTATTTAGCTGCGACACATTTCAACATTTAATTTTCATTAATTAATGTATTTAGTATATCTTTCACACCTGTTGATGGTGCTCCGGAATCATCTCCAAATCCCTGCGTTTCCTTCCTCTTTCTGCAAAACATCCAGTTGACCTCAAACAGTTCAGACTTTTACAACTTTACGTGTATATGCATGGAAAGTTGAAGAAGTAGGTAAATTTCACACTCACAGTTTGAAGTTCAGCACCGCCCCTGCATTCACCAGTAAAGTCCTAAAGTATGGAAATATCGTGAAACGAAGTGGTTATTCATCTTATTAGCTAACGTTATTAGCTGCTGAGCTGGCATTAGCACATAGCTAGCTAGCATTTCGTGTCGTACGCCACAATATTCTCACTAATATAATACAAAACAACACAAACAAAAACATACAATTCACACTAATAGCTGTACAGTGTTGAGTCTGGAATAAAATGAATAAATTACCCGAATATTAACAGGTCTCCGATCATCTTGTTCACGTCGCATCACAGGGACAGTCTACTTCCGGGTTGCTGACGTAATAAAAAATGCGACTTATCATATTCCAGTACGCTGATACTAATATAGGCGTTTTTGTTGTTGGTGGGCTTGATGGTTCAACCAACAGTCATCAATAACAAAAATAACGAGAAACATGTACCAAGTAATTCGTTTGCAGACTATTTTAGCTTCAATAACTGAATTTGAGTCTGTGGTTTGTCCCCAATTAAATGGAAGCTGCAGTGAAATGTAAGATTTCAGAAAAATCCAATGTAGGCCTATTAACTGATTTATATAACTCAGCTACTTTCAACGGTCAATTAAAATAGGTTTATGACTACATTTGATTCTCTACTTATTTGATAATCTTCTGAAATAAAGAAGTGGAACTGAATATTTTTAAAAGGATTATTAATTAGATCTCGTTATTGCGCATGAGAACAATAGGATATAGTTATTATTGTTATTATTATTATTATTGTATAAATTTAACAAAACATATACCGCTGGAGAAAGATGATAAAAAAATCTTAAAGTTTATCTATTTTAGGAAGGAATTATTGAAGTCACGATCTTTTATTCGTGTTCACCTGGCGCCCCTTTGTGGTGCCAGAAAGACATGTTCTGGATATTATTAATATTTTCGAAATAAAATAAATAAATAAATTGCATTCTAAAATACACACAACTGCTTTTCTGTTTATTTAAGCAACAAACAACTTCGATCTCAACACCATCTGTATCATCTGCAAAACGTTGATTGCAGACAATTTCTTAATCCGTCTCATTCGGATATGATCTGGATTATGGCGTGTTTTTATTATCGGCGCCCTAATCTTTATCCACATTCAGCAGGTAAAACATGTTCTGAGCTTTTTGTTGCAGCTGCATTAAACCTCTCTAGCAATGGCTAGTGGCCCACTTCACATTAAGACACGAGCCCTTTTGTTTTCCAGTTATTCAGGCTAAAACCTCATATCGCCTGAAACGCAGGCAGCTGGCGCGGAGCGCAGAGGAGGATGATGATGATGATGATGCTGCTGAGGCTGCGGACATGAATGGTATTAATAGGAGGGCTTGAGTGTCACAGACTTTCACTGTTAAGACCGGGGGGCTTGGTGGAGAGTCGGTGGCATCGGGTTGGGGGGGCCTCTGATCCAGACTGCGCAGTTGGAATAACAAGGAAAACAGGGATTCTGCTCATCAAAACGCCAACATGGAGAACGTGCTGGCAGTTCTTAATTTGGGCGATTTTGCCCAGGCTTTCTCCAAAATGGGAATGTTCCCCGTGTTTGATCTTGCTTATTACATCGTGTCGATACTCTACCTCAAATATGAACCAGGTGAGTTTGTCACTTTTCTGTTTGCTCTTAATCAGTATTGGTTAGTAAGATTAACCACGTGCTACTTTATCATTTGATAGATATTATCTGAATCCACGCAACTCTATATTTAGCATAAACATGTCTGAATTGAACGCAGTATTATCCATCTAATTTTAGATATGTGAAAACGTGTAACTTCAGCTTAAACCCTGAAATACTTTGAAATGATGACTAACTCATTTAAGCAACAAGAACATCAATCTAACTAATACATTGCATTAATTGAAGACATTCTTGTGAGTTTAGGAGTCTTTTCTGCAAGGACTTTGTGCTAAAATGTCTTCCCATTTCTCATCCTAATAAAGCACAACCTTTTATTTATGCTGTGAGGTATTTTATGTGTTGCATCTGCTGCTTGACCTCTTTTACATTGTTGAACACCAGAGGAGATTAAAACATTCAGATTTGGGTTGATAGTAGCCTGTATGAGATTTAACCGCTTTGAGCAACAGGGTCTGAGGGAGAATGAAACCCGAGAGGTCTGAGCATACCAGCAATAAATAGAAGAGCCTGAAATAGAGGCAGTCAGTGTGCCTGCAAAGCAGCACTACTGCACTTCTTTTGGCCTCAGTGAGTTGTATTCGTTATATAAATGAAAATAGATTAAATTAGGTCTTACACTAACTGCTAAGCACAACCTACTGTTCATGTATGTTGTCCAAGAATATGTTAAATATTCACCATCATGAGAATGAAGCACTGGTTGTTGACTTTTATTCAAATTAAAACTTAAGTTGAAATATTAGCATGCACATCTAAATTTAATTAAGTTCTAAAAAAAAGTTTCTAGCAGCTATATTTCATTTGCATGTATTTGGAGGATGGAGCCAAACTGTATATAAGAAGTTTTGACTACTTAAGCTGGTTGTTGCTGAATTGAATATGTAGATATTTACCTGATAGAGCATCTTTTTTAATGGCAGAAGTTACGTTACATTGTTTATAACACAGGCGCCAGAAGATAAAACGTTCCTTTTCTAATAAATTTGAATTATTTTTATTTCCCTGTAAATAACTATTTTTCAGCCAGCAAAGATAAATAAACTCAATCCTTTGTATTGACAGGCACAGTTGTATTTGAAGGAACCCATGGTTATAGTTATTGTCCCTCAGAGAGTTTGAATTGTCATTAAAAAGTGATGCAGCTCTGTGGTGGTGTTATTGATCATAAAGTAATAACTAAAACTTGAGATAAGGTTTGTTTATAATTTATTTTTTTAAAGTTAGGCTCCTGTCCTTTGAGCTCAGGCTGGCTGTTGCATGTGGCCGACTACACGACTGCAACTTTAACTTATTTTCATACCTGAAATTTGACAGTCAAATTACTTGTGCCGACAACATTTACTTGCTCACTTTTAATTCCTTCCTCCATGTGTCAGAGACTTCTAGTTCACACCACATGCTCCAAGAGCATATGAATGAATCCTTAAGTTGGAGACAGGAGAGGCAAGTGTGGGGTCAGAGGTCACGACAGGCCTGACAGTTGCAAGGCAGGAGGAGCAGTTTAGCAGAATGTATTTATAGGCAGGACGACATTACTCAGGATCATATTGCTCTCACATCGAGCACCAGTTGCGCCACGACAACCTCACCCACCTGTTGTCGAAGATTTTTGGTCACGTCTCGATCTGGTGCAGCTTTAAAACAATCTTATAACAACAGCGACTGTAGCTCAAGAGGAAGAGCTCCCAAAGTGCCAAAGTGCCCTTGTTCAAGTCACCAGTATCTGTTTTTGTAGTGTGTGTGTGTGTTTGTTTGTGAATGTGCACAAAATTAATATAAAAAATAAAATAAAGTGAAGCAAAACACCCTAAAAGCAAAAAATGGAATTGAAGAAAACTATTTTAAGACAAAACTCAACCAAAGAGTCACATAATGTGACATAAAACAAGCAGATGTGCAAACTAATCAAAATAAAATAAATATGACTAAAAATAACTGAAATAAGATCTAAAATTAATGCACAAAATTCCTCACAACACATGACTTCATGTAATTTACTACAAAACTAGACATTTAGTTGTTAAAAAACCCTAAAATCCTAAAAGTAGATAGAACCTCAGATGCGATAAACAGAATTGAAATGCAACGTGAAAAATAACCAACATAAGTCACAAACCTTTTATAATGAAGCCTAAAACAAGTGTTTGTGTGGCTTTTAGAGTCTTTCTGTAGGACAAGTGGGAGACCCTTTCCTTTTGTCTTCATCATGAAGTTTCATTATCAATATATCAGAAACACATCATGGTAATAACAGAAATTTAAATGATAAAACACTTTTATCTTCTCAGCAGCAGCTAACACAGTAAAACTTCACTGACAGAATTTACAGATTTGAAGTACTTTACCTGAAAGTTTTTATTCCACTCTGCACTTTTACACAAAGTATGTGATTTTCCATTTAACCTCAATTTCTAGCTGAATTAAAGAACCAACAACACACAGTTATTTGCACAGAGTCATCGTTCTATATTGCAAATTACCTCTCAAGCAGTTTGGTGGCAACATTTCTGAACTCTATAAGAAAACAAATTAATTTCAGATCATTCTTCTGATTCTGCATGTTGAACTTTGATTCTGCAAAAAAGTCAAAACCTCTTTGTTTTGTAGTTTATGTAGACACAGCGTAAGCCTTAGTTTTGTTGTCTGATTCAGAAAACAAATTAAATTATAATTTTCTGCCACTTTGGTTTATTACACAAACACTTAAAAATTGTATTCCATATTATAATAATTTTTAATAAATAACAAATGGCTGCTTAAGTTTGCATCCTCCCAGGACTCATCTACATTAGTCTTTGCTAATAAAAAAAGCAAACTATCAGGGTGTGACCTGAAATGTTTGAATGGGTGGAGTTGAAGATACAGCTCACAGAGCCACCCGGGATCCACTGATAATAAGACTTTAATGGTGTTGGTAACAGTCCGGCCTTAAAAGCAAATAAAATTTGTGTGATTGTCGTAAAAAAAAAAAAAAAAAGAACAAAAACCAAAAGAACAAAGAAAAGCACAGTTTTGTTATGGTCTGAGTAGAAAACTTTAGAATAGGAAGAATTTAGGGAGTACTTTTCAAGACAACTGTTATTTAATGTCTTTTTTTAATCAGGTATTCATAACTAATATTAATTTTTGTAATTTAAAAATTACACAAATGGATAAAAAGCTTTAGGTAACAGTTTTGAAGTAACGTAACACTTCACTATTATAGGACAAATACATGGATTACTGTCTTTAGTTTTTTCTCTTTTAGACATTTCTACATACATGTAAGTGTGTGTGGTTCTGTTGTCTCTGTTTTCTGGTGATGTGTCTTGTGGATTTTTATGTCACTGACAGCTCGTCTGCTGTGTTCCAGGCTCGGTGGAGGTTTCTCGCAGGAGTCCCGTGGCCTCCTGGCTCTGCGCCATGCTCTATTGCTTTGGTAGTTACATCCTGGCAGACATCATGCTTGGAAGCAGCCCCATCGACTATTTCCAACACAACAGCCACATCCTGCTGGCCACAGCTGTCTGGTAAGATAATCCCAACCAGTCTGCTTGTGTGCCACAGGGACTCTGTTTCGCTTACATGTGGACCAATGTGTTTTTAAAACCCACATCATTATTTAATACGTTTTTAGTTTTGCATCTGAAAGGAAGCAGAAATCTCAGCTGAAACGTCCACTAGTGAGCCGTTGGGATTCATTAGGATGTGTATGATGAAAGCTGATATTGTATTGTAGTATAAAAGCAAACCTTCCCCCGTCTAACATCACCTTACCTCACTATCGTTCTGCATTTATGTAAAAAAAAAAACAGGTATCTCCTCTTTTACTGCCCGCTGAACCTCTTCTACAAATGTGTGGCTTTCCTGCCTGTCAAACTGGTGCTGGTCGCTCTGAAAGAGGTCGTCCGCACACGTAAGATCGCCGCAGGTGTTCACCATGCACACCATGCCTACCACCACGGCTTCTTCATCATGGTGATTGTCGGATATGTCAAAGGTTGGTGCTGTGTGATTTTCTGCAGGAGTTAATGTCTTTATCATATAATAACAGATATACTATGCTTAAAAACAGCCAAACTTTCATGAGTTATGAAGATATTCAGCTCCGTAACTTTGTAACTCACATTTCAATTGGTTTAAACTGATTTCACTATAGCTTTATAGCTGAAGGATTGTTTAAAAAAATAGGGGCAAAGACAATTTTTCAACTGTGAGACTTGAATTGAAAACATCAGCTCCATGCACGCAAGACCTTTGAAAGAATCTTGCAAAAGTGCAAAGAAAATAATTTCCTTTAATGCAGTTATAGAAGCCACAATTTAATCATATAATTACCTAACACTATAATAAAGCATTTATTGTTGTTCTAATGAGTTAATGTATGCTGTGCTGCACTTATTAGAGCAGAGGGAGTCAGTAAACCTCTCATCTCATCCAGCTGAGGAGAAAATATCTACACTAAAAACTGCAAGACTAGACGGTTTAATGCATAGAGCATATATGAAGAATAAAAGAAATTGAACATACATTAAACATTAAAACATGATTGGACAAAACATTAAGACATACAGCCATGATACAAGGTTATAACCCGGGGAGAATCTCTCCAGAGATCTGTGATCACACAGAAGTCTGGAACTATTCTTCCCCAGTCAGATAGACGGCTTTGTTTAAAGACTTTGGTCACATGCGTTTCTAAACATTTCCCTGATGGAAGGATGCCAGCCTTGCTTCAGCTACGACAACAAGACCAAGGTCTTAGCAGATGGTTTACTAAGGTCAGAATGACATCAGTTTCGGAGCCTTATGGTCAGACCTTTCCACTAGACATTAATTAAGAGAAAGGTAACACATGAAATTCCTCTACACCATGAAAGCTGGAATCACTCTAGATAGGTGACCTTCCCATCACAAATCTACATTAATTTCACTCATGGGAATTTTCCACAATTGGAAACGTTTAAAAATTTATCCCAGCTGTGTTTCTATAATCATAATTGCCTCTCAGTTCAGCTGTTGCTTGTACCAAAGAGCTTTTAAAGGAACTAAGGGGGGACTCTGGCATCTATGTGTGCAAATGATCTGTACTTTACTTGCAAGTAGTCTGGAGTGTTGCTTTGTGGCTTTTCAGTCATTCACTCATGGATCTGTCTGCATTGCTGACAGCTGCATTAAGTGACAAAGTGCAAGCAGTCAGATTTAAACATGAATGAACTGCACATGTGCACGTCTGCAAGGTTAGATTACCACCAAGCAAATGCCCCTTGTAAAATTTGGCCTCATGTAGTCTGCACTTTAATTGAAAAAAAAAAAAAAAACACCTGAAAGGAAATAGCTAAAATGTCATTGTTTGCACAGTAAACCTAAAGTATGAGTTTTTTATGCTCACATACACTGCTCCTAAACTATATTTATTTATAAAACTGCAGTAATTATAAATAAACGAGATGTAGCATTGATATACTTTATTTGTATGACAGAAAAGCTAAATAAGCAGTTTTATTCTTGTAGTTCTTCAATTTCTGAGGGACTAAAGTCTATTTAATCAGTCAGCTTAGTGGATGTAAGGCAGCACAAACCCTTTAAAGGACACTTGTTTTGAATTTCCTCAAAGTTAAACTGTTTCCTTGTACAGAAATGGTCTTAGATAATGTGATAAAGCTTCCTCCTCATCTAGTTTCCTACTGTCCTGGATGTAATAGAGAGCCCCTGCAGGCATCCAGCCTGAAAACACTGAGAAGCAAACCCGGATAAAAGCAGTGACACGAAACACAGACTTTTTTTTTTGTCCTAATTCTTTTCTTCCTTGTCTATTTTTATCCTTCCAGGATCCGGAGTGGCTCTTATTTCCAATTTTGAGCAGCTGCTGCGAGGTGTGTGGAGGCCCGATACCAACGAGATCCTCAACATGTCATTGTAAGTGTGTGAGATGAAAGTATATTCATCAATGCCCCTTCAAATCTGTATTTCAGATGGTGTACTTAACTTTTTTATTTATCCATTTATTTTCTGAACCACTCAATCCAGTTCAGAGTTGCAGAGAAGCTGAAGTAGGCGAGGCGAGATATATAGCAGGCGAGAGGCAGGGTACACCCTGGACAGGTCTCCAGTCTATCGCACGGAACAGACAGAGAGACAAACAACCTTTTCTCACTCATTCCTAGACAGAATTTAGAGCGATTAAGCTAACATGCATGTCTTTGGATGATGGGAGGAAGTCAGAGTACTCAGAGAGAACCCACACATAAACAAGGAGAACATGCTCACTCCACACAGAAAAGCCACTTTCAACCCCCCCCCCCCCCCTGAAAATTTTGTATTTATAAGGCTTAAAAGTGATTATGATAAAGAAGCATGTAGTACAACACAGTCATGAGTTACTCAACTCAACTTTATTTATATTTAAAAACAACAGTGTTGACCAAAGTGCTGAACACATTTCCAACAGTTAAAACAATAAAAGAAGCAGAAGTTAGGTTTTTTGGAGCTACTTGTGTGTGGAAATGTGTTGCCTCCCTGTGGCAGCATCTGTAATGACACTTTAGAAAATCTCACTGTGCAGTAGATCAGGGGTTTCAGAGTCCAGTCCTCGAGAGCCGATGTCCCTCCAGGTTTTTGTTGTCTCCATGTTTCAACACAGCTGAATGAAATTAATGAAAAGTTTGACAAGAACCTGTTGGATCCATTTGATTTGCTTGAGGTGTGTTAGAGCAGGAAACAACAAAACCTGTTGGATACCGGCTCTCCAGGACCAGACTTTGATATCTGATATCAATACCAGAAGAATCTTCTTTTTAAAAGAATAAATATGAGTTTCAGCTTCAAGAATGTTTCACTTCTTAGCTTTGCAGAGATGATTTCAGAGGAAATGTGTTTTGTTGTTGTTGAAATATGCCAAATCTTTAGTCAAACAACCAGTTAAAGTGAGGATATAATGGTTTACTGAACACCTGTTATTGGTCTTTACAGCCCGACCAAAGCTAGTTTGTACGGTGCCATCCTCTTCACCCTGCAGGAGGCTCACTGGCTGCCGGTGTCTAAGAGCACTCTCATCATCATCTTCACCCTCTTCATGGCCACAAGCAAGGTAAAATCATCGTTGCTCATTCCACCGCATGAGACAGGATATGTATATATAGGGTATATATATATATATATATATATATATATATATATATATATATATATATATAACCATCATGGGAGGACAAGCCCCTGCATGCGATGTACCACCGGCAGATCACCGAAGTGGCCG
>JBAMHX010000016.1:5253754-5299531 GCA_037177515.1 Pseudomugil tenellus | reverse complement strand
CATCCATCCATCCATCCATCCATCCATCCATCCATCCATCCATCCATCCATCCATCCATCAATCAATCAATCAATCACTGAGCAGCTCAAAGTACTGTACAAAAACCAAAGTAAAACGTAGAGGAGAGGGGTGTAAGATGAGATACTTTTTACTTATGTTGCCCTTGAGGTTAGCAAAAATTACTAAGAATTATAATGAAAACATATTCATTTATTTGAAAGGAATGTTCTTATCAAATAAAATGATAAGAATGCCTCTCGGACAAAGCTGCCAAAAATATTTGCTTCTAAAAAATGTGCTCTTCTGGGTCAACTTGACCCAGGTTAAGGGTTAGTTGAAACAAATCGGGGGGTAATTTGATCCACCTATGGGTTAAATGACCATCTTAGTTTTAGAATGTAAAACTAAGCATATTGTTCCAAGAAACAGCTTGACCAGTTTCAACTTCCAAACTATAAAGCAACTATTCAATATTCCTGTCAAGGTTGCAGGGGAATATGAACTGTTGCTCCCTCCAACCTTTTGAGGTTGAGGCAGCCTCTTCAGCACATCACTCCGTGGGAAAGAAGTCTCATCTGAATTCTAAGGCGTTTTTTACTGCCAGTGATCTTGCGAATTCTAATGAGAAATTGGGTACTCGTTTTATCATCCACAAGGCTGTCAACTAAGCTAATGTAATGGTGGCTCCTGCATTTGGATCCAAATTTTACAATGACAATGTCACCAACTACCAGATCTGACACTCCTGGTTCATTTTTCTTATAGCTGGATCTCTCATGCAGCTCAGGATTGTAGATTAGATGCAATATTTTTGGTTTCCCTTACACAGGCTTTTTATTATGAATTCATCTCTGTGAAGCGCAAAATAATGATGGCAAAATAATCTCCATTTCCTCATAGTTAAGAACCCTTTACAATATCCTGGATCCATGTGATACTGATCACTCCAAGATCAAATTATTTGTTCCATTTTCTATTTATAAGATTTCTTGAACATTTTAAACAAAATCTATCCATATTTTTTTAGTTATACATTGGCAGAGGTAACAAAACAAAAAGGTTGCTATGCCAACAAGTCAGGCCAACCTACTAAAAACAGATAAAAAAATATTACACAAGAAAAGCATCAAAAGCACATAATTAAAGTAAAAATAAGTATAAGGAATAAGTAAATAAAGTAAAGAGTAAATTAATAAATATATATAAGATAAATACAATCAAGTAAAACAGTGAAATATCACATTAAAGGCTTTGAGTTGTGGCCATTGTAGAGTAATGACCATTACAGGAATATTGTTTAATTTAAAGTGATTTACAATGTGACTTTGGATTTACTGTAACAGAAACTAAACACAATTGAAATGCCTATTTGCAGTGAAAACTGATGTGAAACTGCGTTCTAAAAGATTTTTGCACAAACAATGTCTACAGCTGAGAGCATTTCATCTAGCTTCAACCACATTGTCTTGATTAATCATCATCACTTGTGGTTTCATTGCCATGACGCTGACAGTCACATCACAAGCCACTGAAAATGTTATGAACTGCTGTCGTTTTTCTTAGACGGATGTGGACAATGACTTGATTGGAGACCCCTGTGATACCAACAAAGACAGGTAATGTGTAACCTTATTAGTAATAAACACATATGTGTCTAAAATGTATTGTATTAAAATTTGGACCAATTCTAATCTTCTCCAGTGATGGTGATGGTCACCAAGATTCTCGGGACAACTGCCCAGCTGTCATCAACAGCTCTCAACTGGACACTGACAAAGATGGAAAAGGAGACGAGTGTGATGAGGATGATGATAATGATGGCATCCCAGACCTGCTGCCTCCTGGTCCAGACAACTGCCGCCTGATTCCCAACCCTCAGCAGGAGGACTCCGATGGTGGGTGACACTTCAAACAAATCAAGGCCAAAATAATGTCTTCTCTTACTCAGGCAGTATGAAAAATATCTTTCTGCCCCTCTGCACAGGTAACGGTGTGGGAAATGTGTGCGAGAAGGATTTTGACAACGACACCATAGTCGACACAATTGATGTTTGTCCAGAAAATGCTGAGGTTACCCTCACCGACTTCAGAGAGTACCAGACTGTTGTTTTGGACCCTGAAGGAGATGCACAGATTGACCCCAACTGGGTGGTGCTTAACCAGGTTGGCAAATACCAGAACATTTCATGCTGAAAATATTTTATCAAGTTACATTTTTATCATAAACTGTTCTGTTTTTGCAGGGAAGAGAAATAGTTCAGACCATGAACAGTGACCCTGGATTGGCTGTCGGTAAGCATCTGGTCTTTTTGTCTTGTCTTTAAACATATTCTTCAAAATGCTGGACTATTTTTTTAAAACACAGAGCACAGGGTTGATTATTAGTTTATGTGGGAGGGTGGTAAATCAGTGCAACAAAATACAGATTGGCACAAAATAAATAGAAAGGTAATTTATCTGAAAAGTTTAAAGCACTGTACAATCCTGTGTGGTCCTCTATGAAAGGAAATTTCCCAAACCCTTATCAAAAACAATAAAAATGTTATTTTTATATTATGGTTGTCCCATATTTCATGTCTGATATCTGTGTGCAACAGGTTACACTGCATTCAGCGGTGTGGATTTTGAAGGTACATTCCACGTAAATACGGTAACAGATGATGATTATGCTGGGTTCATCTTCGGCTACCAGGACAGCTCCAGTTTCTACGTGGTCATGTGGAAACAGGTGGAACAGATCTACTGGCAGGCAAACCCATTCAGAGCTGTGGCAGAACCCGGCATCCAACTGAAGGTAGTGTACAGATGTATCTCCCAAAAATAAAATAACAATCATTCAAACGTTTTATAAAAGATTTGTTTAAAAAAAAATGGGTTACAAGCTGGGTTGATCGAGTCTTGGCTCAGACAATGGCCTTTCTGTGTGGACTTTGCATGTTCTCCTTGTGTTAGTGTGGGCTCTCTCCAGGTATTCTGGCTTCCTCCCACCGTTGGTTTTTCAAAATTGTCCTTAAGAGTTAATGTGAGTGTGCCCGGTTGTCCATCTCTATGAAGGACTGGTGACCTGTCCAGGGTGTCCCCTTCCTCTCGCTCGATAACTGTTGGGATAGGCTCCAGCTACCCTGAATTAGATGAAGCAGTTTAGAAAATGGTGTGATTATTGTGATGCAGTATCAGAACCAACAGTGTGGGAACTACAACTTAGAAATCCTAAATCTGAGCATTAGATCTGCATGTTAATCCTATTTGTATGCCATTTGCTCCATTATGATTCACAATACAATATTACCTTTTAACTGCATACTTTTAACTACATGTTTTGAAATTTATTCTTGTTAGAAAATAATTATATGTTGTAATGTTGTTTGTTTACTGTACATTGCTACAGCAGTTTTTCCTCATCTTTCTGACCTTATATAACTTTTACCCCCAGGTTTGCTTTTTAGTCACCCGATTGATTAAAAAATCTGCATTGTAAAGGAGCTGCTCATTTTGTTTGGTGTATGCTACTCTACATTCTCTTGGAAAGAACTTCTTATTTATTGTTTTGAACAGGCAGTAAAGTCAAACACAGGCCCAGGCGAGAACTTGAGGAATGCTCTGTGGCACACCGGTGATACCGGTGATCAGGTGAAACTCCTGTGGAAAGACTCCCGCAATGTTGGCTGGAAAGACAAGACATCATACCGCTGGTTCCTCCAGCACAGGCCAGCTGATGGCTACATCAGGTACTGACTCTGATATATTGACAAATGCATTCAGAGGTCTCCCTGACAAGAGGTGAGCCACTGTTGGACCATGAGCAAGGCCCTTTACCCTATACTGCTCATACCTTTGGTTACAGTGGCGCTTTGTGTCTGCAATCATGGAAGCTGCTCTGAAGTTTTACTTTTGTTTGAATAAATCAGCTCCAAATGTGAAACGTTTGCTGGATTAAATAGTTTTTTCCACAAAATGTCTTTGAAAATGGAGAAATCTATAAACTGTTGTTTAGATAGACTAAAATATGTAACAAAATTCTCAAGGCCATAAAGAAAGAGAAACATTCAAGGCGTGCTTTTCTGTTGTGTTTGCAGAGTTCGTTTCTACGAGGGTCCTCAGATGGTGGCGGATACAGGTGTTATCATAGATGCTACAATGAGAGGAGGACGACTTGGAGTCTTCTGCTTCTCCCAAGAGAACATTATTTGGGCCAATCTACGATATCGCTGCAATGGTGAGCGATGTCTTCTCAAACTAACACTGCTCTTTCCTCTACACTGTGTCCTTTAACGGGAACCTGACTTTCAGTTTAGGATTGAAGTTAGCAAGCCTTGTTTCTCATATAAAGGAAAAAAGTATATAAATCCAAACTAAAGTGATTTTCCCTCATAAAACTCTGCCTTGACTATCCACTGTGTCTCTTCTTAGACACTCTTCCTGAGGACTTTGATACCTACAGAACACAGCAAGTCCAGCTGGTGGCCTGATGACAACCAACCAACAAGCTCCACACTACTTTCAGACGCACAACCAAGTTCCATAAAAAATCCATGACTATGAAAATGTTCAAAGAAAGAGCCGCCTGATGTGAAACCTTTTGTTTTAAGATAAAACTGACCAACCTAAGAGGGGATGCAGGGACATAACACGCAGAGTTTGAGTTGGTAGCAAACAATCCATCTTAAATGTTAAAAAGTGTACATCTGCAAAGATTAACAAATAAATGTGGAATTTAGTAAATAATGGTTTTGCATGACATTATTAGAAAGTATGACGCTGCATATTTGAGTATACTGACTGGATAAATGGACTTTTACTTGGGTAGCGCTTTTCAAATCATATTGACCACTCAAAGAGCTTTACACCACATGGCACATTCACACACACTCTAGTGGACACATCACAGACTTGGGGTTTATTTTTCACTTGCAGGCCAATTCAATTCAGCTTCATTTGTATAGCATCATTTCACAATGCATCTTAGGGTTCACAGAGATCAAATTGAGCCAATTCATAGTAAATAGCTTAGCTAAGAGGAACCAAAGAGATTGCATCAAATCTCGATTTTGATCCAATCTCCCATCCTGAGCTGCATGAGGTAACAGTGGTAAGGAAAACTCCCTTTTAACAGGAAGGCTGAACCCGACTCAGGGAAGGCAGCCATCTGCCTCGACTGGCTGGAGGTGGAGAGGACAGAAAAGACAGATCAATATACACGCAACTGTTATCCAGGAGGACCTGCAGAAAAAGGAGACATAAGGCCTGACCTGCCAGGTCTGACCTGTTAAGGTAGCTTGTGGGGAAAACAGCCGGCACAGCATTTGGTTTAAACCTTCTGTATTTACCGTCAGCTCTTTAGCTCCCACAGCTTTAGACGAAAAAAAGGACTCAAATGCATCAGGACTTCTCTCCTGATGCAGAAAACATCAGGTACCGAGGTAGCCATGTCCGTCCACAGACCTTTAACCATTCAGCTTGTCTTTTGGAAAGATGTGAAAGCTTACGTCACTTTTCTTGCCTTTTGCTTGATAAAAACAGCCAAAAGCAGCACAGTGTGTCATTTTTCTCTATCTTTAGTTTTTAAAATGGAAAAAAAACAGATATTGTCTTTGTTGATGCTGCTTCTGTCTCAAACACAACCCTTTTACATCACATCCTGAAAAGGGTTCCACGGGTTACAAAAAATAAAAAAAGCAACTACCAAAGATATAAAACATAGTAAAGAAATTTGATTTTTTAAGTAATTAAAAGTTTTCATGTGTTAATTATCATTACGCTAAGCCAAATGGAACAATAACAACATATAACCGCCAAATTGTGCTGATATTCAGAGTTCCTCTTAAGCTAGCTATAAAAACTGTTTATAGGCATTTGTTTTTTTCCCCCATCTGAATCTGTCACAATAGAGATATCTTAATATTTTAATAGCTGTATGTCTGAACCAGTATGTGATTTACTCACAGTATCGCAAAGTAACAGAAACATTAACCAGCAGCGACTTGTCTTTTGTTTCGCAGACATTAACTACGTGACATATAAGGACAAACATTTAACAGACATGTCTTTTTTCCCCAACTTAATCATTTTTAGTGGAAATTAACATTCTGAACATTTCACAAGCATGCACATATCCAAAATAATATTTTAACTTTGCATTTGGTAATACAGATTACAAAATAGAAAAATGAAAGCAATGACAATATACAACAGGATTGAAACATCATGCATGTCCACAGCAACACGCTGTGGAGTCATAAAATAAGACTTCTTTTTAAATAAGCATCTTCTGCAAATCAAGACTATGTGGAGAGAAAAATCTGTCTTCCACATTCAATTTAATCAATTTTCTTTCATCTTATAAACAAATGGTCACATGAAGAGAATCACATGGCAACAAAGAAATTACTACAGGTCTGCTACTACGACTTACAGGACAACAGTGATATAATGCAATTCTCACTACAAGCTTTAAGTGGAACTTAAACTGTTCATTTCCAGAGCCTTTTACAAGTTTCCATGAAATGCAGTCCTTTAGAAAACCCCAATGTTATTAAAGGGATGTGTTTTTGACACCAACAACTTTCTGCATTACAGACAGAGCATCAACTCTCAACTGTTATCTTCTTAAGACATCTTTAAAGTCATAACTTATGTTTGCACTGAGACAAAATGCAGTTTATCTGGTGTTTAACAAAACATGAACAGGCCTTGCTGACAAGTGCATGCAAGTAAATGACCGGTGTCTCAGAGCGGTACAAGCAAACAAGTCCAAACTAACAAATTAAACTGTTTACAAGATAATATGTGCATCATGTAAAAAAAGAAAAAAAAGGACAAACGGTTTAAGGTTTCTTTCTATATTTCAGCATTTAGTCAGGAAAAAGACATGCAACTTCAACTCTGATGCACAAATCTCACTTCTTTTAGCTGCCAAATTTGACATCAAGTTTTTTCCTCGTGTTGCATTAGCTGTTAGCGAACCTGTGACAATGAGTGTCAGTCAGCAGAAATGTAGACAAGAGTCCAGTACAAGATGGTTTAACCACCATAACTAATCCGTCATCTTAGGTTTTAGGCATCTGGGGAAAGACGTTGGATAAAGTTAGTAATCTGTAATTTATTGTTGCTTTTTTCCTGAAATGAGACTGCAGTGCAGCATAGTCAGTACAGTTAGTAGCAGTATGTGTAAAAATACAAACTACTTTATTTCAATATTTATAAGGTTGCAGGTAAAAAACTAAAGCCAATGTGTGTCACTGCAAGACTTTCATAAGAGGTTAAGGGCCAAAATAGAAATACATTCAGATTTGTTCAGGAGCACATGTTTCCCAGCTTCCCATGATCCCCAGTTCTTTATTCTGATCATAACCATGTTTTTCAGATACCTCTCCTCTTGGGAACATGTAGGGACTTTTTACTATAGTCCCTCCGATTACAAGAAAGAAGTGGGGAACAGGACTGTGGTAATACAGGAGCAACTCCTTCTGTTCCTTTCCAAAGCTAGAGCACAAGCTGCACTGGAGTAAGCCCTTTCTAATTTTGCATCCTCTAAGATCTTAACCGATTAAAATAAAGAAAAGCCAAAGCATATTTTACAAAAGGAAAATAGAACATTAATCTTTTCTTTTACATTAAAATATCTCTGGTTGTAAAACAGTCAGCATTCATATCAGACAGAACCATCCCTGCTCATAGCCAGGGAGTAACAAAATAAAGTGCAAAACAACTAGTGGACTTACATTGCACAGAAAAAAAACAGCTACATTGCACAAATAAAACAGCAGGGAAAAAAAAAAACAAACAGAAGAAAAACACTTTACCCCGCTCAAAACCCGACATTGATAGGCAACAACAAAAGCAGAAACATATCAGTCTTAAAATACACTCCACTTCAGCATAGCGAGATCAAAGTCCTGTACACAACATGGGATGAGAATCTGCTCAACATGTCCATCATGTCATGCAGTCGACTGTGTTACACAGAAGCTTCAGAGGTCCACAAATGCAAACGGTTAGTGCATGTGCCAATCTGCAACCTTTACAAGACAGGGCCTTTCATTTAGTCAAGAAAGCCAACAGGTTGTGCTAATGGAGAGGAGCCGGATCAATCGTTGGCACTCATATGCTACAGTAGAAAGAGAAAGAGCGGAACAAGCAACAGTCTGAACCGAGGGCGAGTGAAAAGCTAAGAGAAGAGGCCTGATCCGACACGGACAGAACCAAACACTCAAAAAAAAACATCGGCTCATTTGGCAATAAGCTTAAACTAGGACACTGCCACAGAAATTACATTCGTTTATCATTCATGAAGTAGCATTGTACAGAGATGGACATAACAGAGTCACTGTTAAACAGGAGAAACCCATACATGCATCTCTTCAGACTTTGTGATAGCGTTATGTTACACAAATCAAACCTGTGGAGCTATAGAAGGCCTTCCTTTAGAGGTTCGGACTGTCAGCTTAGTCATGCATTTTATTTTAGCTATAGTATGTACAAAGTCAGTGTGATTGACCAGTCTTCAGCAGGATGAGAGAAAGCAAATGTCAGGAACGCTCCAATCACTGGCATTTTTTTGCAAAAATAAAAGTGACATCTGAACACAATGCTAATTTCTCTAACGGTAGACTAATCTTTGAAAAACATATTTTTAGACATTTATTTCCAACACTTAAAGGAAAAATCCAACATTATTTATGATTTTTTAATGTTGTTCCAGTAAATTTCTTTTTTTCCAACATCTGCACTATGATAAGATCAAAAGCAACAGTTTCGTAAAACATGAAGAAAAAAGTCTTTATAGAAAGAATTTAGAAAAATTAGACGGGAATCAAAATTAAAAAGGCAGGATGAGTAGTTTGCTTTAAAAAAAGAACTAAAACGTAAAGATTAAGCTTAAGTCTTTTTCCCTTTCATTAATAATTTAAGGTACGATTTCACTCGCTGATTGTCATATCGCCACCACAACCTTTCGCTTCCCCTCACTCATATATCCCGTTTGCATTTTCTACAACAGATGAACGTTTTTATTTTTTCATTGATTCAATAGCTCGAAAACTGTGCAGCCTCTAAGATAACCTCCACATTTTGTTACAAAGTATCATCCAGATGGGGCGTGTGAATCCAACTGGGGACACAGTTGATGAAAATTACTTACATTGCTAAAGCTATTGGCATCTGCTATGTTTAAATGAGACCTTCCAGACCAAACAAGTGCCGCACACTTAAACACATTTACCATTGAGAAAAAAAAATCTAGCTGAACATGTGGAAAATGTTGGACTTTTCCTTTAAGGGTCTTACTTGCATAGAAATCACAGGTGTATTAAAAGGCAAAGAAAACAGCTGATGGAGCTTAACAGCAGACAATGAAAACAAGTTGCCCAACAATGAAGGTACAGGACTTTTCACGAGGGAAAGGGCGGGGGGCAGGACAGTCTTCCCATCAGCACTTTAGTGAAGATATTAGCACATGTGCGCACAAATATTACAATATACCAAAAATGATCCCACACAACTACACTAGCCTCTCAGGGAAACTCTGACAAAAGGCTGAGGCAGACTTCTTGGCACTGAATGTGAAGTTACTGTTAATCGTATCAGTTATGAAGAATAACACATCTGGGAAACAGTCATTATAGATGAGTTGTAAACAATTTTGAATCTATAAGATCATACCAGTGATTTTTTTCCAGTACTTTCTGTATTCTTTGTGTTGCTTATAAGACTGAATGAAAATAGGGCAGGTTTTAGCGTTGCTGAAAACACTGCACACAATACGCAATAGATAAAAACACTAAGAACCTTTACTCATCATTATGCATCTTTTTCTTATGGTGGATATACACATAATATATATATTTGAATAGATTCTCACATAAAATTTCTAGCTTGCATCTGAAAAACAACCCTTTGGAGGCATTGACACTGCCTTCCATCAATCACGAACTCATAATTGATGTGTCAAAGGTCAGCTGCATTTTTGTTAGAGATTCCCTGTAAAGGAGCAAAAAGCCTCCCCATAATTGCACTCCTTCTCAAATACTGTAAACCCTCTTTGTTTTCTTTTTTTGCCATACTTAAAAAAAAAAAAAAAAAAAACAAACAAAAAAACACCAATGATTTGGTTATAAAGTGTACCGCTACAAAATACAGTACGTTGATTTGTCAAACCCTACACAACGTAACCACAAATATCACTGACCATAAATTCCTCTTAAATACAATAAAATTTTTATAATAAGTTACGAAAATACGTTATCACATCAGACACTTAAATAGACCAGTAAGATGTTACTGTAAGGCAAAATCAGGTGATTTCACAGTGACGACTTAAGAACATTTTAGTGTTTTCTGGTTCAAAAACAGAGCAACTTCCTTCATTAGGAAGGACATCAGTCTCAATTTTGATGCATTTTTCTTGTGTTCTGGTTAAATAGGAATACCTGATGATTTTCTCAGAAAATGCTGACTCCAGTGGCACAAACCCAATCTACTTCTGGAGCACACAGGCTTTTCTGAGTTGGTGCTAAACACTGTGATATCTGGATTTGACTGGGCTGTAGCATATCAACATCAGAGAATGGCACATCTAACACCAAAGAGCAACTATGGGGAGGTTTTACACTCCTTCATTAACCAAGTAACTTGACAAACACATCTATAAATATGTCAGCAATTAATAAATAGACATAAATTACATCAGTGCAATTTTACACTACACCTATAGACTACAATTTGGCATCAAATTTAAGTAATGACATTGAATATAAAATCTTTACCCAAATAAATAAATGATGTATAAATACAAGAAACATAAAAACAGATAGTACAAGATGAGAATAACATTTGGTTGTCAGAAATAAAGCTTTGAGTGAGAGATAGAAAGCCGTTATGGTATGATGGGATAACCTTTTCATTGTACTATGTTTTTTCCCCTCTGGTAGATATAGCTGCAACAACAGGTATAGTGTCTTAGCAGTTTTCTGCTTCAAGCAAATATCAACCAAACAAATAGTGGATATGAAAAGAAAAAAAAGTCAAATGTGCATTTTTGGAGTACATGTGGCATGTAATGGAACACTGTAAACACAGTAGGCTAGCGAAAGCACTGAATGACCAATCTCATTCAAAACGACGGCGAGCCCATTCCCCCACTGACCACCAGGTGTCTTTTTCTCTGATGTCTTTTGGTGGCGCATCCTTTCAAAGGGCTTCACGAAGTCGGGGGTGAGGTCGGACAGCTGGACAGCCATGCAACAAGGGAGAGGTTTCATCCTGCCCTTTTTTTCTCTCCATTCACAAGGTTTTTGCTTTTTTCTTTGTCCCAGTCAGTTTGCAGGTTACAGCCTGTCCATCCTAAACGTGTCCTCTGTGGCAGGGTCAGCAAGCACCATGTCAGGGTCATTGAGCATGTGCAGACCGTCCAGGGTGAGAGGATCAATTTTCAGCTCATCCAACGGAAACTGAGAGTCTGCATCGAAGCTGACATCACCGACACCCGCCAGAGAATTGGTCAGCTCTTTGGAGAGACTCGGTGGAGACTCACCTGTGACTGAAAAACAAAACATCTGAGAAACGCAGACGGGCTTTGAACACGTTATACGGAAATGGGTCATATTTCTATATTTTTAATGAGGACAATTAACTGACCAGAACTGTTATTCTAAAAGCAGAGTGATGTTCATGTCATGGAGAGTCTGCACTTTCAAACGTTTAAAGACCGAAACATTTAATTCTAGTTTTACCTTCTACACAAGACCAAAGTAAATTAGCATAAACATTTAATAGGACAGCAAACAATTTGGAAACAGCCACAGCATACAGGCGAGTTTATCACCAATTATTCCCATTACTAAAACAAAAAAGTTACTCATCACTTCTGCAAATTGTAAAGAGATTATTTTGCGAGTTACTGCATTTGAAAAGTAATATCCACCTATAACTTTATCTTAATTTACTGTGTAGGTGAATGAGAGATACTCTGTGTAGATGTGTACTGTCTGCAGGACGACATATGCCTCACTGTAAAATACACAAACAGGATGAAGGAAGGAATGGTGAGGTCACACTGTGCTGATAAATGCAACTAGAAACTACCTGTGATCAAATTTTCACAAGACTAAAGTTGCCAACAGCTCCTCAATGTGTTATGTAAAGTAGAGCTACTGACATATTGTTGGAAGAAACTTTCAGCTTATGTCTCTGTTGTAGGTTTTTACAGAGCGCTCTAAAGAAAATTACTACATCATCTTGTATGCCATCAGCATGGTCAGATCTGTGATAGTGGAGGTATTTCGCAAGGCAGCTGATCGCTAAGATTAATCGGCTGATATAAAACACAGAACAGTTTCCTTCTCCCGATCTGTAAAGTCAAATAAAACTATTTCAGCTGAATAAAAACTAAGAGTTTCAAACCGTTTGTTTCATTCTAAGATATGTAGAAGTAGATGCACAAGCAGTTACCTCACTTAACATCTCTTTTTATTGGAACCTGTCAAGGCAAGGACAAACGTAGCGCATGCACCTCTTAAACAGATCCGAACTTTACACGAAGGCAAACAACACAGGCGACAAAGTAAAACGCCTTCCTGCAGTATCGTAAAGCAATTTGTTGCTGATATTTTAAGTGTAAAGCATCACTTTACTTTGTTACCAAAAAAGAGATATAATTACCCCAACACTGACTAGTCCCAACAAAGGGTGGGTAACTATGTGACTGTTAGGTAAAAACAAATAGAAAACCAGTGTCCAACACTGTGATCATGACATTAAACTGTTCTACTGCACATCTGTCGGGATATAAATCAACATGGAACAGAACCAATAAAAAAGATTAAATTATACTGAGAAGACAGCTCTTCTTCTCCCAAGGAAAGTAAAACAATGCAACTGTGATAATCACCATAACAGGTGCAGCAAGTGTGTACTTAAGTGAAAGCACATCTGGCAGACTACCTGTTAGGATGATGTTGGGGATGTTGCCATGGGTACTGTAGTTTAGCTGCTGCGAGTCCTGTAGGCTGCTCCCAGTGAGACCCATCATGGCTGCCTGTGTGTAGTTGAGTGTGGAGCACTGGTTATAAAGGCTGGAGGAGCTGATGGGACCTTCAATCATGTTGAACTGTTCAAGCTGAAAGCACAGAATTATATTACACAATCAGAAGGAAAATGTGGGAAAAGACACTTCTGTTCTGGATACATGTAGAGCTACCATCACCTGGTGAGACAGAGCATTGGTCTGCCTGGATGCCAACTGCTGATCATAAAAAGAGTCACCAAAGATGCTGCCCACAACAGGAATATGCTGAAGGAAGAGAGATGCAACAAATGTCAGAACAAGTGGCATGGAAAGACTTTAACACACACAAACAAAATTAGCAAAAGGTGGTTATCAAGTTCCACAAGCAAACATTTCCGCAATGAAGAAACAAAAACACAAGCAAAAAACAGTCACAACTGCAAGACTGAGCAGTGAATAAAAGCATATGGTTCTCATGACTAGGGCTGCCATGGCTCAGAGACAAAACAGTAAGCCAATACATGAAAAATGAAGAAAAATAAGCACAATTTTTAATGCCTTACTCACTTGATAGCTTTAAACCAAAATAAGACATAAATCAAGGAGCAGGAGTGGGAACATGAGATGTGGTTTCAACAGAAAACAACTGATGTGCATGGACCATGGCAGCCCTGTTGATGGTGAAACAAACACTAAGTTTGACTGCTAAAGGGAAACTTGGCATGTTTAACTTGGGTGTTATTCTGATGTTTGCCTCTGTCTCTATGAATAACTATAACACTGACCTCACCATCACTTTGGAAAGGTAAAACACTCCAGTAGGAATCTGATGATAAAGGGTGGTGAATGAAAAGTTAGCCTGGCTGACAGAAGATAAAAAAAGAACATAAATAACCACTGAGACACCCAGGGATTACAAGTGCTGGAATTTCCCTTTATAAGTTTCTTGCAATGAGAAAGGCACAACTGAACACAGATCCAACACTGTGTGAATGGCTTTTTGAAAAAGGCCAGTCCCTGGTCAACCTATCCAATCAGTAAACACATGTGGCTTAATCCATGAAAGTTCAGCCTTTTTTTTTTAATCTCAATTTCCTTTTCTGGGATTTCTCATTTAAATAGAAGAATTTCTGTGTAAGTAATTGGTCTAATATATACTGAATTTGTAATAAATTGTAGAATTTTTGTTTATCCTGAATGTCTAAATGAGATGAACATACATGCAACATAAAAACAGGTTTGAAGTTGCTAAAAAAGCAGAGACGCCATTAAGGAGGCAAGGAAGAGAATCACTAACAATGCTGATTTTTACTTAATTTTTTTTAAACACAGTTGCACAAAGCACCGTTGACACATAATCTTTAAAAACACATGTTCCTTCAACGTTCAGCAGTCTCAATAAATGGTTTTCAGTTCCTGATAAATGACTTTTTTTTAAAGGGGAGGAAGAAAAAAAAGAACCATTTGAGCCAGTTGTGGTGCGCACTGGGAGGATCTGAGGATTAAAGGTTTACATTTTATAACCAACAAATGGTCAGAGCCTCCATCAACAAACCATCAGCATGTTGGCATGCACACAGTGAGCAGTGGCAACAGTGATGAAGAAATGAGTTATGCAGTTGCTGACACTGAGTGGTTAACTGCTCATACAGAAAATGAAAAGCAGCCTATCGACAGTTAGCCGTCTCCCAGGAGGGAAGCTCTCCTTCCCCAGATAGCAGCTAGCGGGCTCTTACTTGAGGCGAGCCTCCGGGGGAGAAGCCTTGATTGGAGACTGGGGAGGTTGGAGACTGAGTGGCTGGTGAGCCACTCTGATTGCGGTACTGTTGGAGGGAAGAGGGTTAGCTACCACTACGCCTCATGTCTGTCACACACAAACCTAAGGATCAAAAACTACCTTCCATATCCATACAGAAACAGTGTCGCTAGTCAGTTTCTCTACATTCGGGCTATACATCAATATCTTTCATTTCAAGAAGCTGCTGTCTTAAAGAGAATAATCACAGATTTATTTCTCACCATAAACAATGATAAAATCTAAGACAGTGCAATGTTTCACATGGTATTGTTGTTTTAATGAGCCAGAAAAGTTCTATGCAAATTATACCAATTAGGGCACATTCACACCAGGGTAGCCTGGGGGCATTTTTCAACCAAACGGGTTCCAATGCTAGTTCAGAGCCAGAGCCGGACTTTGCACTGGCTTTTTGGTTTTTGACCGCCAAAACTCCAGGTCCTGGCTTTCAAAACTGGTTCAATCGGGCTAATCAATGGGCCATAGTTGTGAATCGCTCCAGGTTTCTTTTGCGTCAGCAGCTGGGGGCAGGGTTACCTGGCTTAAAAACAGTTTAAACACAGACCAGCATCTTAATAAAAGCAACGAAATTGTCAATAAAAACAAGCAGAATGAGTCTGCAGAGCAGATGTTTTTACTTTATATCTCAGTCAGGAAGCACAGACTTTCGGGGGACGAGAAAAGGAAGCTGGGACGCAGCAGCGAAGAGTGACCCAAAAGCAACCCACATTTTTCACATCCTGAATTCTGATCGCGCTGAATAGAGCTAAACAACCGGTGCCCTGAACTCTGTCGCGATTGAGTTAAACGTCTTGTCTATGGTGGACGATACCGTACAGGAAACTCAAAACTCTAACAACACTGAATCTGGTAGGTGTTGCTGTCTTACAATGTTATTCATATGCAAAGGGAGGGGGGGGGGTTTACACAGACAAAAATGATTAAATTACGTAATGACGCAGAACGAACTAAGCTCACAGTTGGTCGATAACAAAACCAAATCTTTGGAATCTGCGAAGTTGAACCAGTGAAGTTCCCAGAACCCAGCAGCTGTTCTTTCATCGAAAAACGCCCCGGTGGACTCTGTTTGATCGGACCGCAAATTCTGAAACATTTCACACCTTCATTTTGTTTGTTTCGCTTTCACACTGCACTGTAGTTAAGCCTGAATGTCCTGCTGGTACAAAAAGTACTCTTAGGCGGCGATATTCTTCGAAGTGACTGGTTTAGTGATTGGCCAGATCAAAAACGGCTCAATCATTGCAAGTAAACATTGGGACAGCACCAAGTTTATCCCATTTTGGTTTCAGTTTCTACTTATGTTTTAAAACGTAATGAAGTTTTCAAAAGAACCTGTCCAGTACGAGAAGCGGGAAAGCCAGAGAGTTATAAAACATTTTGCCCTGTGACGAATCTTCTCTTTGGTTCATTGATGGTTCGTTTATGTTCAGACTGCAAGCAAACTGCACCATGGTTCACTTTCAAGTGGACTGAGACAAGTGGATCACAGTTCACTTCATTGGTCTATAACGGAGCTCAAGTGTGTTCATACGGCTCCAAACCAACCATACCATCAGTGGGTTTGTTTATACTGGAGCAAACAGTACCAGTGTGAATGTGCCCCAAGAAAACCTGTCAGTGAGCAGAAATTAACTAACACGTACTCAGAGTAGCTGAAGAATTTTCAGAGCAACGTGGCAAAACTTTAAAAATCCTGCTTACGAGTTTATGTCTACTTCCTTTTTCTTACCGAGCTGACGCTCATGCTGGCAGTGGTCTGGCTGTCTGGAGAGGGGCTGCTTGCTGTAGCTGTAACAGAGGAGACCGAAGTTGGTAAAGCAATGAGCTGGATGCCTTGAGGCAGGGCTTGCTGCTTCTGGAGGTCACTGATGATCTGAGCCTGGGCCTGAGCTGTCAGTTGGTTGAACAGAGGGTACTGGGAAAGCTGCTGTTCCAGGGTTAATGACTCGGCTGGCACAGCCTACAGAAAATGCACACAAACTAGTGAGATACAGTGTTTCCCTTTGATCAGTTACACTGTGGAAGACCACTCTGGTTATATAAAGAAAAAAAAGTAACTGTGAAGCTTTAGTTTTAAACGCTTCAGCAGATCCTCACCTGTGTAATATTAACAGGTGAAGAGAGGGTGGGTGAAAGCTGCTGTGTGGACTGCTGAAGGTGGAGGTCTGAGGTAAGGGTGAGTGGCACCACTGGGGGCTGCCGACGCTGTGCTGTTACAGTCATGGTAGACTGAGAGGAGGTGGGGATCCCTAAAGAGGAGAAAAAAAACAAACAGATGAAGACATGACTGGTTTCTATCTTAATGTACTGACTGGTTTGAATCAGGCAAAAGGAAAACACCAAGAAACTGAAGAAAAATACAAAATCTGAAAGTAAACTTCCACATATTTATCAAAAATATTCATCTATACGTTTATTATCATTATAAAGTTTTGATAGATAAAAGGTAAAGTCTTGCTTTGTCAGACCTATTAGACCTAAAAGTCTTACTGCAATGTCTTATTGAAGTTAAAGTCATACTATGCCACTTTCCTTAAAAGGAGCTATACCTGATTTTATTTTATTCTTCTTAAAAAAAAAAAACTCCTTTACTAAATATAAATGTTTTAAAAAGGCATAATTTTTTTCTTAAATTAGTCATTGATTGTGGATATGTATGAGACCAGGCCTTTTTACGAAAGTTGCTAATGCTAACTAGCATCTAGACTAGCCTGACGGTTTTTATCAATTGCTAAACGAGGAGGTTTTGATAGCCACAACACTGTCTCTCCTAGCGTCTGCATGACAGATCTTGTGATCACAGCATGGCAACCGAAAGAAAAGCTAGGGTATAGGTAGAATTTTTTTTAATCATTTATTTAAGACGCAGTAAAACAGTAAATACGCTCGACTAAAAGTAAAATAGCACATACGCTGGAGGAGTTTCTTATGGAGAATCCATAGTCTGAGATGTGCGTGTTATCGAGTGTACTGGGAAAAACACTCAAACTAAACTGTGCTCCTTGCAGATAGTTAAAAAATGTGTACCTTCCTTTAAAAGTCTGCGTTCCAGACTCATTTAATGGTACAGTGATATTTATTACACACATCTCAGGAGCCATTATTCGTTAGCAGTGCCTTGATGCTGAGAAACCACACTTCAACATTACTAAACAGTTTTGCTTCACACACCACATCTTAACACAAACATGAAAGGATGTTATCGACATATCCACTGTAGATCTGTACGATACAGGCAAGCCTGTATTACGTCTCTATAGAAACGTGCTACTTTTAATGGGCAAACAGCAACTTTGGGGTTGATGCGATTAGAAAAACGGATATTGCAAAAAGGAAAAAAAAACGTATCCGGTGGATAGGAAGGGGAATTTTGCCAGCTGGCAGGTTTACAGCAGCAGATGACATCTGGTGAGTCACACAAGGTATTCCAATAAGGCAGGCAGTGAGTAATTGATGCTGCAGAGCCGAACTGATCGCCGGCTCTAAAAGGCATTTCAAAACCACGACAAGCTGCCCCGCAGCCTACTAATCCAGACTTAACACTAATGCCAGCATTGCATGTGCTTACACTTGGTGATGTGAGTTAGTACTGTCCCGCATTTAAAATACTATTGGCACATTTTTGATACTTGTCAGAAACAACTTCCATGTAATGATTTACAGCTTGCAGTACAATCTGTTATAGTTGACACCTGAACTGAACAATGACTTTGCTTTAAAATAAAATTTCAGAGATTAGTACAAATTCAGTGCCTTGTATTAAAAGTTGACAGCATGTTTTTTCTATGTTTTGCCTTTTTTACTAATTAATGAACATGACATAGTGCTTCTTACCGTGACTGGCAGCACTGATGCCCAGGTGGGTGAGGTTGGTGGTCAGGCTGCCTGTACTGTTGGCTGAGCTTAGTGAGGGGAAGGACACAGTGTCCTCGGGGTCCAGTGGAGTTGATAATGGAGGAGGGAACTGGATGTTAGTCAGATCAGGCAGCGAACCTCCAGTGTTGTGTGCAGCTGGGAGCACGGATGGGTTCAATTCCTGGTCTGGTGATGGGAATATACTAGAAAATACACAATCCGTCTATCATAAAAAAAGATCACTCAGATCAAACCATTTACACAAGTGTTTTGTCCACTAAAGGCACCAATACTTAAATTTGATAAAACTGACTTATATTAATACACTTTAAAAGCAGGGCAACATTCTGAAGGATCTAAACTACTACAAATCTTTTCTGGAAAAACTATAAATATGGGAAAATTTCAAAAAGAAAAAAAAACACAACAAACTTAAAACTGAAATAAATCTGCCTTTTATGCTCATACGAGTAAAAAAAAAAACAAACACCTTTAACACCATCAAAACACAAAAAAAATTGATGTTTTAACAGATGTATGCAATTATTTTGTTACTGTAAAGACATTTCTAATCCTCCCCTCTTACTTTTGGTAATGATGAATCCCAGATTCCTGAAAAATTAATGCATCATTTGTAGTAGTACTAAAAATGAACGCTTAAAAACACACAAACAAAAGGTCATGTCTTGTATGATGTGCTACACAAAGGTGTCTGAATTGAAGGTTATTAATGCAACTTAATTTACAAAGCACTTCAAAGTCACTTTATATATGAAATGGACCAAAGTGCTGTACCGAACAATAGAAAGTCTAATGATTAGGTCAGGTCGTTTGAAATTATTCTGGTTTTCTGGAACAGCCTTACAGTAATGGAGGTTAATGTGCTTTTCCTGAACATTCTTGATTGTGACTTAGCGTTGTCGATGCAACTCAGCGGCTGTTTGACTGAATAAAAACAATAAACACTGAACTACGGAAACTTACTTAATTCCTGGGACATCACATGTATTAGGTTTTGTTGCATGATCCTGAGAAGAAAGTGAAAACATGAGCTGCAAATCTTGGATCACAACTGTACATTTTGCGGCCCCTCAGTCCCATTTGTACCTTCTTGTCATCCCACAATTGTTTCTGTGGATCCTTGTCAGCATCTGACTCTGAATTCTCTGTCCCTGGTACTGTTAGAAGCAGCACTAATTAGCAAAAACACAAAACATGGTTGCTTGCTTAGATGAAATGCACAAATTGAAAGAAATGAGTCATCAGTATCTGAGAGTGTCATGGAGAGGATCGTAGCACCACTGACCAGATTACAAAGAGTCTAAAAATAGCCAAATGACCACCAGACAGACTAAATGAATGGATGTCAGCTAACCCTGGTATCACTATATTAGATTCTCACACATAATTGACAGAATCAATAGATAATCAGACATTCGAGGGATAATCAGTTAATTATAGGCTGTGCCCTCTATGACATCCTGTGTTAGTTTCATTCAGACATGTTAAGTCTTTACAGCTAGCTGAGTGTAGTACTAGTATGGTGAAACACTTCTGTCCATTTACTACATCAATATTTTACAATGAGACTAGATCTACGTATACGTGGAATCAACCCTTTCATAAATAAATAAAATGGTTTCTGTGTGTTTCTAACTGAATGCTCCTTTACCTCGTTTAGGCTGCAGCTCCTGTGATCCGCCTGAAAACACCTCCTGGGGTTTTGGATTCATGGCACTCTGGTGCAAGGCCGAGTCCGAATTTGTCCTGTGGGTGTTAGTTCAAAATGAGAATCTGCAAAAATCACTGCCAAATGTAAGCAAAACAGTTCATCACAGATCATATTCCTTATACTAAAATAGCTTTGTAATTATGCCATTCAGCATGTGGCTGTTGCTCTTGGTTGGGTTCACATGGCTGCACTAAGACATCCAGTTTAGCTTTTGGAAGCAAGCCATGTCTGGTTTTGTGCCATAACATTGCAAGATTGGCAAATGAGCAAAGGGAGGTGGTGGCTTACCTTCTCCAGCTAGTGTCTGGTGGTGGGGAAAGGTAAACTGAGCTATAAGGACAGCTGTCAACGTGAATCTAGTCAAGGGTAATAAATTTGGAGAAATGGGAAAAAAAACCCCAAAAAACAGATTTTTGATAATCCGTTTTCTCATCCCATTCGGTTGATCCAGCTTAACACCCGCTAGATAATAACCACATACAAGTTAAACTGGTGTGCAAAGACTTGAATATTTTTTAATTTAATAATGAAATGTATTTTGAAGCTTAATTGCAAGTGCAGCATGCAGTACACTCAAAAATATTCAATATAAGGCTGTCAAATTATGTAATAAAACAGCCATTTTACTTATACATTGCTCTGATCCCCACATGCTTTCATTAAAAGGATATTTGGCGACCATGTTTGTCGACTGAAAGAGGTCGGCGATGAGGAGATGTGATGCGGTTCCGGTCACGGTAAACACGCTCCACAAGCCCATGGTGCCTGGTTGTCCGACTGGTATCCAACACAGAGTTCTAAAGTAAAAACACCAGGAGAATTAACCCGGAAAAACTGCTATGTCACAGAGAAAACTTCAAGGATAAATGGTGTAAATGTGCTTATTTTAAAATGAGTCAAGCCATGGGTGCCCCATATTGATGCTTGAGTTGGCAAATGTATTTAAAGATGGAAAGCCATGACAAGCAATGGTATATTTTTAAAATTTAGGAACCAAATTTCAATGCTAGGAAAAACGTAAACTATTTTTCTCCCTTTACTCTCGAATGGTAATAAAACATGGTGGAATATGCAGCCTTTACTAGAAGGTAATTTCTCAACATTTCCCATTTGTCACAAAAACTTGGAGGCTCCAATAAAAAGAGCTTTATAAAAATAAAAAAAAGGGACCGTTTGTTTTTAACCCATTTTCCCCCAAAACGTTAGACAACTGGATCCTGCATGTTTCCAAAATTCACCAACAGCTGACAAGGGTACACTGATCTACAACAAACGATTAAATTACCAGCCAAGAGAGGCTAAGGGCTCACCTGAAAAGGCAGGTCAATGTTGCCATTTCCAATCTGATTGACATTGGGCAGTGAGCCTCCATAGTACTGTCCACGATTCTGCCCTAGTTGCAAATACTGGGTCTTCTGTAACTGCAACTGTGCAAAGTAAAATTGCATGAAAGCATGAGTGAATGACTAATCCGGTTTACAAAAATAAACAAAAAAATCAATAAGTTTATGAATGATGCATGCAAGTCTAATCTGTTGGTATGCAAATTTAGTGATTCCATTAATTGACAGATGTGACACGGTGGGACAGGCAAAAGTGGATTTTTCATGAGAAATACTTGAGGTGCAGACAACACATGATAAATAAAATAAACTCAGCTAATGACATTAAAACCTGATTGATAGCTGGTTACAGTCAGACTTCTCATATAAAAACTTGGATTTTACTTGAACCACATGTCTTCACATGAACATCAGTCACAAAAAAATCATGTTACTTGGAAACACCGGGATGACTTGTCTACCGATAAAAAAATTGTACTCAAGATAAACAATGATCAGAAATGCAATGGACAAATGTCTAGATGGCAACACATACAAAAACAAACAAACAAAAAAAATCAGGCCAGGACCATAAAACTTTGTATTTTTCCCTCCAGTAGTAAATAGTAAAACAATAAAGCTAAGGCGTTCACTAATGAAGTATATTTGGACAAAATTTATAGGAATCTGATCAACTACTAATATATTTCCTGATAGAAACAACGGATTGATTTTCCAAGTATAAAAAATATAGAGAGTTTTTTTCTTTTTAATTATTAATATGTGTATCTCTACAGTCAGTGAATATATTGCAGGCAGCACAAGAAATAAAAAAGGGAGGGATATGTCTATGTATTTAGGGGAAGTGTGGATTTCCCACAAGTGTGTGTGCAGGCTACAAGGACTCTGGGAAGTCTGCTTGTAAAATGTAGATTGTGTATTGTATGTAGCAGGTATCATCGACTCTAGACCTCTTGGGGCAGTTCCTGCAAGTTTAGATCCCTTCCTGCAAGTCCATGGCCCACTGGTAGAGTTGTGCAGAACTTGAAAACAAGATTTGAGAGAATCAGTTGGTTTAAATCAGGTGTGTTGCATCAAGGAAACTTCTAAAACCTGAGGGACTCTGGCCCAACATGGTAGTTCCTGGAATATCCTCAGCAGCAAAATACATTCAGCAATCACACCATTAGTTTATTTTCTTTTTTGCCCCTTATTATACATTTTGTGACTGTAAGAACTTTTAAGAAATTCATGACATATTGTAAAAGTGATGCCCAAATGTCACAAGAAAGCTAGAACAAAATGAAAAAAGGATGCTTGAGATACAGATTTGGTGTACCAATTTGTAAAAAATATTATAGGATGTCAAAAAAGGTGAATCAAATTGAGTCATGTGGTAGGATTTCTGCAGCAAAACATAAAAACATCTTGTTTTACACATTTATGAGAGGACTTGCATGATCCAGTATAATTGACCCAATTTATTCTTAGAATATATCTTTAGTAAAAAACAAACAAAAAAAAACAAAACAAAACTTGGTCTTTTAACAAAACATAGAACTTTATTTATTTATTTTTTTTACTAAATGCTTAGATTCTGGCTCTTAGTTGGGAATGATAAAATTGACCAAAAAGGATATTTTGATTACAAAAAAGCAAAAACAAACTGGAGAGGTGAGCCAAGTTATTAAACTAATACATGTGACGGGGGCACCTCCCCATAAGCTTTAACCTTGTTATTTTATACATATGCTGGGCAGCTTAAAAACGAAGTGGCTGTTGCTGAAGATAAATTTCCCCAGCCCTTCTTCCATTGCTCCACAGTCCAATCTTTATGCACCCTAGCAAACTGAAGCCCTTTTCTCTGGTTAGCCTCACAATTAGTTTTCTTTCAGCAACACAGCTGATCAGTCCCAATCCCTTAAAGTTCCCTTTGCATTGTGTGTGTGCTTTTACTTTATTAATAAATAAATCCCCGATTTTTACTGTTTTTATTCACTATGATCGCACTTAATGCTTAAATGATCACTGATCACAATCATTAAAGACAATTGCACTTTTCTGTATAACACTCTTAAATCACTAATCATCATTGCTGACAGTGTGTATGGATTAGTCAATTTACCGAGGTATTAATTTATTTTAAACAATTATTTTAAACATTACTTGTGGCTTCAATCATATAAAAAATATTTTAAAATATAGACTTGCTTGGATTACATACAAACAAAGATTAAGAGATATTAAAACAATAACATGGGTATCGATTTATTACCACTGGCTCTGTTTTCATTAAGCTGTACTACTTTAGTTTAAAATATCAACTGAGGCTCCACGCATGTAATATCGCTCCAAGGAAATACCAGATCGTTTATGGGAGGCGGGGGAGAACCCCACAGCTGGTGAAGCTGGTTAACATCTGATTGGCTAGCTAAGACTGCCTTAGCACTTTCAAATATCCCAATCAGTACTGCCCCATTTTATTTTGTAGCTGCTAACTCTCCAAACACTTTATCATGAAGTGACTAAATCGTCCGTAAGCGGAGGAAATGTGTGCAGCATCGGCTCATACCAGCTACAGACAAACAGCAGGTGCACATTTTTCACAGCTGCAATAAGCTAGCCAAGCTAATTAACGCTGCACGCGAGTTGCATGTTGTATTTGAGATTAACGCGAGCTGTTTTAACAACCACTGAGACATCGGTTTGTGATGCTGTACAGTTGTAGCTTAAAATAGTAAAATGACACGAAGCCATTTAGCAGCCCATCATCGTTTATATTTATCTCCGCAGTGTTCGTTAATTGCCACACAGCGATGCAACAAACTGAAAAGCTTGGATGTTAAGGTCTTACCCGCGCGGCTCTAGTGATGTTCAAGTCTTTCATCACTTCTTCAAAAGCAGCGGTCTCTTCCGCCTGTTTCTGATTATGCAAAGCAATTTTTTCGCTAAATTTGCGAGGATTATTAGAGGACGCCATCTTTCCCTCTTCTTCTCAATGGAATGTTACGCTACGCTTCACGTTAGGGCCTTCCAGTGTCGTCATCACGTATGGTGGACGTGCCTATTGATGTTGCTTTCTACTTCAGCTGTTGCCAGAATTTGAGGCAGGGTGAGTTTCAGATAAAAATAAGAATCACCACAGGGGGAAATTGTGCGCCCTAGTTGCGTTCTATAAATAGCAACATGGATAAAAAAAAAAACGAGTATGGGTACTCTCTTTAAATAAAAATGAAATAAACAACCTTAAAAAGTAAACAATTTGCATAGTTTTGCAATATACAGAGACAGATTTATTCATTTTGACATAGTGATAATACAAGTTAATTCTTTTAATTTGTAAAGCATCAAGTGGTTGTTTATTGCAGAATGTAAGACACCACTCGAGTGAATATAGTTGGTAACAAAAGAATCCTAAATACCTGTAAATGTTTTATTTTTCCTGAAAATAGTATGTTACAGATAGATCTGTAATAAGATTCTTCTGGATGTATGGGACCTAAAATAGTTAGGAAAATTTATTTTGATTGCATTAAATGAAAGACATTCAATGGATTCAGACTTTGTTTATATATAAAACTAAATTTCTTTAAGTTGAAAGAAAATGCCATTTGTTGTAAGAGTTTAACAGAAACCCAGCTTTACTAAAGGATAAGACAAATTCAGATTTGTTTCAGTACCTCTGTTTGACAACCGCAGCAAGAGCACACAGATTACATTATTTTGCACATAATAAAATAAAAAAAATATTACAGATTTTTGTAGACGCCTGTTTATATCACCTCAGTCTTTTATTTTGACACATAAGTGACCACTTGCCTGGACATCAGGAAGGTTCCTGATACACAAGTGATTAAAAGTGACCATCTGGTATGCTACTCTAAATCACTATATAAGCTTATTTTGTATCAAACTTAAATTTGGAAAACTAATCCTCACAAGTTGGCAGAGAGTGCAAAACAGAAAAACTACCTCCATCTTTTTATTTTTGTGTAAAAAGATTGTTTCAGCGTGCTGTGGAAGATGCCCTTCCTTGTTCTAGTCTCAGAGAAACAGAGCCTGTGTTGTTCAGATGACAATCGACCTGTCGCCTTCAAATCTCACGTATTGAAGGTATTTGAGAAGCTGGTTTCAGCCCAACTGATAACAAATAAGACCTTTGCGGATCTACAGTTCACCTACCTGCCTCAGGCGGGGGTGGATGATGCTGTCATCTGTCTGCTGCAGTTGGCCATTCACACCTGGATGGTGTTGGCTACATGGTGAGAATCTTTTTTTTCTCCAGCGCATTCAACACTGTCCTGCCTCTGTCTGGGTGACAAGTTGAAAAGCAAGGGATGTCTTGCCCACGTCCGCATGAGCAGTGCTGCCTGGCAGGGTGGTGAGTGATGCAACAGACTGGTCAGGAAAGCTGGCAGCATGTTTGGCTTCAGGTAGGAAACGTGAGGCCATGGTGGTGAGGAGGACTGCAGACAAACTCATGATAATCCTGACCATCCTTTCCACCACACAGTGGACTTCTTTCTCCAAGACTCAACTAGCTCCTAACATAGAACACTGAGATTTTTCAGCCATCGCACTTCATCTATCAGAGAACAGGGACTCACGACTGGTTAACTCTGTTTCCTCCTTTCCCTTTTATTCATACACTGATTTAAGATGCTGAATTCCATATTTTTCATTCATTTTTTTACCTGGATGTTTGTGAATTGTGTGTATAAATTATTTTTCCTTGACCTGGGTATTTGTTATGTGTGTTCTGGATATAGTATTTTTGCAACTTAGTTTTATGGTACTCTCCCTCTTGGCAGCTGTAGCTCAGGAAGAAGAGCAATCATCCAAATGGAGGGTCAGTGAAGTGATTCCACGCTTCCCCTGACTACAAATTTGTTCTTGGGCAAGACACTGGAAAAATTGCTATGAGTACAAGTTCATTCACCTTTCCTATTCTGTAATGCTGTTATAACACTCCAATTTCCCAGAATGAGAAGGTATGTCGGGTTCAGATTCATTAGACATAACTGTATCATCCCTTAAAAATTGAAAACATGATTTGACAAAGGGTGTATTTAAAACATTGTCAACCTTTTAATAAAGAAAACACAAAAGTGACACAGCTGTATACATTCCCCTTTGACTGAAGCAGTTTTCGTTGTATTGCACTTCAACAATATAGTGTGCTTAAACGGGTACAGGTAGAACAAGAGAGTAAGGCAGACAGGAAACTGTTTTTAATGAGGACTCATATAGGTAGCCATGCTTAAAAGAAATATATATGTGTATATATATATATATATATATATATATATATATATATATCTTAGATAAACAAACAAAATTGAACATGTGATAAACATGACTTAAAAAAGTGCAATAAATGATAAAGACTTATGTCTGAGTAAAGATTTGTGAGCCTTACTGGTGTTACATTTTTAAAGATGTGCAATTGTATATGCTACTGTAGTTGACAGTGAATAACGACGCTTGTTTTCCATGAACGCTAACACTGCAACAGACATAAATTATGCAGCTGCCAGTAAGAGGTCGGCACTTCTTTGTTATATCAACTCTGAAAAAAATACATTGGAATACAGTATTTATAAGATTATTAACTCAGGAAACATACACTTACAAATAACACCACACCTGACATGGATTCAAAATGATAAAGCATCTTTGTTCTGTGCGTAACGGAGTACTTATTATGTTGGGTGTGGGTTAGTAAAATTGTGGAAAAATTATTTTTTAATAACTAAAGAGGGTAAAAACTTCAAATAACAATTGTACAAATCAAAATATTCATAATGGACTGAGTCTGGAATTTTATTTTTCTGAATTATGATTAGATAAAATCGATTTGTGTCATTTTTAAACCTCTGGTCATTAAAATAATTAGATACTGAAGTAATAATTTTGTAAAATAAAGTGCTATAAACTATGCAATGCTATTCTGGAAGAGAGGTCTTAAATGACATATATCCAGTTTAACTTAGATGTTAGCATGTTGGTCAGCTGTCGTAGTGTAATTAAGGAGAAAAATAAAAACGCTAAAGAGTTTTCATATTTTAAAAAAAGTATCGATGTGTGTCAGCGAGTTAAATCAACCAATAGTCATCAGATTAAAGCTAGTAAACAAGTAAAAATGGATTATTAGCTTCTTAGGACATTCTTCCAAAAGTATACACACATGTTCACACCTTGAGGTGACTCGGTGCTTCACAGAAAGTGCACATGGAATGAAATATTCACAGTCGCAGGTCAGACAGTTAGTGTTGAGTAATATTTTGTGGAAGTATAATTGGTGTGCAAGCTATGCCAGCAAAGGATTCTGGGAAGTGCAAGTCCCTCTCCCACTCATCAGTCTCTGTGTTGTAAACCTGAACAATGCTTGTGACGTTGTTTAGGTGCCAGTTATAACCTCCTACGATGTAAATCTTCTTGTTCAGTAAGCAGCAGCCTGCCTCAGATTGCCCTGCTCTCATAGGACTGACAGTGGTCCACTGGTCATTTTCTGGAATGTAATACTCAACTGCCAGCACATCAAAACAACGATCCACATGGTCCATGCGACCCCCGAGTGCATAAACCCGATCTTGGATACTGATCATGGCATGCAGTACCCTGGGTTCATTCATGGGGGCTCTGAAATCCCACTGGTCTGCTGCTGGATCGTAGCAGTGAAGAGTTTTCTTGTCATCCAGTGAGACACCGTAACCGCCCGATATGTACAGTTTTTCTCCACAGGGAGTGCCAGCATGACCCCAAATCCTCCGTTTTAATGGTTCCACTGAAGACCACTCATTATTCTTTGGGCAGTAGCACTCAACTGAAGACAGACTCCCAGATCGGTTTCGCCCACCTGTGGCATAAAGCTTTCCCTGCAACACGTTAAGCTGAAACTGGATACGAGCCTCCTGTATGGACTGGATGCGGAGCCACTGATTCAGATGAGGGTCGTAGCGGAAGCAGCTGTCTACTGCCCCCTCGCCACTGCGGTACTGCAAGTGCTGTCCACCAACAACATACACAAAGTTGTCAAGAACTGCAACACAAGCGTGACTGCACCCAATTTCCATCTCGGTCAGTTCTTTGAACTGGCGAGAAGCAACGTCAGGGAGATAGTACACCTTAGAGCTCACAGTACGGTCATTGTCAGTGTATGGTGTCCCACCAAAGGTGATGAGAGACATGACGTCGGAGCGAATGAGAGTCCTTGAGGACTGCATTTCATGCTGTCGGAAGGGAAGGATCTGGTAATTGAAGGCCTCAAGGAGATACTGACGGCACAGTACATCCTCAACCATGAAGTCCACTTTCTGAACACTGTCCACCAACTCTGAGGAGCGCATGAGTGGGAAGCGCACGTGGCAGAGGACATTACTAGCTTGAGCCCGGCGGGACTCATCGTATTGGAGCCACCTGATAGCAGCATGGAAAAGGTCAATCTCGCAACAATTCTTCAGTTTGTTGCTCTGAAGGAAGAAGGTGAGGCGCTCCATCGGAATGTGTAAAAAGTCCTCTTCCTCTGCAATCTTGAGGAAGTGGCGAAAGGTGAAGGCATCCACTGACTCTTTGAGGGAAGACAGGCTGAAAGTGGTAGCCATCTGCCCAATGTGCAAGCAGGTCTCAACGCTCATGGCTGACTTAAGGAACTCCTCGCAGAGCTCAACAACAGGAACCATCTGGAGAAATACAGCAGCCCCGAGCACGTCTTGAATACAGTCCAGGTCTAAAGTGACTTCTGAACTGTAGGCAAAGTCAATGATGTGTTTCAGTCCCCGGGCAGACAGGCCCTTCAGCTCGATTGTATCTTGGTTGGACTCCCTCATGCCCCCAGTAAACATAGCTCTGAAACACAAGAGCGTGGATGTAAACTTCATGTCATTTCATAATAACTTTATAAGCCCACCGTTTCTAAACACGTTTAGAAATGCCACAGAAGAACGAGGAAAAGTTGTTTAATGTATAGATTACTGTTAAAGTGGTAATGTTTACATACATATCAAACATATCCAAATCAATGTGAACACATCTGGCTGTGTTTTTTCTTTTATACAATTACATAAAAGTGTCTTTAATCCTTGTTTTAAATTTTCTTCAAGCTTTATTTATGGACTGTAAATATTATATTTTTGAGCTCTTGTAAATGCAAATTCAGTAAAATGCACAAACTGCAAAAGCAAATCATTGTAATTTACAATTTTACCCACTTGTGTTTACTTAAATTGTTTTGCAACACAGTATATAATATTTAAATACATTTTTTACTTAAAAGCATCGGTTAAGTGCTACCAATTCAAGATAGGTAATTGTAAATTACCCATTTTCATGCTCCAGACTAACCTGAAGTAATCACTACAGGCGGCCAGCACCGCTTTATGGACCTGGAAGCGCTCTTCATTGACAGCCAGCACCACGTCTAGTAGCTGACCCTGAGCCCGTAAAACCGACAAGCCCTGGAGGAGTGTGGCACTGTGGCTCGGGGCTGAGAAAGTGCAGCGCAGGGTGCTATTCTTGTTAGCCATACTGGAAAGAGAAAAAGACCTTGTCACAATTAGCGAGAAGATATAGTGTCCCTTTTTAAAAAAATTAATTTTATCAAAATTGTTTACTTTTTTAACAAAATGAATTTATTTTCCAGTTAGAAATGATTTTGTACAGATGAAATATGACTACACCAGTAATGTGTCCAGTGGCATGTTGATGGATATTGAATGTAATTATGTGAACAAAGAGGAGCTGCGTTTTGTGGTGTATGGGTCCTTTGCAATACTGAATGTGTCTTTATTCGTATTATTCGAATTATTCGTCTTTTTTACTTCACAAATAAATATTGGAAGCAAACTTACACAGAAGAAAACATCCAAAATCACACACTGGCAATCTGTAACACCAAATCTAATGTTGCAGATACAAATATTTGCTCTGAAATTATATCAGATGATTAAAAGACATTTAAATATAAACATTTGATATTAATTTTTTTTACAACCAGATGTGGAGAACTATTGTACTGAGACTGCTTTACAAGCAGCTTCTATTAGCATTATCCCAAGTTTAAAATGGATTAAACAGGCATAAAATTACATCCAATAAAATACAAATATCCTAAATGCATTTTAACAAATGTGAGTAGAAAAGCACAATCCCATTATTCAAATCAAGCAATATGAACACGAATCAGTGCTTGAGATACAGAGGAAAAAAGTGGACATAATGTGGTAAAATGTGTTTCAGTAACCTGTGAAAACGCCTCGAACTAAATGCCTGGAGGCCTGAACACCACCACGGTGTTTCCTGGATTGAAGTAGTTAGCCAACAAGCTGCTTATGCCAACTTGGTCCTGATCCGGAAAACACCGAAACTCCCAACACAGGGACTCTGTAAAACAATTAATGCGCATTTGGGTCCAGAACACCGTCAGCCTGGCTCACTCACCTGTTCTGCGAATGCATCGAAGCGAAATCGCCACCATCCGACTCCGCCATCTTCTAGCACAGAATACCACGCATAGGGCATCTTCATCAGTGGTAGCAGGGGTTCGCCGGCATTACTAGCCTGTTTGGTGGTTTCAAAGGTCTGGGAAACGGTCTGTGGTTCACCGGAACGGATGGAGAACAGCTGTCTGAGGATCTGTGGTGCACACGGTAATGACCTCTCCTGCTGGCTGTTTACCTCACGAGCGTCCTCTGTACTACCACTGTCTGACCGCTAGGAGGCGACAAGGTTGCTCGTGTACATATGTAAACAAGTTGGTAAATACAACATGGCCACCATGTCATATAGCAAATTATCTCTAACATGTTAATGTGTGAAAAAGATTATCTAGTAGTTTAATTAAGCTATTTTATATGTTGCAGGGTTTAATCATTTGTACTATTAATGATATATTGTTTAGCTCAAACAGTTTAGGATAATTGTGTGATGGGATATAAAAATGTGCAGTACATTAGTGTGCAATAGAAAATCATTGCACACTAAAAATATAAAAATCCAAATAGTATTGAAAGCTATGAAAAATGGTCCTAACAACTGAATAGGTGCTGGTTAGTTTAACTTGGAGAACTCTTGTTCCACATGCTGAAATTTTTTATTACATTTATTATTATTTTAGATTTAAATCTAATTTAGCAGGTCAACACTTCATGTCATCCCAGCTTTTATATTCTTTTACACTTTAAAGGGAAGGCCATGACCGTTTCCTTGCTATGAAAATTACATTAAAAAACGTAACAAAACACCAACAAGTTATAAACTTGGTTCAAACAAAGACTTGTCATTTTTAAAGAAAGTTGTTGCCTCATTTTGAACAGAAGCAGTACAAAAAGAGTGGTTCACTGAGTATTTATTTTCACGGTCTCTTAAAAATATAAATTAATTTCTACAACTTCAAACTTCATTATAATTAGATAATCAAATGCTAATAATTATGTTTGGTAACCTAAATGAATGGATGATAACCATATAGGCTACACACACAAAATGCAAATATACTAACCACACATTCTTTATCAGTTGTATCTGCATCTTGTTTGTGGTCAATTACTGAAACTGAATTTTGATGTGGGGAGAGATAAACACTACGTAGGCCAACACATGATACAACAGAATGACGTCTTTGCTAACTCAATGCCTCTAAACCGAGCAAAAAAGCAGAAACCTCAAAAAGACATTGATGCTGCAGGAAAATGAATCTGCATTATGGCATAAAATGCTGAAAGTTGGTCATTTCTTCCAAATCAACAAGGCATATTTTAGACCAAGCAAGCTACACCTAAGATCCACAGAAGTCTGTTAGGTAATGAGTAATCTGGGTTTTTCTCACTTTACACGAGAACTGTTTAAGGTCAATGGAGTTTTTGTTATGACCACTTCCTGCTTTATGGTTACCGACACTCATTTTTGTTTTTCAGGTTTGTTTTTTCTCAGCTATCAAAAGGTTTCTTTGCCTTCTCTCCCTCTCTCTTTTTTCAACGGACCTGAAATAGACCAGTTGAATGTCAACTAAGCCTTTTATTTGGACGTTGCTGCAGAAAACTAAATTAAAAAAATAATTTCACTGTTTCCATCTTTTGTGCAAGCATTTATTATTCCATTATAGTTAATCATTTTCTGAATGAGCTCTAGATGTTGCCTTCATATGACTTTGCAACGCGACAATTCTTACTAAAGTCAGTCAGCCAGTAGAAATGGAAAAAGTCAAACGAAGACAAGATGAAACAAACGCTTTACTTTTTTTTCTTAAATTAAATTACAGATGTTCAAAAATGAACTAGTGCAACAAAAAACTTTCAGTGAATCGACACATTTGTAAACTTTTTTGCAATTAGCTGTGAGGCAGTAAAATTGTTTCACATATTTAAGATTCTGTTGAGTCTGTCTTTGCATCAAACACTAAACCATTCCTGTATATCAACAGGGCGAGTTCATTGTGCACTTCATCAATGCTTGTTATCTCTTGTTTTGTCAGTGCCTTTTTTGTGCAGTTAAGGCCCACACACTCATTGATGGATCCTTCAGAGTCACAGCTTTCGTTCTCCACATCATCATCAGTCATTTCATATTGCTCCCCTTTGGAGATGGTGGCCTGCTCTGAAACAGTCTTCATCTGGTGCAGTGTGAACTCATGCACCTCCTCTTTCCTCTTTACCTCCTGCTGTGGTTTTTACGAATACAGAAAAAAGATTCAGAATTTTTATTCACTGAAAACAAATTGCAATGTGCTGTGAAGTTCTGCGCATGTTGTTAAAGGTACAGCAGTCCTTGGTTTAGCTTTGAACAAGAAACCATTGTGGATCTGATTACAAGCTACCTAACTAGTTTGCCTTCATGAGAGATAAAAACTGGAATAAATTAATTTGTGACAAGACATTTGTGACAAAATTGTGACAAGTGCAGAAGTTTAAACTCCAAAATGGTAAATGTCCTTGTACTTATATAGTGCTTTTCCAGTCATGCTGACCGCTCAAAGCGCTTTACACTACATAGTACACATTCACCCATTCACACACACACTCACAGCTTAGGGTTCAGTGTCTTGCCCAAGGACACTTCAACTTGTAGTTAGGCGAAGCCTGGAATCAATCTCACAACTTTCTGGTTGAAAGACGACTGCTCTTCCACCTGAGCTACAGCCACTCAAAAGATGTCTTTGGATCTTATTTACACAACCGAAGTTATTTTCCTTCATGGGTTGAAGGGCCAAGTTAACAATCTCAGTACCTTTCTACAGTCATATGATGTAGGTTAAATTAAACTACAGCTAGTGCTTGCTCACCTTACCAACTTAGTGAAAAAAACTAAAAAAAAGAAGAACTGAGAACTGCTGTTGTTCCAGATGCCATTTAGTATTTAGTAGTTTAACTGTTTTATCCACAAACAGCTGGGATTAAAATATAACTCCTGCTGATGCTGCTTATGATCCAAAAAACTCTTTTTAGATGTTCGCTTCTTGTCTTGCAGACAGTACTTATCTGCCATTTAGTTTGGTTCAAACAAGTTCAGCTCTTCAGTTCTTTGCTTCAGCTTGTTAGAATTAATGGAAATTAAATTAATGGGTTTTAAGAAGTTGTTTGCAAAAACAAGGACAGTCTCCACATACAAATAAATCTGAATAAAAACTCAAACCTTTGTTTGGCTGTTTTTTGTGAACAGATGTTCAGATCATGGAAACTATAAAACATCTGTGACTATTCAAACACATTATCTACTTAATGTTTTCATTAATATACCGAAGAGTAGTATGTGCTATGCAATCATTATTTTTTCTCTACACAAATGTGTCTACTTTCTTCAGACACATGTAAAACCACTTGACTCATTTATTGAACCCTCTGATCACTTTGTCCTCAAACAAAATCGTACTTCTGCTTTTTGGTCAAATTAAAGGTTTGTGGTTTCCACACATCATTTTTATTCTGATTTGTTTGGGACTTTCCTCCAATTCCACTGCTTCCCAGTGGAGGAAAACCTTTTGGCATGTCCAGTGATACAACTGCTTCTCTTTATGTGTGTTTGCTTTAAATTGATGTTAGAACAAATACCTGCTAGAATTCTTCCACAGCAATGTAGGAAACTGAATGCATTATGAGAAAACAGTTTTTCAGGTGAATACTCATAAAAGTAGTTTGATGGTGTGGTGGCTCTTTGAGTCTTTCTGTGTGGAGTTTGCATATTCTTTCCATGCATACTTGGGTTCTCTCGGGGTAAATCAGAGGTTTCTGGCTTCTAGCTCCTCTAACAGCCTAAAATATGCATCATATTCAGTTGAGTTTGAATCACCTCTAGGACAGATCCTGCACAACCATGAATATAAGTGAACATAAATGGTGGATATGGAGGGCAACAAGGGATTTTACACACTACTCTGCTTTTTGAATAGTTTCATTTCATATGATTTGTTGCTGTTAATAAAATAAAGAACATTGTTGATGATCAACTGGTAACCTGTCCAGGGTGTACCCTGCCTCTCGCCCAGTGCTCCTCAGTGGAGATGGCTGTGGGCTCTGGTGGTGAAGGCAGTTGCGTCTGGCATGGCCTGTGGCGGGGGCCCTGTGGAGTGGGAGGTGCCTAGTGCTGATAGCGGCTCTCATTTCAGAGGGGAGCATGCTTCTCACTCATAAGTAGGGACATGGGGGGTGTTTACGTTTGCTGGGTGTGGTAATGGGGACCATTAAAGTGGCCCTTGTTGCTGCACTCGGTACCTGATTGCCTCTCAATTTTAATCGCACTTATATATAAACACAATTACTACAGATAGCAAACATACAGCTCTTGAGGGGTGGGCCATGGAATGTATGGTGGGCGGGGCTACTTAGGTTGCCCTGCCCCCAGCATGATGTGGTCCGTGCCCCCCAATTTTAGCTACAGACAGCACACCTAAAAATCATTAATGGTTGGGGGAAGTTGGGAGTTTGAGGGTAATTTTTCGCCCCACATTCCCTGGGCTGGTCCTGCTTGGGCCGTGATCAGGGCCGGCTGGAGCTCGGGCTGGCTTGGCCAGTGGGGGCTGATGTTGACCCTGCAGGGTACTGGGCTTGCTGTGCGTGTTAGTGTGTGTGGGGGTTGTCTTGTAGCCTTCTTGTCCCCTTGGCCGCCTGGGGATCGGGGAGGTGGACGGTGCATGGGGGGAGCGATGTGTGGGTAAATGGGAATGTGTGTCTTTTGGAGGGGGTGACCGGGAGGGTTGAGAGTGAGGTGAGTGGATAAGTGGGGTAGGGGATGCTGGGTGGAGAAGGGAGAAGGGGTTGGTGTGGATGGGTCACTGTACGTGTATGGGTGGGACTGTGTATTGGAGGGGGACTGTGTATTGGAGGGGTACAGGTACACACACATATAGATGTGTGTGTACCTGTGGGTTAGGAGGGGCGGGGTCTGAATCTGTGTGGATGTGTGTATATGGGGGGCTGGTTCCTGGGGGGTATCTAGGGTGCCGGGGGGCGGGCTGGCTCCTGTCTGATGGCGAGCTTGGGGCCTTGGACGTCCACTGGCGTTTTTCACTTTGTATGTTCTGCATCATGGCACTGCTAGCACCAATCTTTCGTACGTATGGATGGGCCTCAAATTTTTATTCTGTGTATATGTGTATGTATGTATATGTATGTGTGGTTGGATTGCAGTTCTCTTTTGTGGTGTGTATATCTGTCTCTTCTTTCTGTATTGTTTGTTTTCTCCCTTTCTCCTGTTTTCTTGTTCTTTTTCTGTCCCCTCCAGTCGTGTCCAGCAGCGCATTGAAATCTTGACAAAATGATGTAACCAAAATAAAGAATTCAGATCATCAAGAGGAACTTTGTATATACATATAGTTCCTCTTGACAGAGCTAAGTCTTTCAGCAAGACACAACAGACAGATCCACATTATCTGCCTGTTTTAATGCTGGACAAGACAAATTAAAAAAAAAAGAAAAGAAATTAAAGCTAAATAACAAATGCATTTTCTTACCTGTCCAACTTGTTGATATGATGGTAAATGTATTATCACAGGTGTCGGCACAGGAGGAAAGATTTTGGCTTTGATTCTAAGTTATGGTGAGAAGAAAATGTTTACAATGAAACTACTTGGGCAATGAAAAACACCCAAAAACATATCAGAGAAATAAATCAGCATAACAGTAGTAGGTATAGGATGCGTCTTGGAAAACAAAGAGGTATACTACTATTATGTGATCACAGATGTTGGCTGCAGTAGATAACATTAAATAAATAGTTAATACTCTCATTTTCAATAAGTTATGCAAAAATGTAACATATTAAAAATTATCACATACCTCTTCCAGATAATGGTGCACGTTGTCGAGAAAAAGAAGAATATAAACAACAACCCGAAACCAGAAACCCACACTGGTTAGAGGGAAAAAGCAGATCGAGAAATAGAAAAGAGAATAAAATAAGCAAAAAGAAAGTGCCTCTGTGTGACCTACATCAATTTCAGAAAAATAAGATCAAAATAAGAAGTGATTCTGTATGTGATACCATTTAAGGACTTCTCTGGCCCCGTGTTAGTGATTACTGAGGCTACCACTCCTTCTCCAGCTCCTGTCACTCCAGCTATGCTGATGTTGTATTTGGATCCGGGTGTCAATTTTTCCAGACAGTATTCTGTGACTGATGCTGATAAATTGAAGCACTCTGAAAGAAATATGAACAAATGTTCTGCTTACTGATTCACAAAAATGGCAGAAAAGAGACAAACCAGCAACAAAGAAAAACTGAAAAACTGTAAGAACAATAACGTTGACACCTTTTGGTTCATTTTGTGAGCTTAGTTTCACTCTGCACAGTTTGTAGTGTGTGATTAAGCCTCGCTGGTGCTCATATGGAATCGCTTTCCAGGACAGGGTCACAGAAGTGTCTGTTTCATGAAAAGCTTTAAAGTCTTGAGGCTCTCTGTTTGCAACTGAATTGGAAAAGAGAAATATATTAGAAAAGAGTTGATGGCAAGTGTACTTTGGTCTTTTAAAGTAAAATGTGTTGCTGATGGGTTTTAGTAGAAGGAAAAATGTCTGGGTCTTTAAGTAGGAAAACAATGTTAAGTACAATCCCAGCACCACAAAAGAATAGCAGAAATTGATTAGATTTCAAATTAGTCAGAAATAAGCCCTGGTCTTAATTCCTCTTAAAAAATAATCAGTAGTTAAAATCTGCTTTTTCAAATACACCTGCTAACTTTTGGATTGAGAAACAACAAGAAACAATTGGTTTCTGTTAAGATTTTTCATACGTTTGGCAGTACTGGTATATGAATTGTTTTGTGTTTAAGTGACAAAGTTTATTATGTTTTTTGTTCATCAGGTTCAAGGAGAGATCTATGTTGGGAGAAGCCCAGCTAAAAATGCCATGCAGACTTTTTGAATGAGCTTTGGGATTCAGTGAAAATGTATATTAACCTGGTGATCACTTCATTTTGGAAGTTTAACTATACAGGGATCCTGTAGTGCTCTGTTAACATAGACACTGAAGACTTACCACCTTCTTTCTTATAAAAGAGACACGTTTTAACTGTCTGTGGTTTCCCACCGTCACATCTGTGTTCAAAATAAAGGTAGCGGATGTAGTCTTTCATGTCTGTAACAGAAACAGGAAACAGGTTTTGGCCTTTAGCGTTATATATGTTACAAAGCTCATGTCATGATTGCATAGAAATGAATGAAAATGAAAAAAAAACATTTTTTTTAATGTTTTTGTACTGATGTGTCCACAAATGTAATTAACCTTTGGGGTCAATATTTGACATGAATTTATATTCAATAAAGCACCGTGAAAGAATGAAATGCATGTCTTACTTTTTAATAGTTGTTTCTTATCCTGCATTTTATTCTCTGCTGTTAAAGTTATCACATTTTTTGGTTTTAAATCTGCATCATGAAGCTCGTACAACTCAAGGCACGTTCTCCTTTTTAATCTTTTCATTTCCAGTAATGTTGTGTTGCAAACTGTGGAGAGGGAAAAAAGAAATGCAAACTTTTTACAGCTTAATTTAGCAAATAAACAGGATGTAGCATAGTTAAACTCATATAACCCACTCTTTAAATCTGCTAAAGGTGACGCTGGTATTTGAATGACGGCTGGCGGAGATGATCCTGCTGCATTTTTGGCAATAATGGTGATGTTGACAGCCGAGTATGACACATTAATTGTATAATCACGTCTGTCTGTTAGATGTGTCTTCATCCTACAAGGACAGTTATTTGAAGCCTGTGTGTCATCCAGGCTGTACTTCACACCTTTGAGTGCTGCTGCAGATGCCATTCCCTAAGAAGTACATGAGAGATCAGCTTAGGCAATCACTCCATGTTGCTTTGGTTAGTTCAGCCTTGGTCTCTAAGTGATACACCATTAAAACAAAGTGCTTTAAAACAACAGAATGCAAGACATTGATGCAGAAGCTTGGATAACCATGTCACATCCAGGTCTTTTCCTTTTGCGTTAATATGATGTTCATCACTGCAGGTACATTTTCTGTATTTCAGCATAGTGAAGTTTCTTTGTGACTATGCAGTTGTAATACATTTTACATTGGTTAACACTGATTTGTTTCCCAAAGAAACATACACATAACAGGCAACAGTATTTAAAGGTTCTGGCAGAAAAGAAACCTAACCTCAAAAGTCTCAACTTTTATTATTAACACGTGGATATTTTGGTGTCACTCACTTACCTTCCAAGTTAGCATCACCTCCCGGCTGCCTTTTAAAAGTTTTATTGTACTTTTGACTTCAGGTTTCTGTTCAAGCTCTGTAGTGAGAACACAAACATGTCTTCAAACCTTGTTTTCCATCCAGTTGTATACCTGCTTAATACAATTCAGGGTTGTAGGGACACTGGAGTCTATCGGTTATTATTAAGAGGCAGGGTACACCTTGGAGGGAATAGTGGTTCATTACAAGGCCAGTTATGCCTTCCAGTGTGCACACATGATGATACCAGTGCAGCAAAGGGAGACTCTGAAGTCACAGTTGTAGTTTAGTTTTTAAATGATTTTATTTGATTATTTTTCATTTCTACTAATATTTTAAAAGCAAAGTGAAAGATTTAAGGTGGGGCCAGATAAACCATCAATCCATGTTGTTTACATAGGTGAAATTATTTTACCTGCAGGAACAATAATAACCGGAGACCAGTCGCTCCACAGTGGGTTGTTGGCCTGAGTGGACCGATGTCTGATCTTAACCTGATAAGCTGAATGCTTCAGAAGATTCTCAATTATGAGCTTATCTGTTGGATAAGAAGGGATGAAGATATTTTTAAAAAAAAATAATTTCTTTTTCTGACACTTCAATGTAGTGTCTCACACATATCTGAAAAACAAGAGTAGTTTCTTTCCAGCCTGAATGTTCCAGTTCCTGAATGAAAATATTTATATCACTGATACAAAGTGAAGTTTATTATCCAAAGAGGACAGTAATTCCCTTCAACGAATAACCAACAGTGTCCTGGAAGTTTTTATTTTTGTGCTTTTCTCATATGGTAAACTTTGTTTCACATCTATGTTACGATGTGAAGACGTAACTATTTCTCCGGACAGGTGAAAAGACCTGGAAACGTGTCAATCAACCTGTCAAAAGACTACAATAAAGTCACATAAAAATAAGCTGTAATATAACAGAAGAAATTTGATCTAAATAGTTTCTTTCTCTTACAGTAAGCTGGAAGAAGAATGTGGCATTGTGGGTAATGTGGTTGAGGGCTGTTTTGGGAAGTTGGACAACTACCTAATGAGGAATGGGTCCCTATTGAGGGGATTAAATTGCTTAGAATTACCATTAACAACACAGATGGTTTCAGTTTCAGTTTTATTTGAGTATTTTACTGTCAAAATCATCACATAATAGTCCTGCTTTTTATTTGAAAGAATTTGTGACAATATCATAAAAAGTCACAATATGGAATCTGATACAGACATAAATAACCAAAATTATCATTTTCTCACTGTATAAGAAGATAAGGCTTCATGGAAAGCTCAACACAGATACATCAACCCACAATAAACATTTTCCATTTGAAAATATAACGAAAAGGATATTAAACAGAAGTGTACTCACACATGGAGTCTTTATTGGTGACATTTGTCATTATCTGCAAAAGCAAATTAAATATTAAGTTAGAAAATCAAAAGTGTGTGTGTGTGTTTGATACAAAAACTGCAGAATTGCTCACAGTTTTCCAGCCTTCTGTTGGCTGTTTATATCGCTGATAGGAGACCTCGGCCAAAGCTGGACTTTTCTCTGCTACTTGCCAGCTTAAACTGAGGTTGCTTCTTAACCACTGGATGGAAATATTTGATGGTGCTTCATATTTAACTGTGAGAAAAAAAATACATTTGCTAAATGTACATTTTTACTTGACAGCAATTTTAGCAGTAATTTAAATGTGCAGCCCTGTAAGAGTACCTGTATCCTCGAGTATACCGGACCTTCTGGATGATGAGCAGGTTGTGGAGTTTCCCACATGCGCTTTCACCCAAATCTCAACTTTTTTACCCACTATCAACCATTCCTCGATGAACTGACAAGGGTTCTCCCTAATGCGCTTACAATTGATCTCACCAGTAGAGTCACTACCAAGAAAAGTGTAGATGTACATTGTAAGTGCAGTGGAAGTGGCAGAAAAAGAAGACCGCCTCCACACAAGAAAAGTAAAGACATTGTGACAGTGTTGGTTTGGATTTCTCATATTAATCCCACATTTGAACCAAATTAAGTTGGAATTCGTCCAAGGAAAATGTTGAGCTGCAGTTGTTTTTATTTCAACTAGCCAAAAGTCTGATGAGGACCAGAGTACAAAGCTTGTTGATTTATGAAAACAATATTACTGGCTGTATCACAAAAGAATGCACAAAATCCTATGTGGCACTTTCCTTCAAATATATGCCAATGTGAGAGCTAGAGGTGTCAATTCCTGGTCCAGAAAATGCTGGAAAATGCTGTCTGGCAGCAGTTCCAACGAGTTACCAAACTAGCTGAATTTAGTGAGCACAGTTCATCTGGCAGGTAAACAACCCTGTTAGTGAAAACACTTTATCTACATGTATAGGTAGATCCACAACATTGCTTGACTTCTACTTTATGGCACCTGAATTCGACACTTCGGCAGCAAATCCAGCTCTTTGACCCTGAGTACCTGCCTAAACTGGGCGTGGGCAGTTTTCTGGGAGATCTGCAAGCCTAGGGAATGTATATCGAACATTTTCGATAAGCTGTTTATGCACCTCTCTTGGACAGTCATTCCTGGTGCATTTTGTGCTAAATAAACAAATAGAAAGTGCCATATTTTTTCACTAAACAATAAGGATATGTAAGGATATGTATGAGCAAATGTGTCAAATTAAAACAGTTGAGAACCAAGTGTTCAATATTAAGTTTTTTCTTTAGGTCCAACTGGCTTTATGCACTGCTTCCTGAACTTAGGACAACTCCTTTTTTTCCTGTCTTTCATTATTGGATGAACTGATGAATCCAGGTGTGCCTGGCCATTGCCGTTGTGGTTACTGAGCTCAGACACACCTGGATTGATCAGTTCTTCCATTAATGAAAGACAGGAAACAAATAAGTTGTCTTAAGTTCAGGAAGTAGTGCACCTGCGCATAAAGCCAATAGTTGATAAAAAAAAATCCTCACAATGAAGTAATGAACTGTGTTAAATGTTGAAACTCAGACGCTGATTACGACTCACTTATAGCAAAATTCAAACATCACAGCACTGTCATTTGTATTAAAGCTCCATTCACAATTGTAAATATTTGCCTCAGCCTTTCGTCTGTAGCACAAAGGACTGGAGGGCGCCTCACACGCAGACCCTGGGAAGAAAACACATTTAGAAAATTAACATAATTATTATAATCAAACACATTAGTCTTCTCTGACGAGGTTGAAGCCTCCAAAATCAAGTGCTTTAACCAAGTTTAGCTGCTGAAAAACATGACCTGCTACACTGTGAAATCCTTCACTTAAACAAAGCTGCATACAACGGATGTCACCTGCTAGTGGAAACCACAAAATGCTGATAAGTTAACCAGTGTTATGTGGCTTATGTTATACTTTAATGAAGAAAACATCTGATCAATATCCTGCATTATTGTTCACTTTGATATGACTGTAGGTAAAAAACAACATGTCCTAATGGAGAAGAAAATGTTTTAAAAATGATCAAATTAGAGGATATTTACCTATGCTGACTGTTATAAGGAACATAAACACAATATATCCATGTAGTGTGCTCCTGCACTGAAAAGTGTCCATGAGGTGCTGTAGAAAGTCTAGGAAGACAATCATTTTTCCGTGTAGGAGAGTTGATTGAGTCAACCTGTCTTCATGTAACCCACTTGTCTTTCTCAGAAATGTCACAAAGTTTCAAGTCTCTCACTTTATATGAACCGTAGCAAAACCAGAAGTGTCAGGGGTGGGGGAGGTTGTCGCACTGGCAGACAGACACAAGAGCAATCCTGCATGCGACTGTGACTCTTTGAAGTCATTTGTTGCTTTTGTCATGTTTTTTTTTCATTCTTCCCTTCAAAGAAAGGAGAAAACTCTGGAAACTACAGCAAATTAAAGCAAACTCCTACGTGTGGTATAATGCGTAAGTTGAGGCTGCTTCTCACACATTATTAGTTTATGAGAGGAGGGGAAAGTACAAGCTTTTTTTTTAATACACCTTGTCTGATAAAAACTTTGCCAGCTACACAAATACAATGCAAAAAATGTGAAAAAAGCCTTCTAGTATATTTGCTTAATGTTTGGCATTCTTTATCAATCAATTGCACCTGGAAATTCTCAAATAAATTAATATTGTTCTTGGGTAACACTTTATAATACGGTATGCAAAATGTGCGTAGTTACTTGCGTAGTTACTGGGCAGGTACTAAGGACTTATTGGGGACTAATGGTACACCGAATTTTGATAGTAAGGAACTGTAATGGGTAGCCGGGGAGTGAACCCACAAGAAGCATAAAAGCGGGAATCCAAGCCACCACGGGCCAGGAACAGAAAAAGGGCAAGGCAAAGCACGCAATCCAAAAAACAGAAGGCCGGTGGGGAATCGGGGCTGAGACGTGGGGCTGGTGTCCCCTCTGTCACCAGCCCCACGTCTCAGCCCCGCTGAGAGAGTCAGGCATGGGCGAAGACGATCTAGCAAGACTAAATGGGATGAAGCTGCCTATATACTGGGTTGATTAGAGATGCCAGGCAGGTGGCAACAGTAGCAGCAGGTGAAACCAGCAAGGTTGATGAAGGGTGTGGTGGAGCAGCAGGGATTTGACAAGGAACTAATCGGGAACTAGTGGTGCACAAAAATTGCTTAGTTATGAAGGAACTAATCAGGAACTAACAGACCATTAGGTGAACCCACACATACTGTACTGTCCCATTCCTCCAGATGAACCCACACGCCAGCATAAACAGTGGTCTGCTCGTCAGTTATCAGAAAAATGACAGAAATTCTCCAGGTGAATTCTGGATTTAGTTTGAACTAGTTAGCAAACAGGTGTTTTTCCTATAAAGGATGAAGAGACTAGTTTCTTGATTGAGAAGAGTATAAATTTAATAAATAAAGAAATAAAATAAGTTGAACATAGTTAGACATTAAAACATGGAGTGTGACAATACATGAAAGACAGACAAGATACAGGGTTATAACCCAGGGAAAATCATTTGACAGATCTGTTGTCACACAGAAGTCTGAAGTAATTCTGACCAGTCACTTGGAGACACCTTCGTTTGAAGACTTTAGCCGTGTGCGTCACAGAATACAGAGACACTGTTCTGTTACAAACAAGATAGTCTAAACATTCTCCATGATGGGAAGGACACAACTCAGACAGATGGTTTACTAAGGTCAGAATGACATTAGCTTAGGAACATGATGGTCAGGCCTTTCGACCAGACATTAATTAAGAGTAAGGTAACTAAGCTAAGATATGAATATTTCCATAACATTGTGATTAATTCTCATGAAAACACCAGTACTAACAGCAAGTATTTTAATGTTATGACACTGTTGTCTGCAAATTGCATTGTCATATGAAAATGTGGCTGACTCATATCACTAAAACACATTCACACAACAACACTTATGAATCAGAGAGGTGGGTCCAAATGCAGAATGGCCAAGCTGGATGCAGAAGGAGTGCAGTAATCATGTCTTTTTATTTCACAGACAGATAACTGAGGAAATTACAAAAACAACAATGAACCTGCAAACTGAACCTAAAGACAGGGGGTATAAATACACAGAAGACAAAATGAGCAACAGGCGAAATGTATTTACTAAATAAAACCAGGTTTTCTAATTAACAGGAAAAAAAACCGCCTAACAGAAACACAAGAAAAAAAAAAAAAAAACCAAGAAAAAAACAGGAAAACAAACTAATTACCACATACGAGTCTGAAAATCATAAAAACAAAACAAAAACAAAACAAAAAAAAAAAACGTAGAGATTAGCAATCATAGTTAAAAGCACTTTACACCCTCATAGATGGTATTTGTTGGTTATGTACTGGTTCCCCTTGGGCTATGTGCTCAGCTCACTGCTTTACTCGCTAAACACCCATGACTGTGAGGCCACTTCAGACTCTAGTGTTACTCTAGTGTAAAATTAACTGACGGCACCACTGTTGTCAAAGAAATTTCCCATAAATGATGTGTCAGCTGAGAGGGGTGGGTGAAGTCCCCCGTTTGCAGGATTTGAGCAGAAAACCCATCTCCTGCAACAAGTGGGCACTTCTAACCATCTCCCAGAACCTATCCTAGTCTTGACACGTCAGCACTATTGTAGCATCTGCAACAGCCCTCCTCAGATGACGAGACACTTTAAAGTTTCACCCATAGTTGTCAGAAACATTTACACCATCGAGATCATTTTGTGTCTGCGAATCAGAACTTCAGAACCATCCTTCCCAAACCAGAAGAATATTTTGGATGAAAAATTGCAGTTTAGGAGCTGTGAAGGTCCTCAAATAGCTCACAAACCGCAACACCTTGTAACGATGGAGAGCCGGAGCCAAAGGGAAGGTTAACAGGATTTATTATAAACAATGAGGAGTGATGAACCAAAA
>JBAMHX010000016.1:5233931-5244673 GCA_037177515.1 Pseudomugil tenellus | reverse complement strand
ATGTGAAGCCCTCTGAGACAACTTGTTGTGATACTGGGCTATATAAATAAAATTGACTTGACTTGACTTGACTATTTATGCCAGTTAGCACCATATCATGCGATTCAAAGAATCACACAGCAGTTCTCACTCTGCTGGATTTCGTTTAGCTTTTAAGGAAAGTATTAGATGACGTATTTACTAGTATTGCTTATTAGCTAAATGTTTTATCTTTGTATTATCTGTAGGTTGTGCAGTGGTGTCGTGGTTAGCACGTGGTTAGGGTTGTTAAATCGTATGAGTTACACTCCATAAGACATTGATAGGAGGAGTGATGTTCATTGTTCTTTAATAGGTAATTCCTCTATGCATAATGATTTTGCTCAAAAAGCTGCCACATACCTGTTCTCAGATTAGTTTACTTATTCAAAGACCTTTGGTTTATGTTGTTTTGTTTTTATTTATATACCTTTTTTTTCTTTGATTAAAGACAAAGTTTAATAAGTGCATAACAAGATTAATCTTGAAGATGGAGGATTGCTATGGACTACGGACCCATCGTTGCCATAGCAGTTCAATATAGACGGGCATCCTTATTTGATATCAAACACTCACATTAACATATGGCCCCTTTCTTTTGGCTCAACAGCTCTGCAGCTGCCTGAGATAAAACATGTGGTATCAGATGTTAAGTTTAAGTTCTTGCTGGTATGACACAGTCTGGGACAGAAGTGCCACAGAGTCCATGAATATTAACTCAGCTGTACAGACAGCCAGTTCATCTCCAAGGGAGTTTTCCAGAAAACGGAATTACCTTTTCCACAATGTTAGTTCTGATGACAGCCCTCATACTCTCTCCACATGTGCTGGTTGGTGGTGCAATGTAGGTAGTCGGAGGTTTGTACCCCTCATGTGGACCTGTTACCATTAATGACAGGGACTGGAGCGCTACCATAGTTACCAACTCAGCTATGCCCTATAGTCAGTCAGTGCAGGGTTTGTCTAGACTCTGTATCCAGTTAACAGAACAATTTTTGACCAGTTAACATGTTACCTATTATGGGGCTCCCTAGTTAACCAGTAAAACATACAAGCCAACAGATTTGATCCAAAAGATTGTTTCTACCCTGAGTATTAATCTAATGCTTTGTGGGACTACTGCTGGGAAAGTGGGACTAGAATGATTTTGTCTTGAACTTGACCGGTAAAATGAATAATCCAGCTACTTTTTACACATTGCATAATTGTTAAAGAATCAGATGGCAAAGACACTTAGAAATGCTGAAAATATCTTAGGTCCAATACAGAATTCTCAAGCTTACAAAAACCTTCCGCCATCTAGTGGCCAAGTACCTACATTTGCAAAAGGTGGGGAAATTGATGAAATCTTTAATTCCTAAAAGTTTGTCAAAATAATTGGCAACTTCTGTCTACATTTACTGTAAGCTTACTGTCCACATGGTCCAAACACAAAATTTAATTTCAATCATTTCATCATATAGCTTTATTATTTCCTTTTTCACAATAGTTGTAGCTGTCATTTGAAAAATAATGTGAATTAAAAAATGAATTATGAATAATAAATGAAAAATTAAATGATTAATTCTGTGTTTTTGCCTGTATGAATCATGTTAAACTGAGTTTATAAACAAGAGTATTCAGGTATTCAGGCACAGAAATCAACATTAAACCGGTTTGTGGATTCATTTTTCTCAGATTCAGCGTCCTCTCCTCTGAACTGTAGAGAGAAAAAAAGGATATAAAGATCCTCAACATCAATTTTATCAAGCTGCTTACATCCTTTTTTATTAATAATATTTACCTTTTTCAGTGACAGTATACATGGTTTCCATTCCAGCTTTAATGTGGTCAGTGACATGACAGTGAACCAGCCACGTACCAGGATACTGAGGACGCATTTTTACAGTCTGGACAGGAAGAGACAACAGCAACACATCATTTACAGGTTAGATAACTGTTAAAATAAACTATTTATTTTCAATATTTTTATTGTTGTTTGTTTGTCTTGTTTATTTCCCCTATTTTGGTTTATTTTTATTGTATATTTAATTACAAAATTAGTGAAAGTCTGAACTCTTGTAATTTTAAAACACAAATCTTAATGACAGCATAAGAATTAAATTAAAGTTGGAATAATGTTTATATGAAAAATATTTCTATTAGGCTTTGATTTGTTGCCAAAACTATCCATAAAAGGATACAATATGTGGACATTGACAGTTGTTATAGAAATGCATCTTAAAGGCTCAAATGGCTTAAAAGAATCAATAAACAGACTAAAGTCAAGCTAAGTGAGGAGTTATTGAAGGTTTTACCTGGAAGGTGGCTGGAAACAGCTCATATGAGTCGACTCGGTAGCGGCCTCCACCAAGCTATGGATTAAAGAAAATCAGTGATAACATTAGTTTATGTATCATTAATGCCATTAATGTAAAATTTATTGTCTTTTTCTGTATTTGTTTGCTTGCTTAGTATACCTTATATTCCACACTGTGGCCGTGCCAGTGAACAGTGTGTATGTCCACCTCATTGCCCATTCCCATCAGGTACCAGTAAACTTTGTCCCCCACTTCCATGTTCAAACTATTCAGGTTACCATACACATAACCATTAATGGCTGCACACAAACAAGCAGAAAAGCACATAATCAGAAATCCATTAGCAAGAGATTCTTTATGTAATAACCTTTCAAAACTCTATGTAAAAGTTTCCATGAAGATCATGTTTAGTTTTTTAAGAAAACTATGTTTTATTGTTAATGGCATTAGACATTAGTCCAGAAAACTTTGAAATTGCAAAATATGTGTATTGAGCAAGAAACTAAAGGAACACTTTGTCCAAACATACAGAACAAGATAAAGTGTTATGCAACAAATCAATGCAGGTGTAACTTCAAAATTTTCTGAACTTAATGATAACCTGACTCACCAGATTTACACAACATAAAGAACAATTTTGGGTTTAATATAAAAATTGTTTAAATTTGTTTAACTTGCTAAACCAAAGCATGTCTATAGCTATAGTTAATGTCATCGCATTATTGCCTCAGTGTATGGAGAGAAGAGTCAAACAGATGTCACAGTTAGGCAAAAATATAATCATGTAATTATACCAAGAGGCTATCAATATATTATAAACTAGAAAAGTACTCAGAGAGCCCAGACCTCCGCCAGGTTCCACAAGGTTATTGTGGGGACCCCGCCAATGAGGTAATGGTTTTGCTGCCGTTTATCTGTCTGTTTGTTTGTCTGTGTACAAAATAACTCAAAAACTTATGGACAGATTCCCATGAAATTTTTGTATTCTGAGATTAGTGAGCGTGTTTATCTCACCATGCATCTTGTTGCTCTCTATAAAGACTTCATCATCCTTAAGGTTTGGACGTGGAGTCCTGATATGTCTCCTGATGTTTTCCTCCAGATACCTGAATAAACATTTATGTGTCTTTAATATTTGTTATAAAACCTCTCCAGAAAATGAAGGTGACATTGAAGCCTATTGTTACTTAGTGTAACCAAAGACAATGTTGACATGAGGTCAGGCTATATGATGAACATTTCCAAATGTCACTTTTTATGTCTTTTTTGTTTTAATGATTGCATTCAATCTAAATTTTATTTGTACCATTTCATGGTTAAATGAAATTAAGTGAAAATGGGAATATTATTTTCCGTCCCCAAACAGATTGTTCCATTATTATCCTGCTACTTACCAGCTTTCATTCTCATCAAAAACCAAGAAAAGCAGTGCAAACTCTTCTATTTCCTTCTTTAGTCCAAGACTCCTGAAAGCAGCAAAGATTTGTGTTAAAATCACTAAATCAAACTCATCATATAACTCCGCAGAAACAATCACCTGGCCCAACTACGGCGGCAAATCACCAAAGGACCAATCAGCCCGCTGTAAAGGTCCTAACAGGCAGGGAAAAATCATGTTACAGTTTAAATATATATATTTCTCTATATTTGATTTCATAAATATGAATGTACCTTTACTACATCTACAGTGGAGTAGTATGCAGACACAGAACACTCCTCTTGATCTGTGGTTGGTCCTGAATTCTTGTTGACATACCAGGTGTATGTGTGAGTTTCTCCTGCAAATATATAAGATTTTGTTAAGAGTTTTGATTTAATATATATATGTATTGAAAATGCTACACAATCCAGTAAAGCTGCATTGAAACATTTAAGGCTATATTGTATTTCCTGAATGACCAACAACATTCATGAAGTAAAGAAAAAAATTAAAGCAATATACTGAAAAATAATGTATTCATTTAGTCTTTTGGTTATTATAAAAGCTATTTTTACAGCATTTATGTATTACTGTACCTGGTTTAGTTTGATAGACAACAGGAGACTCTGTCTTGACTCCGTGGGCATGAATAGAATAAGGTCTTGATGCCAAATTTTTAAAAACAATTCTAACTTTGTCCCCCACATTAACATGAATCATCGGACCTGAAAACAAGGAAAATGTTTTTATGCCTAATTAGTTTTTTAATAAATATCAGGTCTTGTCCCAGACATTAAGGCATGTACACTAACTCCAAACAGGAAAATAAAAACCAATATGACTGAAAAATAAGACACTTTTTTTTTTTATCTAAAATAAGCCTGGAGCCAAAACAACTAAAATCAAACCACAAAATAAAAAGAAACATTTTGAGACAGAGTGGAACACATACCAGCCAAAGAAAATAAATATCCAGCCATGTCTGCTGCATGTCATATTTGTAGGAGTTTATGTTCAGGAGTGAGTATTAAAAACAAAAAACAAACATTTATTTGATTTTTGCTTTTAAATTAATTTTCGAATGAAAAAACTGAAGCATCTCCCCTGGAATTTAAAATAAGAATTTAGTTTGATTTTATAGTTTGTAGAAAATAAATAAACTAAAATACAAACACAAAAAAGGTATTATCATAACTTAATAATGGAAATGATGGTTTATGAGGTTGAATCATGGAGAGACTTTGTAGTTGGAGGAACTTAAAAGGTCAATGTGTTTGTGTCAAAAAGGGGTTTTTCCACCAATATTCCCAGGAATTGGCATCACACCACCAAGTTCCAGGAAATTTTCTCTGGTTGACTGGTGGACCAGGTTGGACTTGCTTGGCTTTTTTGATCCATTGGCTTCTTTCATTTTGTTGTAATGTCTTTAATTTGTCCTAAATATGTTTCAAAGACAACAGTCCTGCAGGTTTTCAGCGTTTCCCGACACACCTGACTTAGTTTAAATAGATGTGAATGTTATGAAGTTCTGCACAATGACTCATTCATCTGAATCAGGTGTGTTGGAGTAGGGACACTTTGAAAACCAGCAGGATTGTGGCTAGCTAAGCAATTTATGTGAACTAATTTCACTCGTTAAAATGTCTCTGGAAAACCTTTAGAAATTATTCTTGATGTAGCAAATCTCATCCACAACAATTTCTGCACATTTCTTAAAAGAGGACAAGATGTGAAATTATATTTTTTCTACAAACTATGAAATCAAAATCAAGAATTTTTCAAATATTTAATCTCTCACATTACCCATAATGCCAAGGTGTTCCATATCAGCTGCTCGTTCCACCTGCTTAGTGAACCTGTCGTTGGTGAACTGTCGGTAGACAACCTTCTTGTAACGAGAGCCTATAAACCCACCGTTCTGGTCCACGAAGGTAAGGGCATGACTGCAGCAGGATAGAATGTTATTTAGTAAAAATTAACCATTTTATTAAAAAAGATAAGAGAAAGTGTCCTTCGTCACAGATGTTGGGCTACTTAAACAAGAGGAAATTCTGGACATTATTATCTTTTTTCCTGACATGGTGATGGTGTATTTACATTGCAGTTTTAACTATGTTTTAACTATGAGTATGAGTAGTGTGTTTTTCAAATGAAGATTCTCATTTATTAGACTTCAGTGAAGAAAAATGACGTTTTGTAAAATCTTATTACCTCCACCAAGGAGATTATGTTATCACCGGCATTTATCTGTGTGTCTCTCTGTTTAAAACATAACTCAAAAATTTATGGACAGATTCACATGAAATTTTCAGGATATATCCAGAATTGGAAGATGAACAAGTGATTACATTTTGGAGGTGATCAGAATCTCTGTCTGGATCCAGGAAGGTTTTTTAAGAATTCTTTAACATTGCGAGATAGCCACTCATGTGATGGCACCTGACCTGCATCTACATATCGTTTCTGTCTGTTGTTTTCACTTTGACAAAGGTCATGTCTGATTGAGTAATATCTTGGGATGTGAGTCACAATATGAGGGGGAACTGTTAGGGGAGGGCTTTTCTAGTATTATCTATACAACAAGCTTTAGGAAATAAATTGTAGTCAGATATTTTGACAGGAAGTGTAACATTTTACAATTGAAATATATTGAAAAACATTCACTTATTTATATATTACTGTGTATTACTTTTCTTCTGTTCCGTGGAAAAACTCTGCTTCCCAGGTGCGGTTTGGTGAATAGTCCCAGTCCATTTCCACAGCAGCAATGTAGAAGGTCTTTGAATGGAGCATCACCTCATTCTGACGCTGAAAGAAGCCACATTTCTGCACCGTGTAATTGGCTCTCATCCCATTACGATAATGGTCCACTGTAGCAGACACAACTTCAAACTCCCCTAAAACAAAGAAGTATTACGTCTGGATTATATATGCATTACCAAAAGCAAAAATCCTGTCCAATGATTGATGTTGCTTTAAGTTTGGTCTTCAATCTTTCAAGTTTCAAAGTCTTTTTAGTGCCATTTTAGTTTTACATATTTCTACAGTATCATAAACTTTCCTACAGGAAAATAAAGCAAATACTAATAAAACTGAAACCTCTAGCACAAAGGTAAATCCAAACATACCCATGCTATCTGGCTCCATAGTGACAGTGTGAGAGATGTGCGGGAAAACACTGATGGTGTCTCGTCTGTTTTGGCGGTAAAGAATACGGTTGCCCTGGAAGAAAAGACTAATAATGTCCGTCTCTGAACCCAGTCCTGATAGATGCCATGTGACTTTATCTCCCATACACATGGCCAGGCCAGGGAGGTTCCCATATACAAACCCATTGATGGCTAAAAGAAAGCCACAGAGAGAGAAGAAACAAGTTTATGAGGCTCCAACATGATAACAAGATAAATAAATAAAAAAACAATATGCAGTAATTCTACATACCATGCATTTTGTTGCTTTTGCTGAATCCTTCGTCTTCTTTATTGACAGTTTTAGGATTAGTGGCAAAAGTCATGATATTTTCATCCAGATACCAGCTGAGGTTCTCATCAAACACTGTGGCCATGAGGTGAAACTCCTTATTATAGTTTTTCTGTGTGAGATTAAAAGCAGAACAAAGGGGTCTTTTTTGTGAATTGCTGGAGGAAACCAAATGTGATCAAAACTGCAGGCACAAACCAAACAAGAAAACAACACACATAACTGCCACAGCTGATTTGCTGTGAGGCAACACTGGCCACTTTATAACCCTAATCCTTTACTTTGGCTTACAATAAATGGGACTCATCTTGTTAAAAGTCTTTTCAGTTCTTTACCTGTACTCCTTTCTTCAGAGATCCAGGCCGACAGACGAGGAGAGGCCCAACCAGCCCAGAACTGGTGTCTTTAATAGGGTTCACAGCAGAGTAGTACAAATAGGTCAGACAGTCTGCCTCTCCATCTACAGGACCAGCGCCTACAGGTACCAACCACTCATACGTGTACACTGTCCCAGGTTTGACCAGAGCAGCGGGAGGAGGAGTCACAACTCCTGCAGTTATACATTTACAGAGAAAAAGAGAATCAATGATAGAAGTAACCACAAAACTGGTTCTGAAATACATATTTGTACTTACTTGTCTGTTTTTTGAGCTCTCGTAGTTTCTTTTCTGTGTATGATTCTAACAAAAAGAAAGGTGGGAAATTTAGATGAAGGATAATGATAGCAGCAAAAGAATATTATTAATAGAACTTTTGCTTGAGTTAACCTTCCAGCTCATTATAGTAGAGTGTCCCATCCTGTTCTATGCTGTACTGTACTCCATGTGGCTGAATCGTGTAAGGTCGGCTGGCTTTGTTCTTAAACACCACCTTAATGGTATCTCTTTCTTCTGCTCGCAGCACAGGGCCTGGAGAGATTGAAAGACACCGACAAAGGGACACAAAGAACAAAGATTGTCAGGAATTTAATTAAAAAACCCATTAGATGGGGTAATGATGAGATATCAGTTTTAACAAACTTTTGAAAATCAGACCAATTTACACATTTTTAATGAGGACTTCGGTCATCAGCTCTGACTCCAATAGGACAAGACTCTGGACCTCATGTTTTCCCAGAAACTTTATTAGCTAATGTTTTAATTGTAATTAGGTGAACCTAAGACATTACCCACATTATAGTAAACCCTGGGTCATTATAAGGTGACAGATGAAGATGCAGAGCACACATGCAGATTAAGATTAGCTATTATGATAATTCCTTTTGAAGTCACTGTAAAATAGAGGAGTTTGGCCAACGGAAATACTGGAAATTTGATTACCCAGAATTCCAAGGTGTTGCTCCTCTGGACTGCGTAGCATTTTTGTTGTGAAGGTGTTGTCAGTGTATTCCACATAGCGAACCTTCTTATAGCGGCTGCCAATCCGGTTTGGACCTCTGGTTACAAATGTGCCTGCCTCGCTATGCAAAACATACAAAAGTTTAGTTGGGAAAGTTTTTTTTTCTAACAGAAAAGAGGCATTATTTCTGCAACCAACCTCTCTCCAGGAACTCTTGGTGCGTAATCCCAGACCTCTTCTTCAGCAGCTATAAAGAACTGTCTGAGCTCACCATAAGGTCGTGGCTTATGGACATTTGGGAAGCACTTTTTGATCTCAAATAAAGCCTGCATTCCAGCTGGATGCAACCATAAATGAAAACACAACAATATTAACAAAAGACAACAGAATATTGTTTTGGAGCATGGGAATTGAATTTATGGACTCAACAACCTCATGTTGAGATTAGAACAAAGGTTCTCACCCATTAGATGGTCATTGACATTGCATGTGAGCAACCAGTGTCCCGGATTGTCAGCCACCATTTCAGCTGTGGTGCTGGAGGCTGGAAAAAGACTAATTGTATCTGTATGATGGTTGAGAGTGGTCAGGATCTGGCCATGGAAATGAACTGAATGCATGTCCACCTAAATGAACAACATCACAATTATGCTAATGATTCACACTTATAGCTAAAATACAAGCAACATATTTAAAAATGCAGAAGTACAACACTTTTGATTGAATATTATTTAAACTGAAACACTCAAATATTCCAAGTTCTTGGTGATAAACTGTAGTTTTTAGACCTAAACACAAGGTTAGAAAACACCCAACATCATTACCTGGCAACTTTCACAAAATCTTTTTGAGATTTTCTCAGATAGAACAGACAATAAACCAGAAATATTTCATGTTATTTGTATTTATAATATATTAAATACTTTTAAATAATGTTTTATACTGAAGTGGTTGCTGATATAACAACATTCTTATATTGTAGTATAACACAACACATAATCAGAGATAACATGAGTATTTGGTTTCACTATCATTCTGATAATTCTTCTTACCTCATTGCCTAACCCAAACATGTGCCAGTGAATCTTGTTACCTTGGCACATGCTCAGTCCAGGTAAATTACCATACAGAAAACCATTTATTCCTGCAATGCACACACAAAGTTAAATAGTATATTATTTGTAAGCATGCATATATGCCTGAATGTGTCTGTAGCTTCTTTCTCACCATGCATCTTGTTACTTTCAATGAAGTCTTCATCATCCTTCAGGTCTCCAATGGGATTTGAAATGTATGTCCTGATGTTTTCATCCAGATACCAGCTGAAGTTCTCATCTGACACCATGAACAGCATAGCATACGTGTAGTCTGCTGATCTGTCACCGTGTACGTCCAGGGTTCCTTTAAAGCAAGGGAGAGTGGATGAGTCATGATAGACATACTCGTAGTGTTGCAAATACACTCAGTGATAAATCATTGTTTTAAAATGTACCTCTCCTGCATATGAGAAGGGGACCTATCAGTCCTGAGTTGATGTCTTTTGGTGTCCGCACATGAGAGTGATAGAACCGGGTCAAGCAATTACTGTCCTCAGATGCTGGGCTGTGGGATTCTGGGAGGCTCCACTCATAGGTCAGTGATGCACCAGGAGGCACTGAGTCATCCTTCTTCAGCACTTGGTCTGTGCCATCTGGATACAGTGCACCTGTAGGAAACAGACTCAAGCATTTACCAAATTGATAAAATACCACCAATATTTCATCTGCTTGTTTGTTTCTCACCTTCATTCCCTTTGGTGTAGTTCAGTCCATGTGGATGGATGCTATATGGTCTGGATGCTGAGTTTTTTAGATGGATAATTACTGTATCTCCCTCCTCAGCCATCAACAGAGGACCCAGGTAACCCAGCCATTCTGGCTTTATTATTTCTGTCCTGTAAGTGGCGTCGCTGTATTGCTTATAAACCGCCTTTTTGTAGACGGAGCCAATTCGTTGGGGGCCTCTTTGTAAAAATACTGCAGCTTCTCTGCAGAAAAACATATGGATAAAAATTACATTATTCTTTGCACAATAATATCAAATACATTTTACATGAGCTCTATAATGTCATTGTGTGTGTGTGTGTGTGTGTATGTGTGTGTGTGTGTGTGTGTGTGTGTGTGTGTGTGTGTGTGTGTGTGTGTGTG
>JBAMHX010000016.1:5168434-5191900 GCA_037177515.1 Pseudomugil tenellus | reverse complement strand
ACGGGAGGCAGAAGACTGCGCATGTGCGTCTTGGCAGCGGGAGAAAGTAAGCATGCGCAGAACGACCAGAATTAACTGGAATTAAGGGTTTACATGAGACAGGAATTATTTAATTCAGCTTTAAAATGAGAATAAATCAGCCACTTTATTGGGAATTAAGTTTAATTCTGAATGATCAATTCTACTCGGAAGTAGGTGTTTACATGATTACTTTACATCTGTTTAAAGTGGAATTAATTTTTATTCAGAATTAAAGAGGAATTAAAAGTCCCATGTAAACGGGGCCAGTGGGTCAGGAAGGTGTCAGAACTGAATATAAGTGCAGCTGCTTTAGCAGTGGAGCTAAACACCGTGCAACATGTTCAACACGTTTACCAAAAATACTTTTCCATGAGCTTCAGTTGTATTTTTGGTCTTGAAGGACATTTCTTTTAGTTACTATCTGTTTTTTTTCTGTCTCCACTATCTGAAAACTTGGAGAGAAACAGCTGTTAAACTTTCCGCCTCCAAACCAGCTCGGGAGGCTGATTGGAGGATAAGCTGCAGCTAACTTCGGGGTGAATTCCTTTCACTTTACCCAGCAGTGGTGAAGCAGACGCATGACTCTACTGGAACCAAAAGAGTTGCGTGTTGTTTATTACTAAAGCTTGTAGCAAGCATTCCCTATAAACGGAAAACTTTCTGTTGCCGACACAGCTGAGCATTTCTCTCCTCTCTCTAGTTCAACCATTCTTAAAGGGGCCGCCAATAAATGTTGCAATCAGTTTTTATCAATTTAATCTGGCGTGACGGATATTATTAGCATCCACTGCAGAACATCTTGTACAGCTAGCACAGCTTAGTGCAGAGGAGAGAAAGTTTAGGAAGCTAGTGCCTTTTCTGCAGATTTGATTTGAGGGGGCATTGCCCCCTCTTGCCCCTGCCTAAAGTCGCCCTTGCTGAAGGCACCAATGTTACAGATGTATGTGTGTGTCTCTCTCTCATTATATATATAGATATACATTATATTTGTGTGCGTACTGTTTTATATATGGCTAACCAGTGTGTGAAATGTGGGAATTGAAGGTTTGGCCGGTAACCTTAGTTACCCTTAAAAACAGACGCACTTCCGACAGCAGATTCCAGCAGCTACAAGAATGGCTGCACTTGTGTTGATGGGTTGATTGTTGAGTCTTTTTATTTGCTTACGCAGCTATATAATTAATGTTTAAAAACTCCTTTTTATCCCAGATAACAAACTACATTTATATTGTTATCAATAAGCTCTTTTTCAAAGCTAATATCACCTATATTTTTTCTTCAAGAACGCAGTGACAGAGTTCATTTAAGTGTCACAGATGCTTTAATTTACTCATAATTAGAAATTATGCACAATATAAACCTGTAAACAGAGGCTGGTTTTGACAGCGACAATCTCAAGCCCACATCTGCCTTTTCTTAACCACACATTTAAAATTCTCATAAGCAGATATGATGCAAAGTTTAGAAAAGACATTTACTGAGCAAATGGGAAAGATATCTACGAAATGCAGCTTTTCAACTCTGATAATTTGTTGTTCCTGCCTATTTTATTCGTTTTTATATGACATTCTGCTGAGTAAAAGACTTTAAAGACTTCATCTTATTCTTTCATCTTTGAGGCCTATAGTTAAACACTATTTTATGCTAAATGTTGAGGAACTTCAGCATTTCCCTCCAAATTTACAACAATAAGAGTCCTTTTTTTACTTTATATTCCTTATAACAGCCATCTGCGTCCTGTTTACTGTATCTTACGATGTACCTTAACTGCTCCAGCCGCAGTTTTGATACCCATTTCATCCAGGCCTGCCTTCAGCTCGGACACATCCACTTTTCCATCTTTGTTGGTGTCCAACTTGGCGAACAACGCCTCGTACGTTTTCGACGCATCTCCTGCGCAGTGACAGTCCGTAAAAAACAGCTTTCTCATTCCTGGATACATTATTCTAGTGAAAATAAAACAAGATGCCTGCAGGGCTCCACACACAGACACCGAAATAAGGCAATTACAGCGCTGTGGAAACAAACCGTCTCCAGAGGTTGGCACTTTTCCTTTAGACTTCCGTGTAGCAGGAAAGAAATTTCCGCTGTCAGTAGCTTAATGACCCGCAGAAAAATCCTCACGAGTGGGTGGAGAGTCAAATCCAGGCGGCAAAGTGTAAACAGATTTGCACAAAGCGAAAGAAGTTACAAAAAAGAGGTAGGTGTAGAAACTCGGTTCAACCCGCCTGGAAAGACCTCCTTGTTTTACTGCTCTCGTTACGGAGACACACCCTTCCCACAGGCGAACACACACCCTGTGTCATAGTATTTCCTCGTCGTGGGGAAAAGTTATTTCACCCACTAACCACAAGTTCGTTTGTTCTGCTTTAGGTTGATCTCCTGATCTGGCTTGTTTAGATTTGATGGATATTTGGATCATGTAACACACCAAATGACTACCTGTTTTAACAGATTTCTCATTGTGCATGCAGTATGTGGATACTACCCCGTAGTTGGATGCAAGTATGAGTATTGTGTATTTAGATCAGTGAGTCATATTCAAAGGAATTCAACAGCTGCCACCCACGAAATTTATCTCCAGAACTGCCACCATGGGTGGAGAAAACAATAAAATTGTGCAGAATAACCACATCTGCGTGTTTAAATACTCTAATAACCCAGTCCCTGAAGGGTTAAAAGAAAATAAATTAACTTCACATATAAAGACATGCATTATAAATATCCTTTAAAGTGAACAATGACTGAACACGTTTTTCCTCCTTTTTTCTTGTCCAGTTCATCTTTTGAAGATTATCTAATTTATTCAGGAAAACATCATTTTTGTGCTGGGTGAATCGTTTATTTATTTTTAACAACGAAATTATTGTGTATTTTAGTTAAACTAGCTTTCAGCGGCAAATTTCAACATCATGAAGCAGTACCTAAATTAAACCACTAGACGGAGACAAATACCATTTTAGCAACATATATCTAAGTGGTTCTGTTTCCTGACTGGCCGCAAGGTGGCGATAGAGAGATAAGGCGGCCTTTTAAAGCTAATCTTCCTTTGACTTGTCGCCACTACTGGGCTTTTAATATCTAAAAATAATGTAAAACAGATTACAACAAAGATTGACATGATAAACTTCGACATTAAAAGTAGATAAGTAGTAGTAGATGAGTAGATAATAAATGCCTGATTAAATAATTTTCATAATAATAATAAATAACACACACACACACACACACATATATATATATATATATATATATATATATAACACTAAATCAAATCAAAGTGAGGCCAAACTTCCCTGAATAAAATTGAATACCAATAGTTGGAGAACATAAAGAAATCTAGATTTTAGAAAATAATGAATTAATTATCACAAATAAAGAGGTAATCTAATGTAAAAAGTAAAGCTAGTTTTGCTAATGCAAATGGAATTTCTATTAGATATTCAATTTATTTTTCTTTTTAACAGACAGAATGTTTTACAAAGGAGCGGATTTCACCTTTTTCACGTGTTTCTGGCACTTCAGTCTTTCCCAAAAACTTCCTCCTATATCTAAATGTATTAGAAGACATAATAATCTTAATCACTGCATTTCTTTTACAATATTACTAGCTTATTAAAAACAACTATGCATAAATGTCTCCGATCGTTCTTGCACAAAAACACATTTTTGACAACAATGCTGCGTTTTGGCCAAAGTAGCGTTGATGAAGGAAAACATGCTCACGGCTATCTAAGGTTTACCAGGCTAAAGTTGAGTTCACACTGCATCTATGTTAGGACTGGATTACCTTTGCTTAAAATATTTTCATGCATAAACCATAGATTGGATGTATAATAAATAAAAGCATGAATTAATACATATTGTGCTTTTATTTTGGCAGCACGGACAGGAAGTAGTTGTGTTTCCCATGTCGGTTTTGTTCCTCGCGATCTGTTGTCATCCGGAGCTTCACCATCCTCCCACAACACTACGCTGAATCACAAGCAGGACACAATGGGGCTGTAATGTCAACTGCGCCTGCATCTTCCCAGAAGCATTGAGACTTTGTATGGATCTTATGATGATGAAAAAGAAGAAATTCAAATTCAGGGTTGATTTTGAGCTGGACGAATTGTCGTCGGTTCCCTTCGTGAACGGTGTCCTGTTTTGTAAAATCAGGCTACTGGATGGCGGCTTCTCCGAGGAGTCCTCTCGGTAAGGATGTTTAGCTTCAGTACTGCGAGAAAAAACGATGTGTGGGCTTCAGTCCGCAGGTTAAACTATTTTTTAGTAGTTCGTACGTGTTTAAAAATGTGAATTCACAACTAGCGGAAGAGCGACGCGACAGACGTGAACAGCAAGCTAATTTAGTCTTAGATTATTATTATTATGCTAATCTTTGTTTTCACCAGCCAAGTACATGATCATTTTATATCTTCGTTTCTGCATTTTATTATTGAGTTAAGCTAAATATAATTATTTTAAATAGTTGAAATTTGCATTGAAGGGATCGTGTTTTGTAACTAGTTTCTTGCTTCTAAACCACAGATGACTTCTTTCGCTTTGCTTTGTTAATTAATGGATTTATTTTGGGCTTTGTTTTGTCATGTAGTTGCAGTAAACTACATGTTAATAATTTACAGTAGTGTTTCTTATTTGTAACAAAGTACTATAAGAAAGTACTGCAGCCTGCAATCTTTTAATCTACTAATTCACTTAATATTACAATTATTATATGTATTATTTTTAGTTATGTGTACTCAATCAATAGATTTGTACTGACAATGTCATGATACTCACTTGGGTGGATACATTACTTTATCTGCCTCCCCTCTTACCCTGATGCCCCCATCACTGGAACAGGTTGTGTCTGCGCGCATCAACAACACAACCTTCTTCCATTTTTCCAGAGTCTGACCTTTTTTCTCTTGTGAATTGAAGCCCTTTTCTGGGTAAACTCTCAGTTTAGTGGTTTTCTTATGGTTACACAGCTGTTCACTCCCAACCCTTTGAGTTACCTTCGCACTATGGTGTGAAACTGTTCCTACTCTCACTATTGAACATAGCACTGAGTTCTACTGTTGTTTTTCTTTGATTAAATTTAGCCGAATATTTAGTCGACTGAAAATCACGATCACTCAGGATCTTTTTCCTACCAGATTTCTTCCTGAAAGATAATGGTTCTACACTATTCTTCTAGATTTTAATGTGTTGAACTGCTCTTAATCTGTTGCATATCAGTGGATTAACCCTTATTAAACACACTAGTGTCTTTTTCACATCCACAACATGGTTGTTAAAAAAAGCTACTACTCTTTAAATCAGTTGGGGTTAAATAACTTGAAAGATAATCGCCCATGCAGTAATGATCTAAAAGGAGGCACATACCTATTTGCGTAGTTGAATGTCAGTGGTGACTTTTTTTGGCCAGACCGTGTAGTTTTACAAGTGCAAATGTAGGTTTAATAGTATATTATACAGGAAACTTGAATTTCCCTCTGGGGATTAATAAAGTATCTATAATTATTATTATTATATTTCTAAAAAAATATACAGGAATCAATGCAATTATATCAAGTAATAGAGTGTGCCAATGGGGAATCCTATAAGTGTTTATTTAACTTTTTTACTTATTTAACTTTTCAATTGTGCATGTGGAAGTGGTGTGGTGTAAGACGCCAAAGTCCACATTGCTGTCCAATATGTCCTGCGTAAATGAAAAATCCCTTTGGATAAAAAATTTCCTAAACTAATGTAACACAATTGTAGGTGGACAGAATTCCAGGAAGAATAGCGGTAGTTCGCTGCAGCTAATGAGCCTCCTACAAATGAATGAATTTAATGGAGAGAGGATCTGGAAGGTCGTAATTGTACGATTCTTACACTACAAAATGAACATTACAGCTGCTTTTAAATGCTTAAAATGTTTTTTATGACTTGTTATTTTAAGGGCTGCTGCAAAATAGCTGTAAAAGCCGAGCTATGCAGTATCAAACTTTTTTAGGAGAAACAAAAAGACATTAACTGTGTCCAAATGTCCACACTGTTCCCTACATAGCGCCCTATTTAGTGGTCTATTTGCTAAGGGGGCCCGAATATCCAGAGAAAAAAAAGTGCTGCACTCAAAATTACCCACAATGCATCTTGTAAAGACGTGAGCTTCGATGACCACTTGACAGGCCAATATAGACCACGGTGCACTGTGGGCCGGATCTTACAATGTCACAAATGACACAAGCATCCAAGCAGGATAAACAAGAAAAAAAAAAAAAAAACCTATTGAACATAATTTTTATCCTTTTTTATTAAATTGATATGATAAGAAGAAAGAATCAAAGACAGTGTAAGGAAATAAAACATTTGAACACAAATTTGGATTGGATTTGGAACGACGTGCATTGTGGTTGCCATAGTGACAACTCTAGTCAAGCGCAACAAGCAAAAAATAGTGAACTTCGCATGTTCGTGCAACAAAATGAGAACGCTATATAGTGTGGCCTTATGTAATAAACGAGGGGTTAGGGAATAGTGCGGACATTCGGATACAGCCACTGTAAATGTATCCAAAGATGCTAATTTATTTAAACACATTGTGAACATAGGAAGGGATATCATTTAAGACGTATATGAGGTCTAATAAGACCATGGGACACTACTGGCACCAGAAAGGTTTATAAATAGTTCCTAAGGAAAGCTGAAGCAGAAAAATATTGTCCATGTCAACATAATGCAAAGCTGATTAAAAAAAGATGTAGGATTAAATTCCTGTTGTTGGCCATGAGAGGAAATGAACTATACCCATTTTTCATTGTGACTCTGCAGTACGATTCATGTATATATTGTTATTTATGATGAATTGACACAAGCAAAGTCTCCTTTCTCCCCTGTAGCCGCTTTTAGCTGCCGCCTGTAAATTAAACTGGTTCTAACACTACAAATGGAAATGGTTGTTTTGGAGTAAGGCTCTAGATGGATTCACCCTGATTAGAAAACAATCTGCTCCACAGAACGTGGTTCCTGTAAAGGTGCAGCTGGACAGCTTTAACATAGATGTCTCGGAAATTGTTACGGGATTGGTTATCTCATCTCATCATTAGCCACTTCAGCTAAATTAAATAAATGTGAGGTTTTTAACTCTCGTAACCTAGATAATAAAATTAGGTCTCTGACTTCATTCATCCTGTTTAAGCTCGGAAGGGTTTCACTTTTGAGCTGATGCTTCTTTCATTTCTAAGGTTTGATTTATCACACCCCAAACATCACTCTATCACATCCTTTGTACATAGGAAGTTAGCACCATTGCTGAGTGAACATTTCTTTTCCTGCTTGTGGTTTGTCTAATGTTCTGTACCACAGCTTCCGACTGAAGCAAGTTTGTCTTTTATATTCATTTATTCTCTTGTTCTGTAGCTCACTTGGACTATTTAAATCCAGGTCTGACATTTTTAAATCTATAGTAAAGAGAATAAGAAAAATCGTACTTATTGAAGTGTATTTGAGTTTGCATGCACCTGCTTTTAAATAAAGAGCAGCCATAACATGTCTCAAGCATGGAGAGAGATTACTTAACTCCTGCTGGTTAATGTTATTTTGCAGCACAGAGAAATGCTGTGAGCCACAGCATATGAATTCAAGCCAGAAATCCCGAAGCACACAAGTGTCCAGCTGGCTGGGAGTTCCCTCTCCTTACTCTGCGAGTTCTCGCTGAAATGTATCAACCTCCCAAAGAACTCATCTCTTGTAAAAGATTAGTCACACATCTGCTGCTTTATGTTGGTAGTAAGGCAGTGATGTGGCACATAAGCCTATATTTTTGGTCAATCTTTAAGTTTTGCACAGCCTGTACATTTTTTATGTCTTGCATCCTTATTTTACATTAGTAAATTTAAAAAAGCACAACAACAAATCGAAATGACTAAAATTACCAAAAAAAGAAATTATAATTGGCGGTAGGTACCATAGCGTAGGATGGATGACCGGACCAGACCAAACTGTTTTTGAACCGGAAGTTATTCTGTAACTAGCACATTTTAATAAAATATGAATATTACTCGATACCTGTTGCATCATTTTCATGATTGCACTGTTTTTCTTTAAACCCTACAAAGTGGTGCAAATTACATGTTGTGCAGGCTGTAAACAGATGGGAGATGGTGAGGTGAGTGGGAGAGGAGAGGACGCCAGTAAAAGAGGGGCCATCTGTGATATCGTAATTCTGCCCACGCACACAGTTTTTCTTTTTTAATTCTTTCTCATCTCATCCTTTAAATGAAAATCCACTTAAACTCACTTTCAGTCTAACTTCAAGATGAAGGATGTGATTTTTTTTCCTGTTTTTTTCTTGTGCCTTCATTCCAAAACACCTGCCACTGTAACCCATGAGTTCATCAGTTTTAAATAGTCAATAAGAGAAAAGATTAATTAATCAACTTGTTTATTAAGCGGCCAGAAAAGTCTGAGGATAATCACATAAGCTTGTATCGGCAGGTGGAATTGATGCCTTTAAGCAGGGAAGAGGTGTTGGACATGTTAATGTAATTCTCATTCAGATAAGAGGTTTATTTGTTATGTAATAGTCACAATAACATGGATACATGAAACTCCAACGGTGAAAATATTTAGGGCTGAACAAAGCCTATAATAGTGAAGCAATAATTCTCCTTTTTTAAAAAAAGCTAACAAAAATTATCTTTTCTTTTGAGTTTATGTGGTTGTTGAGTGAACTGATATAAATGTTATGCTACTGCCATCACATTCAATTTACGTACTTCTAACATATGAGCATATTAAATCTTTTAAACATTTATCTGAAGAGCAGAAGGTATCATTTAATGAACACAGCTACAGCCTTTTTCTGGCAGTTTTTGATGAAGTAAACATTTTTTTTCCTGTATACGGAATATAATTGGTTATGATTTGTGTATTAATGAGGTTTATGTTATGATTTAGTGCTCCACTTTCTTCTACTAATGTCTGATGTGTTGTTAGTGTTCAGTTTGCCTTTTAAGACTCCAGCATGCAGTCTGTGGACAAAGACGAGTGCTTTCTGACCTTACATGATGTGTAAAGGTGGTCTGATTCTTGGTCATTTCCTCCTGCAGGGAGTCGGTGCAGGCTAACTGTGTGCGATGGAAGAAGCAATTTTCTTTTCCTTGCAAGATGAGTGCAAACGCAGGAACGGGTGTGCTGGACCCCTGTGTGTGTCGTGTGTCTGTTAGAAAGGTACAGTATGTTGCTGCAGAAAACCACAAATTTGTTTTCACTACTAAAATAGCATTTGGTAGACTTAAGTGTTTAGAAAAATATAAATGCATTAAAGAACGTTTAAGAAAGAAATATCCATTATAGTAAAGTCCCAAATGTATCATGAAATTATTTGATCCAGCATGTTAAATCCATTAAATCTATTTATTCTTTTTTTGCAGCCTATTTCTAATACAATCTTTAACTTGTGCTCAGATATATCATATATTATAACCTTTTGAAGATTACATTTTTGCTTCTTTTCTTTAGGAACTCAAGGGAGGAAAGGCATATGCAAAGGTAATTCTTCACATGCATGTGTTATTTCACTCAGACACCCCAAAACAACCTGCAAATTTCAGCCATGTTGATGGCACTGGCACAGATGGCTTTTAATACCTGCAGGTTATTCTCATTATATAACCTTTTTTTTTGCTTTCACTGAATGAAAGATTAATTTTCTGAACACAACATACACAACTTGTAAACATTCAGCACTACTTTACATTTCTGTCCATTTTGAAGTTTACGACATGTCTGAAGAAAAATTAGCCATGTTTTCTTCATATTGTTTGGAATGTCTGAAATTGCCCTCATGTCCCTGCTTACTCTTATTTTTCCTTCAGATATCATCACATTCCTGACAGACAGTCAGGCTCTTGAGAAAAAAGCTTCATGCTGTGTCATTCTCTGTCCTTCAGCTTGGTTTTGCAGATCTGAATTTAGCAGAGTTTGCCGGCTCAGGGAATACTACCCGCAGATGTCTGCTGGAAGGCTACGATACCAAAAATACGCGGCAGGATAACTCCATTCTCAAGGTAAAATTAGAGCGTCCACAGCCGTTTGTCTGACTTCACTGAGAGCATATTACAAGCTATCAATATAAACTTGGTATTTTTCCTCAGAAAGGAAGCATAGGTTTTTGCTCAAATATGTAGTATTACCACCATCAGCAGCTGTGTGTCCAGGTGTCATGATTAGATTGTAACAGATGCTAATGCTCTGTAAAGCAGATCAAACTGAGTAGTTTTTCTGCTCCAGAGCAGGTTAGGTTTCAATAAAAGATCTAAATACATAAATGTAACTGTTTTCAGAAAAATAAAAAAGACAACAGTGATTGGAAAGTGTAAGAGATCCTCTGTTCAGTCACTACTTGCTATTAAAACCAACTTCAAAGTTTCTGAATTTTTATAAATATAGGATCCAACGGCTGAAGAGGTGGCTTTAAAATAAGACTCATTACTATGCAGAATTATATGTCTGTAACTTGTGTTGTAGGAAATAAAAACTTATTAGACAGGTACATTAATATTTTACCGCCTCGATGACGCAAAATGAACCTGCACATTTACAGGAGGCCCACTGACTGGTTTGATTAATCAATTTGTTCCTCAACCTGCCTGAAGAGCCGGAGTTAAATCTGGTGGAATACATCCTAATTAAAAAAAAACTTTCAAGACATTCATTTAATACAATATAAATCCACAAAATGATCAGCTGTAGTCTTGTTTTAGTGACATTGCTTTAGAGACATTGTTAGCGGGTTACTCCCAGCTTTAAGAACCGTATGTGACTTGGCACAGATTAGGATGGCATCATTCACCAGCTGTTTCCAGTCTGAGGATGCAAACGGTAAATCCAGGACTTCCCAGACATAATATCCCAGATATAAATGTAATTCCCCTATACCAACTCTTTCCATTTTCTTCATGTGGATATCCAAAACTTATTTTGTTATGTCTTTAATAAATCAGTGAGTGATGTATTGATTGTATATCCTTCTACAACCACTACCACACATAAAATAGCAACACAGCCTACATTGCCTTCCCATGACACTGATAAGCTTTTCATAAAGATTGCTTCATTAGTAAAAGGAAACTTAGCTGTAGTTACATTTTATATTTCCTAAATAACCATAAATACAAGCTAATGAAAACATGTACTAATGCCGTTTGTGTTTGTTTTAAACAGGTTGTCATCAGTACACAGCTCATGTCAGGGGATCCTTGTTTTAAAACGTAAGTTTTCTACTTGCATTTAACAATAAGCCCAGTTGATTAGTCGGGGTTGAAAAGAAATATTGATTTCTGATTGAGCTGTAATTGCATAAGTACAGCAGTTATGACCAGGAATTTCCGCTAACTTCTTTATATAAATGAAAAAATAAACCACATCCTTCTCTTTTACACATTAGTTTATTGTTGGTTATACTCAACTTGTACTCTTAACTTTCTCCTAAAATCAGTATTATGTATTAAATTTAAAGCTGTCTGTGTGTTTATTTGTGCTCTGTCAGACTTTGGAAGGTCTGGTTACTGTTAGCTGATCAGATTTTCACACCAAAAAGTGGTGACTAATGTCATCTTTCTGGTGATACTCATGACTGATGGACTCGCCTTGTAGAAACACACCAGTAAGAGTCTGTGTAAAGACAGAGAAATTTTTTCCTTGCCCAAGGGTATAATTTGACCTGAAAAATACTGAATACAATCAGAATATATTATCTGTATCTATCACAAGCGTTCCTCCTCCCTTCCCCCCTACTTTGATTGACAAACTGACATATAACAGAGCAAATAAAGCCACATCTACATCCTCTTGTCATCAGGCCTCCCTCCACAGCCACAGTGATTGGTATTCAGGGTGATGGAGACAGCCTGCTGGAGGAGAGGAAAGGAGGGGACTCACAGAAAGGCTGCTCTGGTGAGACCAATCGCACCACATCACACTCATGGCTTTGCCTCATCATCTCTAGGTTTCACAAACATCTGCAGGCATCTAACACACCATGCTGCAGCTGACAAATCTCCTAGTTTTAGGTTTTTGTTGCACTCCTGCCTTTTTACCTCCTAGTTCTATGAAAAGGATGCCGTCCAGTCGAGCAGATAGATGCTACTAAACAGAGATGAGTCTTAATGAGTTTTTAAGAGGATTTTCTTACCCATATCATTTTCACGTTTAAATTGTTTATCACAGTTGTTGAGCTCTATCTAAACAAACCATCTGACAAGTCAGCTTAATCTGTGGCATGCTCCATTTAGAATATATTAAAATATATTAGTTGTGCAATCAATATCCACTTGGGTAATAGTTTATTGCACTCTTTAAGTGCTTTATGTGACGCTTTCTTATCTCTCACAACCATTTACATCACTTTTCTAGCACCCTGTCTGTTCTTCCTTTCCTCTCTTTTCAGGGTGTTTTCATGTGTAAACACATTGCAACGTTGAATTCTTGTTCTTCTTGCAAGCTTCGGAGAGTAGAAAAGCTCTTTCATGTATTATTTAAAACTAGCTCTCTTTTAGATCAACCACAATCTGTTCAGAGCTGTGGGCTCTCGTGGTTAAAAATAGGACTGTCTGGGGGGTTATGTGTGTGTTAAGTGTGTTAGTATGACGGTAGTTTTTCTGTTACCATCACTTCCTTACATTTTTGTTTTATTCAATAACCCAATTCACATGAAAAGCTTAACCTTTTATGAGCAATTGTTATTTTTTGGATGGATTTTGTTCATTTGTTTCATATTAAGATGTTTGTGTGGAGATAAGGCAAATTTGTTTAGTACAATTCAACAAAGGGTGATTCAAAGTGCTTTACAGAACATTAAAACAGAACTATTATTTAAAATAAAACAAGAAATAAATCAATTTCAAATCACAAAAACATAAAAACGATAAGACAAGAGGAAACAGACCCTCTCTAATAATCTGCCACACAACCTTTTATCTTTTGGTTAATATCTTTAGTTAGTTTTTTCTGTTGCTTCGCTGGATTTTTTTCCACAGAAGGCTAAGTGATATCATATTTTAATTTTGTTCAAATGGAATAAAGGTAAAAATTTAAAGGGCTACTTTTGTCCTTGTGATAGAATCATATCAGGAGTTTCCCAGTGATTACCAGCTGTTCCCCTCAGTAGGTTTTAATTTTGCTTCTGCAGACATGAGACAGTTTTATTTGCCAACAGCAGTCATCTGCTCATTATCTTACAAATGCTGATTTGTGTGTGTGTGATGCTACCAGAGGAGCAATTCCCAGAAGCTGTAGTCAGTTTATTGGAAAAACTTCGAAGCACCTTGTAAACCAGGTTGAATAAAATATGCCCCAATGTTTATCCCATAAAAACAAATTGGAATTGTGTTTATTTTAAAGACTTCACAAAGTACTGTTGTTACTCGAAGTTTTATACATGCATAATAACAGAAGCCTGGTGCATGTGCTCGCAGTTTCAGTTTTTTCTTCCTGTCAAGTCTTTTCTTGTAACACTGTTAAACTGTTGCTTCTTTGTTAAGTGTAATAACGTTTTTTTTCAGGTATCAACAGGTTTACTCACTTAACGACCACTTAAACTTTCAAACTTAGTCAACTCCATCTATCTACTTTTTTTCTAATTCGGTAGAGAGTCGAGAAGGAAAGTGTCCCGTTGTGTCGGATGAGCTCGGGGCCTGCGGCCACTCTCGAACATCCAGCTATGCCAGCCAGCAGTCCAAACTCTCAGGTAGATACACCCCACGTTACAAAGATTTCAGATATCAGTATAAATAAAGAACCAAATTGATGTTGAACTAAAGAATTGTACAAATATTTTGCCCTCCTAAGCTAAATACTTATTGGGGTGAGGATCTCGACAGAGGAAGGAGTGATAATTATTTTCCAGCGACATCACCAGTGCAGTTCAACCGGGGGCTCAAGTTTCCATCACAGGCAGATCGGATGACAGTAATAAAAGATTAGAGGAAGTGGAGAGATGCACTGAGATCATCTCTAATGGCCCTTTCATGTAGAATTTAAACACGTATTTCCTGCCACGTGCAACACTTTATAAGATTTATTCAAGCCTCCCATTAGTTAGTGGGACATTTCTTCCTTCATGTCTGCACTGAACTGATGCCCCAAGATGTCTTCTGCTTGAACAGGCTTCCTGCAGATGTGAACAGTGCAGTTAAATCATTTATCACATAATGAGCTGCATATCTGCAGGATTTGACATTGTATGTTTTAGTTGAAGTGTAGCAGTTTACTTAATGCAAACTGCTAAATCTTTATCATTTAAAAGCCAACTCAGTTGCATTTTTTTACAACTGCTTAAATGATGTAAAGAAAATGGTGCAGTATTTGTCAAGGCGTTCAGGAAATATTAATAAATCTGCAACAACAGCTAAGTGTCACAAGATTTTAGAGAGAAAAAAAGTATAGTACATTTAACTTAAGGAAACACCCTAAATTAAGATATAAAAAAACGACATCTCTCTCAGGCTACAGCACAGGTCACTCCCGCTCATCCAGCATGTCAGAGTTCAGCCACAGAAGAAATCACTCAGTGGGGAGCGCGTCAACAGGCATCGGAAGCATCCCGGAGCCCAGCGAGGACCGAGAGTCCAGACCATGCCCAGCCTTGCCAGAACACCCAGTCTCCACAGCCACTGCTAGCAACCCACCAGGTACACCAGTGCGGAGTGCTTCATCCTGTGAACGACTGAACAGGTAAGTCTGGAGTGATCAAGAAAGTTGGTCCACACAAAAGCTCAAATTTGCATTAGCTTGGTTTTTATTTACACAGCAAGTTTCTGAGACAAGTACATTTGTGGAAGCAGCTGAAAGGCTTCGTGGCTTCTCCACAGGGACATAATGTTGGTTTCATTATGACAACTGCAGGCTCTGAGTGTTATTTTTAGTTTAATTGTTCTGACAACTATAAAAACATTAAACCATGTGGGGGGGAAAACATTTGAATGAGTATTGTTTTAAAATACTATTGGTGCAATTTATATTTGACCATTTGCTTAGACTAGTGTCAAACATTTTGTCACACAGCCATCATGTTATTTTTGCTTCAGTATGCAGTTTGACTATTGCTAGGACTATTTAAAAATGTAGTTTTATATGTAGCAACAGTACAGAGAGCAGGACTGATTAAAAAATGAGTGAATTTGCTACAGTTTATAAGACTAACTCAATAAGGCATGGCTAAAGAAAATGTGCATGTAGTTGCTTGGTTTGTTGTGAATTCAAACATGTAACTAAGACACAGCATGTCAGCAAATCACGTGTGAAGCAAATGCTACAGTTCCTCCAAAAAGTTACAAAAAGGCAGATGTGTAGATAATACTAAAATCATGTTTTTAATCACTAACTTCACCAATGACTCAACTTCAAGTTAATTTACTTATGTCCTCAGTATCTCATCACACGGCTCTTTGCAAAAAGAAAAAAATAAAGAGCAAGCTGAATTTTCATTTTTGCGTTACAGGAAGAATGACTTATCAGTTTCCTCTCCACAGACATCCTGTGAAACAGGACTCCATCGAGTCTCAGCTGAAGAGAATGGATGACACAAGGGTGGATGCTGATGATGTTGTAGAAAAGATTCTTCAGAGTCAAGATTTTACGCCCAGCTTACTGGACTCCAGCACTGAAGGTTAGAAACATACTCTGCACGACTGGAATAGGGAACAGTTTCAGCATCATCTGTATTCTGAAGCAGAGCATTTGTAACATTTGTAAGCTGTCCACCTGGAAAAGGGCTTAGTGAGCAAGAAAGTGGTTGACAACAGTCAGTTGCAAACATGAATGCCACCCCCGACATAATAAGACGCAGGAGCAGCTGCAGAACCAGTAAGCCTCTCACTTTATGTTACACTGATTTGAGATTTCACAAGGCAGGTCATTGAGATAATGTTTTGTATTGATACGTTGGTTCACTTAAAGCATTAACTTATTAGTCTGATAATGGCTCAGAAACGTTAACAAACCCACACACACTTCAAATGTACAAAAATGCCACATCAACGCAAGGGCCGGATAACAATAGGGATGAAATGTAAGCACCATGTGTTCATGTCTTTTCATGTCTTTTCGTATTTTGTCACGTCAATATTAAAAAGGGTGAGGAACTGAAAAAACGTGTAATGTTTTATTACTACAGGTAATGAGAATATTGTCCAACAGAACCACCCTGCTGTGGCAGGACATTTCCAAATCTGCTAGGTCTCAGAAATATGATTTGGGGAAAGCTCTCCCTTCTGAAATAACAGAAACGTTAGGGAGTATAGGGAATATGTGGAACTGATTTAGATGGATCCGAGATTGAGAAATAAATGAGTAGGAATGATCATTTCTGCTCTACTTTAGAATAGAGAAAAATAATACATTTTTAGGTCATCACTGTAATACTACAATCCGAGCAAAGTGATCAGTTAGTTCAGACAGTGTATTAAGTTTATACTGTTCTGTTATCCAGTGAGTCATTGGGTGTGCTTGGAGGGCAATGTGTTTCTTTTTTACCGTCTCATCCAGCTCAAAGCTAAGAAAAGAAAGCTGCTGTCAATACATGATTATTTTTAGATTGCCTAGCAACTGGCTGCTTTTCTTGACAAGTTATGCAGGAGGCTGTGGATGCTTCATGTTCCCACTAAATTTTACCACGACTTTGTTTCAGAGGAAGGTCTGCGTCTATTTGTTGGGCCTGGTGGAAGTACAGCTTTTGGTAGCCACCACCTTCCCACCAGGTGAGATTCAAGCTTTCACTGCTATTGACACTTTATACATATACATTTATGGCAGCTGAGGGGTGATCTTCAAAATCAACCGTGTAAACATTTTTATTATAGAAACTTGATCTAATTCATGATTTACCCCCCTCTTTGTTTTTGAAATTATGTAGGATTTATTAAAAATAAATACTTTTTTTTTGTCTCAAACCCAGGAAATGTATTTTTTCTTTCTCAGTCTTTATATAAATATGTTAATGCACAGCAGAGGAAAAACTACATTTGTTCACTTCACTATTTATTGTGTTATAACCTGCACACAAAACCAAAATGACAAAATGAAAAGTTACAAAAAGTCTGAAATCCAGACTGGTATTTTCTCTACACAAACCATTAGTGAGACAGAGAGGGGGTAACAGGTGCTCTAATATCATCTCACTGGTTGCTGCTGCATCATTATGCAGCTAGCAGCTTTCTCTCGTCTTTCACATAATCTCCCTTCTGTTTCCAGTTAGCTTGGTTGATACACAGTGACTTCAAGCTGAAGCTAACATTGTTAGCTTAGCAACACATCCCATAGTTCTTTGAGGTCCTCTCATGTCTTGCCTACAAAAAACTTGAACTCCATCCCAGGAACTTTTAAGTGTCTATGGAAAAAAGAGAAAAAAAAACAGCATGTTAAATTTTTGAGACAAAAAAATCTAGCAATTTAGCAATCTTCTGGAAAAGGAATAGATCATTAGTTTCTTGAATAGGTTATAAAGAATATTCTTAACCCGGAGGCCAAATAAGCAAAGCATGTTTGGCAGGATTTATTTATCAGTTCTTTATTTTTGTTGTCAGAAATAATGTACACATCAAATCATGATTTTCCATGGTGCAAACGATAGAAAATATATCCAAATGTCAGAGGTAAAGCCTGTGATCATGTGACTTAACCCATAATAATTTAATCTTTTCATGTCCTTCCAGGGTTGGTGCGGGAGCATACGAGCAGGTGGTGATTAAGCGCTAGACTTGTGGCATCTCATGGTGACAAGTCTTGTTTTCTGTATTCATCCTACAGCGTACATAGTACTAAACCTAAACACACTGACCTACCAACATTGAAAAAGTGCCCTCCTGTGTTCATATCTTATAAACCACTGTAGCTGCTCAGGTATTTTTAGGAGCAAAAACTGGACAGATCATCTCAGCGTGAGCGCATACACCTGCAGATCAGGAGGAAATTAACGGATCCAATTACTCAAACACTAAACATGGATTAATTGTGGCTTTCTGACCTGAAATGCTGTTTTGTTTGGGTTTCGAAGACTTCATATGAATTGCATCGTCTAAATGGTTTAACAGCAGTTACAGAAAAATGTTTTACCTTTGATTATTGATGAGGATGAGCTTTTTTATGCATTATCTCTGAAATTTACACTGAAAACAGTGCTTTAATACATTCCTTTACAAATATATCCCTTTACAAATACGTTTTGTTATAAGTAAACTTGTAAGCTACTAAACAGACCCTGGTGTTTTTAACAGGTAAGAATATTTTACTACAAAAGCATCAGACTTAAACTATTTGATGTGTGATTGTAGGACTCTTCAGTGTATGTGCTTCTGGACTTTCTGTGTCCTTATTTATAGTAACAACAATCATTTAATGAGTAAAGGCATACGAGATGTGATCTCCTGTAAACAAGGCTATGCTAGTAATGGCAAAGAGAAAAATTGAAAAACATGACAGCGTCATTAAATGTGCTACTTTTTGAACATGTTATTTGTTTAGCACAACTACAATCTGTGCAAAGAAAGTCATAGTGCATTTCTAACACAAAAGTGTTACTGAAGACAATATTTATGCTAAACCAGCTAATATCCAGCAGCCATAAATTGAAGTTAGAAAGTAGTATACAATAGATACAGCCAGCTGTATAAGGAGAACTAAACTTTACTCATTAAAATGTACTCATTCATTTAGCCTTAATTGGAAACTTTGTTAAACGTGGTTTTCACTTTTATCCTGTGGTTAAATCCAAACAGGACGAACAGATTAGAATATATACCTATAGTCTGCCAATCATACACTCACCAGACTTTTCTTTTCTTGTCACTGCACTGGATTGAAAGAGCAGTAAAACAGCTATAAGATTCTTGGTTAAATTTAGCCATTGAGGTGTACTTAACCAGTTTTGTTTCAGACTCTTAACCACTGTGCATCCATGCAACTGTGCCACATTTACTTAACAAGCTCAAACAAACACAAATTATCTGTTGATACATCGGCTGTTTGGTACATCTGATGCATAACTTGGGTTTCATATTGGAATTAAGACAGCAAAGGACTCAATAAATGATCCACTGCCAATGATATACTCAACCAAAGCTGTTTGTTTAAAGGTCCTAAGTAATATCTTAGTTGTATATTGCCTAGCTCCACATCAAACACAAGGAATGAGGACTGGCTTTTATTCACATATGCACTAACATACATTTATTAGTGGTGCAGAGAAAAATCAAATGTAACCAATAAATCTGGTGATAAATCCTCAAAGCGTCTTGCGTGTAGGCCATTTGCATTTTTAGCCTCTTGGTACTTGAAGTAGACAGTCTATCAGAAGAAATTGGCCAAAGTAGAGTTATTATCATAAAGCCTGACAGGACTATGCTGAGAGAACACACACAACTAGTGAAAAACGACATAACATCTTTTATCATCAGTCTCCTGTTGTAAGTCGTATCTTGACAAAACATAAACATCTTGCATCATTAGTCAGCGTTTTCCATTTTATGTTTGTATTTTCTGCATGATAGTGGTGTGCATCTGAAGATAATTGCTTTAGCAGATTTTCCAATCATCTTTAGAAGTGGTCACATCGTATTGTTTTTTTTTCAATTCGATATTGTGTCACCTATTTTCATATAGAACAACTTGCTTGCCTATTTAGTGTGTAAATGGTTATTGTTTTCATGTAAAGCAGATACCTGCATAAGTGTTGGTGTATGAAGTAACGGCAATTCATTTTTTGTTTTTATTAATTCCCTTATAAAAGACTGATGGCCTGCTGGCGGGTCAGCAGCTGTTTTCTACTAAAAAGTTAGCTTTGGAAACAGTTGTGAAGTGAAAGCACATTACATACTATTAGAAAACAGATTCCTGCAGTTTTATTTATATGTAAATCCTTTAACAGTACAGTGAACATAGTGGGTAAAATAAAGCTAGAAAAAAAATGGAGCCAATATTCTGGTAATCCCCCAATTAATATGTTCCTAATAGCTCCACTTAAAACTTTATTCAATAGAATAAAAAAATCATTTTAACCCATAAGAGCCCAACGTGACATATTATACGTTTTCTGAGACATTTGTCAATTCTTTATGGTAAAAACGTAGCTCTAAATCCTGTTGAACAGAATCTGACTGATGTCTTCTACCTCTTTAATGGAGATTTGAAAACTGTTTATACTTATAATCATTTTGACATATCACACAGTAATAAAAAGGAAAATATCCCCTTTTTTATTTTGTTAAAAAAGGAGCAAATAAAAATCTTGTTTTTCAAAAACTGGACTTTTCTAACCATTTTCTCATGTGTTGGGGCTTTAAGGATTAATACAATCCCACAAAGTGTTTGCATTATTATGCAACTAGCAGTTAAGCCTCATCTTTAACGATCTGGTCAACTTCTAATCTAATTTCTCCAAACTAATTTCAGAGCCACGGTCATTTGTTATTGATTGGCATCCCAGTTCAGGCTGTATGAGTCTTCTCCACAGGCTTCCATAGAAAATCTTAAAATTAAAAAAAGATCAATATTTGTGTGCTATTGATCGCGTTAGACCTACATCTGGGTAAGAAAGTGCCCTCACTGTGTTTCTCACTCACAGGCCATAACTTCAGCCACTGGGAAATCTTACTTCCAGTGTTGATATAAATATCTGCAAGTAAGACTCAATAACAAAGTGACTGACTGTTAAAAGATTAAATCCGTGTTACTTTTTATTGTTTAATTTACGAAAACAGCAGACATTTAATTCCAGGGGGTTTTAGAGCAGAGCTCAATTTACTTCAGATATGCCATATTTATGTTCTAGGCTAATTTTTTCACAGCAGAAAGGGTTAAATTAGGGTGTCTTGCATTAAAATCCGATTGATAAACAAAATTATTTTGGTTTAATCTTTCATTGTTGTGATATTTTTGATAAATGTTATTGCTTGCTTCCTTATTTAGTATGAAGGGTCTGGAGCTTTTTTTTATTTGAACTTTTCTTGTCTTAGGGGAAAAATGTTTGTTTTACCTGCGTGATGCAGGTATGTTCATTATGGTACCTAACATGTTGTTACAAACATGGTTGCTTTTTCTCTTCTGTGAAGCTGTTGTCTCTATAAAACTGTATTCTCCTGTAAAGTGATGTTTTGTGCCATTCTGAAACTGTCAGTGTTCTCCGTAACAGACTTGTTCTTTTGACAAACATTTGCTTCCTTAACAAATGTATTGGATAGCTAAAATGTCTACCTGGCACTGTTAAATAAAACAGTTTAAAATATAATACATATCTATACTCCCTGATTCCCCTTTGGCCTGCCCATGTCTAGAAATGTCTTTTTTTCTATTTAAGTTTTATTATACCATTTAGATTTACTGTGCTTTTAAATATCATCTAAAACATTTAATTAAATCAAAGTTCATAAACAGCAAAAGAATTATCTAAACAGACCTGCCCTGAAGTAAATACAAAAATTATCTTGGTTCATGAATTCCCTTTGCTAGATTAAAAAGTCACCTACTTGTCCTCCCAACAAGGCTGCATCCTCCAGATCAAACATCTGCTTCCCAGTCTTCCTCTTGCTCAACACTGTGGGAGCACTGGCTAGCCTCTTCGTAGCAACTGTCCTCCAAATCACTGTTAACCTCATCTTCCTGATCTGAACATAAAAATGTAGGAAAAGTGTCACAAGCACCTAATGATACGGTCCCAAAAAGGAGGAAATGAACGTTCTAAAGTTAGCTGACAGTGCAACAATGGACAAACTTTGCTGCCATCAGTGCTTGTTTTGCACTTTATAATGCTGTTATTCCAAGGAAGGTCTACCTGCTATACACTTATTGTGAAGGAGTCAGAAAATGTCGGGCAAAGCTTGAGATAATCACCAATCTTGTAAAGTTAAAATGAAGTTTGGAAGAAGTACATAGCAGATAAAGCAACTATGTTGTGTTTATTAGCAGCATGTTTTACCTTGTCAGTCCAAAGAAACAAATAAGCCGTTATTGCAGCCAAAATAGTTAAAACTGTGACATCAGTGGTGCAAAATCTGATATTTTACTTGCACAGACTTCATATGAGAGGAAGATGACGTTGAAATCATTTTGATGTTTCATCTATCATAAAATGCATTTCTCTTTATATTAACATTTACACATTATGTTCCATCTTATAGGAAAACCTCATATGCATAAGAGATAAAAGTGGTTAAAGATGACCTTGTTCCTGATATTTTACAAGTACAGCAGAGCCATCCTGACTCAGTTTGACTTCAGGTTCATCCATCAGCAGACGTCTCAGATTACCAACACTTCCACTCAGATCTCTGACTTTGGGACAGCAGGACCACAGCACAGCCAAAGGCACACAAACATATCTACCAGGACAGACAAAATGTTATTAAATCCAGCCAAATAGAAAAATAACTAACAAGGTACATCTGTGTCATTTACAAGTTAAGCAACTTTCTCACAGGATGCTACGCATCTTTAGGAAACACACCTGTTTGATGCACAAGGCTCCTTCTGCATTTTACAACACGCCCGTGCCGTGCTGTCAGATACAACTCCCAAATACTGCTCCACTGGAAAAATCGTGCTTTCTGCACATTTTCAGAATATAAAACCTGATTAACTTAAAATCAGAGACACCAAGAGATTTAATTTAACAAGATTTTATGTACCCATCTGTTTCTGATCCATGTCCACTCTGTTTTCAGTCTGACAGGATGAAAAAGCACCATTTCTCTGACCAGTCTCGTCTTCTAGCCATCTTTTCTTACACTGCTCCGTCCAGTAAAGCACCTCCGTCACTAGGACTCTGCGCAAAGTGTTGTTGTCCCGCAGGCTGGGGTAGTTTATACAAAACAGCTAAAAGAGAACCACAAAAATTAAGGGGACGAACGTAAGTTACCACAGAAACCACAAACTTTTGGACTGACACCGTACAGGACGTTCATCACATACAGAAGCGTCTAAAGTTGTCATACTTGGGGTGGGGGGGTGGGTGTTTGACAGATGTCACCAACTAATCTTTTAGAACGGGCAGAGCAAAGGGTTTGTTCAGTCATGTTCATTTAAAAAGAGACTAAATATGTTTATTTTTGGGTTAAAACATTTAAATAAATTATTTTTAAAAATGTTCATGGAAAACATCCCTCACCTTTAAATTAACTGTACTATATTTATCCCAGAGGAAAATTGTGATATGTAAAAAAAAAACAGGTTGCTTTGTATCATTATGAACTAGCAATGGCTCAATAACAAGAAATAAATGGTTTGTTTTGCTCCTGGCTTTAATAAACTATTTTTAATTTTGTTCTAAAATGTTAAATGATACCATAAATCTGTGAACATTTAAAGATTTAAAAGAGAGAAATGCCCACAAAAAAACAAGTTCAATTAAAACTGGTGACCACATCACTAACCACAGATACACATCTCCTTAGGCATTTAAAGAAATGCTTCCTGCCTCAA
>JBAMHX010000016.1:5136060-5149280 GCA_037177515.1 Pseudomugil tenellus | reverse complement strand
ATATTATATTATATTATATTATATTATATTATATTATATTATATTATATTATATTATATTATATTATATTATATTAGGAAATACATTGAAATCAATTGAATAAATAGAAAGGAAAATATAATTAATAAGCAGAAGTCTGAATAAATTGTGTCTGTAAATGTAATATACTGTATTAGAAAAAAACGTGTCTTTATTTTGTAATAATAAATGGATGAAATAGTTTAAGGATGTACAAAATAAAGTTTAAGGAAAAATAATAAAGGTGTTTTAAGTAATAAAGATCATTAACTAAAACACAAATTACTCAAAAAATAAATTACACAACCAGATAATAAGGGGGGTGTCCATCACCTGTCTGAATCTCCACAGTGCTGCTGAGTTCACTGTAGCACATGTTACTGTATGCTGTCACAGAGAACTCATAGGTTTCTCCACATTTCAAGTTAGTGAACGTGCAGGTTGAGTTGGTGGAGTTGCACTGGAGACTGTTTCCCATACTGCAGGTTGCAGTTGCCATGTAGAGCTCTACGTTCTCTCTTTCCTCCCAAAACATTTTAGCTGTACTGGTCCCACAAGGCAGATCTACTCCAACACGCATCGGTTCACAGGGGCCTGGACAACAAGTTTAATTTATTTATGAAAAAAAAAAAAACAACATGAAAGCATTTTAATTATGATCATATACTAAATAAAGAATTACTTTTCCCTAAATGACTCACGTGTGCTGAAGGTGAGATTAGTGTGTGTCTCAGTCTGGCAGTAGTCACTTATGGCCATGAGTCTGACACTGTACATCTGACCACACTGAAGCTTTGTCAGATCGCAGTGGAGCTCATCAGTCTCACAAGAAGCACGGTCACCATCTGTTGCTACTGCAGTCAAAACGTAGGAGCTGGCTCCACTGGCTGAGCTCCAGGAGACTTCAGCTGTGTTGTTGTCGCAGTCCAAGTTCGCTGCCACATTTCCAGCTGGACAGGGAGCTAAAGACAGAGATGAAACATATCTTTATAGATATTGTCCCATATAACTGTTTCTATTCAGGTTTTGGCTTTGGTACAAAGAGATTTTCCATAAATTATGTAAAATAAAATCTTGATTCCATCAATTTAACAATTTAAAACCATTCAGCTTATCTAAAAATGTGTAAGATGTGGAGGAAGATCAAGTGATTGTATTTTAGTCATATTCTGCCAGTGGATGAGTTTACAATACCTGAAACCAGCAAGACAGTGATGGACCTGCTGCTTTCAAGTGTCTCCCCAATGGCAATGACGGTTGTGTAGTAGATGACCCCACAGTGGATACCATTTACAATGCAGAAAGTGTTGTTAGTGTGGCAGGTCAGTGAGTGACCATCACGCCCGTTGAGCTGAGCCTCGTAGCCCACAGCACCCCAACTGGTCTCCCATGACACAGTTCCCTCGTCTGTCTTGCAGTTCACTTTTGTCTGCACGTTGTTTGGCGGACAAGGCTCTGAAGAAGGAAACAATTTTAAAAATATTAAATTCAAAGCACCCTGAAACAGAGCAGTGACACTTTAAGCTTAAGCTAAATGCAAACGCTACCTTTATTTTACAATAAGTTCAGAAAAAAATGCTTCATTTTATTATATGAACTTATTCTCATTTAACTAAAAAAAAAGCAGCTAATCTTTGCAATGGAAAATATTCTGTATCATAAACCTTCCTGCTTTGTTGACCAGGAGCTCAGTTCAACAAATACCCAGGCTTAATACCCTCACACATCACTGTTACCACCAAGAAAACTCTATCACCTGAATAAACCAAACCATTGCACAGATAGAAAAGGAAAAAAAATATTGTCTCGTTTCTTTACCTGTAACAACTGCAACTGCTTCAGCAGAGACAGACACGTCTTTGCAGATGTGGTTGTGTGCTGTAACTGTGATGTTATACATCTGTCCACACTCCATGTTGTATAATGCACAGTATGTGTCATTGGTGGTACAAGACACTGCGAGGCCCTGGTCTGTTTCTCCCCTGACCGTGTAGTAATCAGCACCAGTAGCTATGTCCCACTGAACCTGACCGATTGTCATGCTGTACTGAGAGGTGATGTGTTCAGGGATGCAAGGCTCTAAAAGAAAGGAGAAACATATATGGTAATACATGTAGATAACCTGCAGCTTATAAATAAATACAAAGACTTTTATTTGCATAAATATTGCATTTTCTCTGTAAAGACAACAATAAGTTTCTAAATGCAGATGTGTCACAGGCAGGAAAAACATGGGTTTAGGATCTGACTGGAAGTGTGTATTTGACAATGAAGAGAAATACTGTAAAGTAGCATTTATTTGTGACTTTTATTCTCTTTCTATACTAACATATAAAGATATTCTTACATTCTTATCAATTTTAGGATAGTCAGATATTAGCAAGTACTTCAAGGTTGTATTAATTAATTAAAAAACTCTTTTTACTTTTTACTACTTCAATCATAACAGAGGTTATGTAAACGCCTATCTGTTAAATATAACTGAAAAAGTTATGGATGCATTTTAATTACATTTTAAGGAATTCTTTGCAATGAAAAAAAGAACAATTGTGTACATTTTGGGCCACCTGGATCCAGGAATTTTTAATTATTTTTTTACAGTTGCAGGGCTGATGCAAACATCTGGGAATACAGGTGAACTTGGTCACATCTGGGTCTTTTGCTATTTGAAACCAAAGGTTGCGCAACGTGAACATTGTTGCATTTCAGTGTCAGTTTCCTTTAGATGTGCCCAAAACTTGTGTTCTGGTTCGCTTCCATGAAAACAGTTGTTCCACAATGTGACTAATTGTTAATAATTTTTTGACTAGTGATTAAAACATGTATTATTATTTTACTGTTTAAAACTTATGGTTGTTTTCGTATAGATGTAATGGCTGCTTGCAGTAACAATAAAAAACATTTAATGATGATTTTTGTGATGTTTTCAATGTTTCTTGTTGGCAGCTGCTTCACAATGTGACTACAGATAGACATAAGGGCATTCATTCAGTCCTACTGCCACTAAAATTGCCTCAAATCTTTTTCTGTTCATGACACTTAGGGTATATTTTTAACTGTATGACATGGATAATTTTCTATCAAAAACTAGAGATTACTTAAAACAGGGGTGTCCACCTCCAGTCCTCGAAGACCACAATCCTGCAGACTTTCAATGTGAACCTGCTGCAACACAGTCAACTTAAACGAATCATCGTGCAGAAGCCATGTGTTGAAACAGGGATATAATGAAAACCTGCAGTATGGTGCATGAAAACCAACTTTGGACACGTCTGATTTAAAACTATTGGAACACGTCGCATTCTTCAACAAAGATGCTGGTATTATGCAGAGTTTGTTTTCACTGTTATGAGATAGATTTGTGCCTGATCATGGAGTTATAGGGATCATTTTGCCATTAGTGCTTCTAACTAAAAAACTAGAGCCCTCAGTTATAGGCAAAATAACATTAAATGTCTTTGTTTAAAGTCCTTTAAGTACCTCAAGTTTCCTCAACTCTACTGAAGAATTTGCATTGGGGAAAATAATCTTACTGCATTAATAAATGTTATTTGTGTTTGAACTTTTTGGAATTAAACATCACTTGGCAACACTTATGTTAATTACTCATGCAGCTTTGTGTTGCCCACCTGTGACCAACTGTCCCTCCATGTCAGCAGTGCTGCTGCATGTTTCTCCTACAGATCTAACCGACACAGAGTAGCTCTGACCACAGACCAGTCCTTCCAGTTCACAGGAGGTCTCTGTAGTGTTGCAACTGGCATTGTGGCCTGATGCTGTAGTGGCAATGACCTCATAATGAACGGCTCCATCACTGGGATACCACGACACCTGTGCTGTGCTGATGTAGCAGTCCATAACTGCTTTGATATGTCTGGTTTTACAAGGGACTGAGGGATAGAAGAAAAAAAGATAAACTTTATATAAAATACAAGAGCCACAGAAACAATAGTTTGCATATCTACAACAATTAAAAATAAGTTGCTCAGTAAAACCGTTACACAACCTTCAACCATTACACAGTTACACAACCTTCTAAGAGCTTCAAACAAACAAACATTTATTTAACTATATATATATATATGAAAAAATGAAGACATGACACTAATGACTTTGCATTATATATTAAGTCTTTCCTGTTTAGTTTCTCTCAGTTTGTGTATATATTTCCTCTACATGTCTGCTTCTAACCTGAATCCTTAAGACAGTGTCTCTCCTACCTGAGGGTGTGTCAGTTACAGGAGTGGGCGGGCTGTCGCAGTACCCATCAGAGGAGACCACAGAGACATGGTAGATCTGGCTGCAGCCAAGCCCGGTCACATTGCAGGAGCCCTCCACTGTGCCCTGACAGGTGGTGATCCGACCATTGCTGTCCTGCAATGTGGCGATGTAGGAATCCGCTCCATCACTCTCAGACCAGGAAACAATCAAAGAACTGGACTCACAGTCCCACACAGAGGTGGTGTTTTCAGGCGTACATGGGACTGTTAAAAAGGCAGAGTTAGAAAAAACATCTTGTTTCATTTAGACTCTTTGGACTGAGTATTGATTTAGTGAGAATGACATTAGAGAATAAGTTGTGGAATACAGAAACAAATTACAGAAATTCTTTGTGAAAACGGTTTCTGATTCATTGGTGTCATTTTGAATTCAAGAGTATACCTGTCTTTATCGTAACGCTGTCACTTGTTGTGCTCTTGCACTGCATATCCTCTGCAGTCACAGTGGCTGTATAGTGTTGTCCACAGTGAAGACTCGTCAGATCACACTGGTTGTCTGGTGACATGCACTCATGCACATGTCCATCGGTCCCCACTGCCCTCACGCTATACAGCTGTCCTCCCTTGCTGTAGTCCCAGGACATGGAGGCCACGTTGTTGCTGCAACTTAGGCTGGCTCTGAGGTTCTCTGGAACACACGCCACTAAGACAAAAACATTTATCTGAGCTTTTTGAGTTTGACTTAGTAACTCCTTTTGTCCACTTCATTCTCTGTTTCTGATTCCTTCTATGTATGAAAATGCAGAATTTTTTTATTATACCGTACCCGTCCTGGTAATGCGCCCTTCACTTTCTGAGCTGTTGCAGGTCCGTCCTTCAGCTGTTACGTGCAGGATGTACATGTCTCCACATGGCAGATTAGTGATGCTACAGCTAGTTCCAGACGTGGTACAGCAGCTGGATCGACCTTTGTTTAACTCTTCCAGAGTGGCTGTGTATAACAGCGCCCCAGGAACAGCCGACCAGGTGATTGAGATGGATCCATTGTCGCAGTTCACAGACTCCCTGACATCCTCAGGAGGACATGGAGCTGGGGAGACATAGGTTCAGTTTAAAACCAACATTTTGATGGCCACACTCCCCCTACAAAAACAACTAGCCAATTTTTCTTCCATCAATATAAGAGAACCACAAAGACTAAAAAATTACTTAAATTATTACTTAGTTGTTCTGAAATCTATTAATCAGGAATACAAAAAGCTAATGCTTTAATAGGAAACTCTTCTAAAGGGTTTACATGACTTATTTGCTTACTTAATTACAAGGAAATAACAGTCATTACCTTCACTGCACCTTAAACATTTTATACTGCATTAATGATTTTTTATAAATAGTTTGTGAGACATATAACATCCCTTTATGTTAAAAACTTTACTCGAAACACTCTTGTACCCAATCTAATGTCTGTCTTCTGCCCCCTGGTGGAGACTTTTCACACTACAACAATGTAAAAAATGCACTATAAAGCGTTTTAAATAAATTATTGTAAATCAGTTGCATACACAAGTTAACATGCTTTTACAGGTATAGGGTACTTAATTTGTACATTGTAATGGTTCTTAAGTGTTTTGAAGTAGATTTTTTAGTATGCGTATGAAGTTCACTTGTACTTTTGATTTACCTGTTTCAGTGGTCACAGCATTACTAGGTGCACTAGTGCACTGCTGGTCCTGGGCTCTCAGGGTAAAGGTGAGATTCTGGCTGCACGTCAGTGGTGGAAGAGTACATGTACCATCTAATGTGTTGTTGCACTCAAACGTCTGGACATTACCGCTATTACTTGTTGCCACAACTATGTAGCTTTCAGCACCAGCAGAATCATCAAACATCACCCATGCTGCATTTATCAGGCAGTCGATCTCTACGTCTGACAGGTGAGGTACACAAGGAACTGAAAGCAACAACAATGGACATGTCAGAGTATTAACTGCACATAGTTCTCATATTTCCAGACTTAAATTTGGAGAAATTCAGCTTTTTCTCTTTATGACGTTTTGAAGATATAAAAGTATTTTGTTCTTCTAGATAATTAATATAACTTGTTTAAGTCTTGTTGTTTGAGAAAAAAATAATATACTAAGTTTTGTTTAATTTAAGCATCAGGATAAAACACTGCTGAGTAAATAAACTCTTACTTTAAAGCTCGTACTGAAGTTCATAAACAAATTACAGTCCATTTTCAGTGAGTATAATGTACCAGTAAGTTCTGAATATACTTTATTATTTTTGCCTTTTTACCTGTGGTGATCATTTTTGTTGGACTGTTTCTACCAACACATCCATTCCTAGAGGGTGTGATGGTGACGTTGTACTCTGTCCCACATGCCAGTGTGCTGAGATTACAGCCGCTGTTCCTGCTGCTGCAGTTATGTTTGTTACCAAAATTGTCGACTGCAGAGACCATATACACAACCCCTGGCACACTGTTGTTCCAGGTGACAGATACAACTCCGCTGCTACAGTTCACAACAGGAAGGAAGGATGAAAGTGGACAGGGAGCTAAGAAAAGACAGACATAAAAATTCGAGACACAGAAAAGATGATTAACAAAGAATACAAATTAAAAAAAGCTATATGTTATTAAAATAAGATGTAATATTTTGTGGAGAACAACAGAGAAACTCACCTGTAATAATTTGCTGTACAGGGCTGAGGGAGCTGTTGCAGGACTCATCCTGGGCCATTACCGTCACATTATAGGTCATTTCGCACTGCATATTATGGACTACACAGTAATGCTTATCTGTCTGGCAAACGTTGACATGACCTTTGCTGCTCACCACAGAGGTGCGGAACTGCAAATAATGACCCTTTGATTGCCATGTAACGTTGAGGGCACCAGAAAGGCAGTCCAGGTGGTTCTGTATGTTCTCTGGCACACATGGAGCTGGAAAGGTAGAGCGAAGTGGTTGGAAAAGGAATGCTGTGGCCATGCACGATTAAAGGTAGACAATACAGAACTGCTGATCTCATTTTTGTGAGTTGTTTGTGGGTTGATGTGGTCGCAACAGCAGAAAAACTGACAATTTGGTCACTTAATGATAATTACTGATAATTGAGTCCACAAAAGCATTTTTATTATTCGATCTACATATAAATAACAGAGGCTTGTTTAAAAATGTTTTTGTTGAGTCCGTTATGACAAATTAAATCAAACTGGTGTTATACTCAGGACTCAGCTGAGGTTTTGTTCCACCGCTACGTATCTTCTCTGTTGAACAGCTTGACAGAGAACTCAAGGCTGTTTTTTTCACTTACAGTTTTTAACCTTTGCTTTTTAACTGAATCTTTGTTGTAGTAACATGTTTATTTATGATTTTGCCCAATTTATGTATTTTTTGTAGCTATAATTTAATTTATTTTAGTTTTAGTTTCATATTTTATTAATACTGTTTGAACTTTATGAATACTAGGACACCTTGTTTGTCTTGTTTGTGTATACACATGTGTGTGTGTGTGTGTGTGTGTGTGTGTGTGTGTGTGTGTGTGTGTGTAGGTACGCATGAGTCATTGTGTGAAAGAGAAACTACAGGCTTATTTTATATGACTAAATTGTTTTTAGGTAAAGTACTTTGCATTGCTGTTAGTATGAAATACATTTGACTTGATAATATGCAGTTAATGTTGCTGCTGTTTCTATCTCCCACACGTCAAACAATAATCATAAGCCAAGATCTAGATTTTGTGGCTCTTCTGAGTTTATTTGCAGTGGAGAATAGGTCGGATAGTGGGGGGAAACTGGGGATGGCATACTGCAAAGGAGTCATGACCCAGGACATACAGCGACAAGGACTTAAACCTCCAAATGCAGAATCTGTGCATCAAACAACCCAATGTATAAAAATCTTAGCAGACTGGAGATTTGAAACAAATTCAGTGCATTTGGACATAAATGAGTACCTTTTACTAGTTTTAAACAGTATTTCAGTAAATGTGCCGTTTCACTTAACCACAGCACAGTAAAATTTGTTATGTGTTCATATACTCACCGGTACGGATAGTTTTAACTTCACTCTTCGCTCCAATGCAATTCTCAGCAACACCAGCAACGTAGACCTTATACTCATGTCCACAGTGGAGATCTGGTATCTGGCAGGCAGTGCTGCTGGTGTTGCAAGTCCACTGGTGGCCTTGTGTACTTTCAGCCACAGCAGTGTAGGAGACTGAACCCTGTGAAGCCTGCCATGATACCGATATGTTGCTGGATTTACATGAGAAGTCTACAATCAGCTGAGTAGGAGGACAGGGAGCTGGGGGAGTAAAAGAAAAGCAGTGAGTCACATTATTTACATGCAACATCAAATGCAATAAAGGAGGAAAATACATTTTGGTTTTCTAGTGGGAGGGGGGTGCGATATTTAAAATGAGACCTCTTTATGATGTCACATTTCTGTGTTAGTTAAGCAGCTTGCATGCTGTGCAGCTATTAATTAAAATAGCATGATCATTTAAGCAGAAATGCATATACAGCTGAAATGATGCAAATCATTAAAACAAATATATTGTATCAGGAATTATTTTAAAAAACATTTCTACTTCACAGGTTCAGGAGGAAAATATTAGAAATTAAACTTTTGACAATTTCTCTGAATAGAAGAAAAATATTCATATTCACATTAAAACCACTAAAAACATTAACAGTCAACTTTTTGTTAATTTACTTACAATAATAGAACTTATAATAATAGAAGAAATGAAATAAAAAAAAAAAACTATGAGTGAACATACCAGTATTGATCCTGTTCCAGTCATACCCAGGACTGGGGCAGTTTTGTCCTTGTCCATCAACTCTAACTCTGTAACTTTTCCCACAGCTCAGAGAAGTGATATTACAAGAAGAGTCATTTGTTGAGCACCTCTGCTGGTGAGTGACATCAAAAGCGTCAGCGGAGGCATTATAGTAGAGAATCCCTCTACCAGGAGTCCAAGACACCACTGCTGTGTTGGTGTTGCAGTCCAGAGTTGTTTTCAGATCACTGTGAGGACAAGGACCTAGATAGAGCAGTAGAGACAAACTTACACTTAGGATTCATCATCTTCCTTCAGGGGTCATTTTAAATATTTGGGTGAATGGATGATTGTGACTTTTAAATATCATGTGGAGTCTATAAAAGTAAAAAATAAAAATAAAACAAACTAAATTAAACATGTTTCTCTTTTAATTGGAGGAAAAGACTTGTTGCAGCTACATTTCTTCCCTGATCTTTTACACATGCATGCCTCTAACCAGGTTTATAAGAGGCTTGATTCAGTTTATCATGTCTTTCTGTGAACGTTGGACTCACCACTGTGAAATGTATTCGTGCTCAAAGGTGTGGGGCACATCACCGAGTCCTGTGGGTGAGTTTTTGCACCCTCAAACCCCTTAATGCTGTCAGTCAAAGCCAAATGTTGGCTAAATAAACGTTTTAGCCCATTTGAAGGCCATTTAACTTTAAACAAAATCCTTTTTATACTGTAAAAATAGATTAGACAATTTCTGAGCATTTGCGTCCTTTTTTAGTATAATAAGCGTTTTTAATTTGAGAACTGGTCACAAAACTGACATGGACCACTTAGCAAAAAATAAAGGAGAGTTATGAGTTATTATCTTCTAAATTTGATTGTATTTATATTTTATTAACTTCAGACTTGCTGCTTATTCAACTAAACTTCTCTCTCAACATCTGTGAATTAACCAGGCTGTATCTTACCTGTTGTGATGGAGATGGCCTCGCTGACCAAACTGGCACAGGTGTCGTGGCGAGCCACCACAGTGATGTTGTAGCTCTGCCCACATGCCAGGTTGGGGAAGTCGCAGTTGGTGTCGGTGTTGTTACATTGAGCGTTGTGGCCGAGGCTGCCTCGAGCGTAAACCGTGTATGAGGTTGCACCAAGTGCAACATCCCACGTTACCACGGTGATACCAGTGTTACAGTCCACACGGGCTGTCAGGTAAGTAGGTACACACGGTGCTGGTGGGGGGTAGAAAGAAGGTATTTGACATTAATTTGAATGAAAATACGTGATGTGGGCTTGTAATGCGATGCATTTTGTAAACATTGGAGCACATATGAATCTTTCAACACAGACAAGATAAGTTTGTTCAACCTGAAACTTCTATTGCTTAAGTATGAACAGAAGTTTCTATGTCAGGTATCCAGTGTCCACCCTGGAACCAGCTGCTCCATCAACCATAAAATAGATTATGGATGGCTTTAATGATGCTTATTATGAAATAGCTTATCTGTTTTGATATGAGTCTGAGTTGCTCTTGGACATATCTCTCACAGGAGGCTGTGTATCTGAGATCCTTTACACCTCAAATACATTTTTAACAGTAGTACCTGTGCTGAGCTCTTGAGAAACAGTTGGTTCACTGCTGCATGTGTTGGTGTGGCCAACCACACTGATGATGTATTTCTTCCCGCAGCTCAGGTTGTTTAAGGTGCAGTTGGAGTTGGTGGAGTTACAGGTTGTGGTCAGTCCTCGGCTATCCACTGCCGTCACCACCTGAGTCTGGTCTGGGCCTGTTTTTCCCCAGGTGACTGATGCTACATTGGTGCTGCACTGCAAATTCACTGACACGCTGTCTGGCTTACATGGGGCTGGTGATGGATAGGAGCACAAACAAGTGAGGTCAAGTGTAAAAATAAATAAAAGTAATTAGACAAAAGTAGAAAGACAATTGGCTTTATGCACAGTTCCACTACTTCCTGACTTAGAACAACTCATTTCTTTACTGTCTTTCATTCCTGGATGAACTGATTAATCCAGGCGTGTCTGGATTAATCAGTTCATTTCATGGCTTGATTTAGGTGTTTGCATTTATTTCTTTAAACTGAACAAAATACGATACAAGTTTTTTGTAAAAGTGAAAAAAAAATGTATACATTGAAAAGTAATAATTATTAGTAAGTTTTAAGTAGCTTGTTTCAATATAGGAAAAACCTCACACAGAACATTTTCTACCTGATTGCATCTTATAGTCGGAGCCTTCAATGGTGCCACAGTTGACAGATGACGTTGTGACAACAATGCTGTATAGAACACCACATTTTAGGTTCTGGATGGTGCATTTTGTGTCTGCAGAGTCACAAGTTTCACGTGTGTCGTCACTGCCGATGGCAATTGCCGTGTACAAGCCACCATTGCCAGTGCTTCCCCTCCACTGCACAGCAAAGGAGTTGACACTGCAGTTCAGCTCTGCTTGCACTTGGTTGGGCAGACAGGGAGCTGTTGGACGGAAAAATTATTTAGTCATTGATAGAGTAATCAACCCGTTTTTAGGGTCAGAGCAGGATGAATTTACCTGAGTTAAAGGTTAAAGGAGCTGATGAACTGCTGTTGCATGTTGCAGTAGAAGCGAGCACCACTGCAGAGTACTGGTGCCCACAATCCACCTTCATGGAGCAGGTGGTTGTATTTGAAAAGCAGGAAACTATGTGGCCGTGGGTCCCGGTCAGTGTGGTTGTATAAGAGATTGCATATGTACTTGGAGCCCAGGTCAGTATTGCTGAACTGGTACCGCATTCGGTTTTCACTGTCAGGTTAGTTGGAGGGCAAGGAGCTGAAGATACGGAGATCCAAAATGATCATTATCATGTCAAAAATAATGTACTATTTTCTCAAACTCTCTATTCAGCTAATGAATGAATGACTTCTTCTAATAAAGCAATTTTTCCTTTCCTAATTTTTTTCCTTTTGTAAACAACCATTATATGTAGATAAGGACCTGTTTCAGTATGTATCGTTTTGCCGAAGACACTTGTGCAGTTCGAGTTCTTGGCCGCAACTTTGAACGTTTGCAGTTTGCCGCACTGCAGCCCAGTGATCTGATGGAACGTCTGGGTTGTGGTGTAGTTGGCAACAGCACCACCTTCTTCTTGGGAGTGGATGAAGTACTCAACTCCACTTTCTGGACTCATATCCCAGCTCACTGTGATATCATTGTTTCTGCAAGTTGTCACCCCAGTCACATCAGTTGGAGGGCAAATGACTAAGAGCAAGATACAGACAAAGAATCATTAACTATTTGAGTATTGAGTATTTACTAATTTGGTTTTAGTTAATTGAACTGAGATACACTGTAGCAAAATTACTATCCCTATAATTTGTTTTTTTTAAAATGAGAGTTACATAGGTTTGTAATAAACTCACTGATTTATAAGATAAATCATATTTCATACCTAAAACAAAATAGTGAGAGATTTATTGAGAATGGTTTTGGATGTATATGACATAAAAGTACATGACATATTGCTCACTTACAATTTAACTTATTAAAATTATTTAAATTATTACAAAATACCTCAAGATAATGTTATAAATGCTAATTTGGTGTTGAAAAGGAAGCAAACTTTTCAAACCGCGCTTTGGCTCTCTGACCTGTTTTTAAATTGAATGGTTGGCTGGGTTTGCTGCGGCAGCCTCTCTCTATGGTCACCACAGTGATGGCAACAGTCTCACCACAGTGCAGATCTGTCAAAGAGCAGCTTGTTCCATTAGTGGAGCAGTTATGGATGTGTTCATCCACAACAGAGGGTATAGTTGTGGCCACATAGAGATCAGCCTGCAAAGCAGCATTCCAGGTCACATGGCCCACATTACCAACACACTGCAGAGTAGCGTAGACGTTGGTTGGAGGACAGGGGCCTTAAAGAAAAATCATAGCGTAAGAAATAGACAAGTTTGATCACATCATTTTAAATCAAGAACAAACAATTTAGGCTATTTAAAGCTATTTAAAAGCACTTGTTTTTTTTCTATTAAAATGTATTAAAGCAAACGTAAACTATGACTATTTTAATAGCACATCAGTTTTCTTTAGATTACATTATTAACAAAAAATATTTCATATTCACGGTGAGATAGATAGATAGATAGATAGATAGATAGATAGATAGATAGATAGATAGATAGATAGATAGATAGATAGATAGA
>JBAMHX010000016.1:5123214-5135960 GCA_037177515.1 Pseudomugil tenellus | reverse complement strand
ATAGATAGATAGATAGATAGATAGATAGATAGATAGATAGATAGATAGATAGATAGATAGATAGATAGATAGATCAGCGAAAACAACTCATATGAAATTAGGATATTAATGGTGGAACTGCATCAAGATTTAGCAAACAATAAGACAAAGTGACTCTTTCTCACCTGCAATAAATGTGTATTGCTGGCTGTCAAGACCCCTGCATTGGTTAGAGAAGGGAGTGACTGTGATAATGTAAGTCTGAGCGCAGTGCATGTTGGGTATCAGGCAGGTGGAACCAGTTGTGTTGCACTGCTTCAGGTCTCCATCTCTGGCCATTGCTTTTACAATGTATGACAATGCAATGGGACTGGGCTGCCAGCTCACCTTTGCTGTGTTGTTTTCACACAACAGGGAAGCACTAACATTCACAGGAGCACATGGGGCTAATGGAAAAATAAAGCAGAAGCACCACTCAGTCTTTATTGGAATGTGAAGATAAATGTTTTTTCTCATGGTTTTCCTCATTTAATTAATATACTCAGGTCAGATAAGTAAGTACTTATGTAATTTTTATGGAAGTACTCTAGCCAACACCTAAATATTTACAGACATCAAGTTAACACTTAATACAAAACCTGTATGGTATTACTGCATGTGCAGTAAACCAAGAAAATTGCAATTTGTAGCGGTTTTGTTTATTTAAGACCATATTAGTGGTATTTTAGAAGGCTATTCCAACCCTCCCAGCCTTACCAGTCTGTATCTGTGTCACACCAGGCACGCTACTGGTGCAGTTGTCAGCCACAGCGATGACTTCCACAGTGTACGTGCGACTGCATAGCAGAGAAGGTAGCGAGCAGTCGGTGCCTTGGCTGGTGCTACAGGAGGCCGTGTGGTTCTCAGAGTGGGCACGGACAGAAAAGCTTTTCCTACCCAAAGCATCATCCCAGCTTATAAAGCCGATACCAGTCCCACAGGAGAACTGGTACTCCACGTTTGCAGGGGTACAGGGTGCTTCATGAGAGAGAGGACCATCAGTTCATTAACACTGTGCATTAATATAAATCTTATTTAAACCCACCCCAGAACCATATTACCGCATAACACCTTAAATGGAGCAGGTTATTCACATTTTGTAACAATGTAAGATTACTAGAAATGTTTTCTCCTATTAGAGATAAGAAATACTGAGATTTAGTTTCTCAGAAATGACAACTTCAGTGTGGATGTTCTCATTTTAAAGTTTATTACATTAAAGATAATACTCAGAGGTTTTTCCCAATTCATGTGGTAAAATTAAATTTCCTGTTGTAGAACATAAGCTGCCTGTAATTGTCTTGTTTTTTAAAAGACCATTGAAAGACTAAATTAACTATATCAATTATTGCTTCTCAAAAACCTTGAATAACTAAAACTATTGTAAGAATGTTGTTTCATGAGACGTCCAGTAACATACACTGCATACCACATCATTAACATAAAAAAACTGAGAAAATGAACCGAAAACACAATCAAACACTTATTAAAATACATCATTACTGATAAAAAAAAAAACATATTTTTTTGTAAAATGATAAAAAAAACGTGCCCTTTTATGATACCTGTGACAATCTGAAAAGCAGAGCTGGGTTTGCTGAAACACTGGACTCCTTGTGCGACCGCCTGAACAGTGTAGGTGTGTCCACACAGAAGATTATCCAGCACACAGCTGTTGTTGGTGGAAGAACTGCACGACAGCGAGTGTCCCAGACTGGACAATGCATTAATAGTCACGCTTACAGCGTCCTTATCCTCAGCCCAAGTGACCAAGGTTTGTTTGTCTACACAGTACTGAGAGTTGTCCTGGATCACCGGAGCGCAGGGAGCTGGATGTAAAATGGAGAATACAGAAGTTTTATTTAATCAATTTAGGTAGCACAAATACACACAAACCTTTTTTTTTTTTTTTTTTTTTTAATAAAAAGAACTCCTTAATTAATTACTCTTAATTAAATCACATGAGTCATCAGTTTATCTTAAAATAATCTGAAGCTGTGCTTCCAGATGAAAGTGAAAACTGTCTTCACCTGTCATTACGGTGGTTTTAGTGAGTACGGAGCTGTTGCACGTTGTGTCCGCAGCCAGTACAGTCACTGTGTAGTTCTCCCCACAATGCAGCTGAGTCAGCTTACAGGATGTGTTGGTGGAGTTACAGGAATCAACGTGTCCGTTGGCCTCTGCAAGGGCTGTGTAATACTTTGCTCCTGCACTGGCGCTCCAGGTCACCGTCACCACATCAGAGGAGCAGTTCAGAAAAGCAGACACGTTTCCGGGGTCACAAGGAGCTAGAGGTTAATAGAAGAAACTGAGGATTAATCACTGCGGTGTGCAAAAATTCTGTTTTAGTTTGCACTAGCTGCTAAATCAGTCCATGTAGTGTGGTGCAGCTAAAAGTACACTAAATCATTTTATCTGGAGCAATATTGAAAGCAATATGAAATATATATTTACTTGAACAGGTAACACTCACCAGTTGTTGCTGCAACCATAGAGCTCTGAGAGCTGTTGCACCTATCATTGATGGCCATCACGGTAAACATATAGGTCTGAGCACACTTCAGGGCAGGGAACAGGCAGCTTCTGTTGGCTGTGGGACATGAGGCAGAGAAACCTCTGTCTCCTGTCAGTGTGGAAATGTAGGATATGGCACCAGCAGCTGTGTCCCAGGACGACGTCAATGTGTTAGTGGAGCACGCCACATTACCTTGGACGTTCTTGGGAACACAAGGAACTAGAAAAATACAATACAAATTTGAATATAAGCTGCTTAAGAATGAAGAAAAACATTATATGGTGGCCTGCAAGTCCAAAACAGTTGTTGGAACGAACAAACCTGAATTTACTATCTCCGGGACACTGCTCTGGCCTTCACATGTGCTGCTGATGGGTTTCACTGACACCTTGTACTGCTGTCCACACTGTAAAGTGCCCATTTTGCAGTTTGAATTCTCCGTGATGCAGCGCAGTGCAGTGCCATTTGCAGGCACAGCAATGGCGCTGTAGTTTACTGGAATGGATCCTGGTGCCCAGCGGATGCTCATTGTGTTGCTGCTACAGTTAAGGGTGGTCAGCACACTTTCAACAACACAAGGTGCTGGCAAAGGAGACAAAGAGTCACTTTGTAGTTTAACCAGAATGCAAAATTGTTATGCAGTTGAAGAAAGGTCCTTTTTATAAGATGCTGAATTATCTTTTATATAAAGAACAGATATATAAAGTGATAGTAAAGATGAATGTAGACTTTTTAGAGCTTTCAGTTATGTCCAAGTTTTTATCAATAGATGTAATCCGGTCAGCTGTAGCCGAACTAGGAATGCTTACATTTCTATTCTTTTTACATTTACAGTTAATATAAATTAAATCTGTATTGTATGTTTACTAAATCAAGATCTGAACTTACTGAGGTGCAACACAGTGCAACAGTGGGTTGTACTAATTACACAAATATGTAGTTATATCGTGTGACATTGTTTTAAATAAACTACACTATGCAAAGCTTCATTGCCTGATCTGAAGAAATCACTCTGGAGCAAGGTAAATCTGCACTCTTCACACCAAATGATCTTATTTTTTTGTTATAGGTTACGATTTTTATGCTTTATAATTTTTTTCTCATTCATTATTTTATTAGTCCCTTTGAAAGCGGTTAAGTTAAGACTCTACAACTGTTTCGAGCCAGTACTTTGAGCTCTCTGTACAGTTTGTACAGTATGTAAAAATTCTCCTGAAATGGTTAAAAATATCTAGGAACTCTGGAATGCTGTTGATTTTCTTTGGTTTAATTTTGAAAACGAAAAAGCATACTGCTTCTTACCAGTTGTATGGGTGACTGGTTCACTGTCTAAACTTTGACAGTCTCCATCTGATGCTGACACGGTGAATATGTACTTCTTGCCACAATGTAGACCTTCCAGCTCACAACCCTGTTGCCTCCCTGCTTCACAGGTCACATTATGTCCATCTTCGCTCACTGCCTTGCCAGTGTAGGACGCTGCATTCAGGCTACTGTTCCAGCTTAACTTGGCAGAGTTTTTGGAGCAATTCACTGATACGAACAGCATTGATGGAGGGCATGGTTCTATGGAGCAGGGTTGGAGTTAAACAGAGATAGCTTTGAATACACTTCAGAGACATAAAATAAACAAATCTCTGCAATTTTATACCTATTATGAGTTTTGCTGATGGACTTCTCACACTGGTGCACACATCATCCATTGCAACCATACTGATATTATAAACATGGCTGCACATCAGTCCATCCAGCCTGCATGATGTCTTGTTAGATACACACACCAAAGTGTTGCCTTGCTCATCCACAGCAGATGCAGTGTATGTTTTGGCCCCTTGGCTTGCTTGCCATGTCAGTTCCACAAAACTCTGTCCGCAGTTTCTCTTTGTCACTAGATTAGTGGGTACACACGGTGCTGGGAAAGTAAAAGTAAACAGTTTGATCAGCTGAGCACATTTATGTTAATCAGTTATATTCGAATAAACACACTGCTAAGGAAAATATTTCTTCTCCACATAACGCTTTTCTTTTTTGCTTTATGTATATTATACTATATTAATAAAGGTTTTTCAGCACACCAATAAGTGTCAGATAAGAAATTAGGCATCTTCAACGTCTCTTACCTTGTCTGAAGTTTAATTCAGAAGGAAAACTGATGCAGTTCTCACTGTACGACATCACTTTTACTCTGTAGTCCTGCCCACACTGGCTTGAGTTAATGCTGAGCTGAGGCTTTGTGGTGTTATAGCGCGTCGTCTGCATGTTGCTGTCTGAGATTACAGTGATGTAGCCCTTTGCATTGCTGTTCATGTTCCAGCTGATGTTCACACTGCCAGATGCACAGTTCACATAAGCGTACGTGTTTGCTGGCCCACAAGGAACTGGACAGAGAGAAGAAGCTTGAGTAAAGGCTGGCACCTAATAAACAAGTTTATTTTATATAAAAACATATCAATACATTAACCACACACCCTTCATCATCAGCTATGTTAAAATTTTAAACAAAAGGAGTGTATGCAACCCTAAATATATAATACTATTTATATGTCTCAAAATTAATTAGTGATATTATTGAGAATATCAGTGATTTTTTTAAAAACACACGTTTGAAGTGGAGCATTCCTACCAGAATTAAAGTAGATGGGTTTCGAAGGCATGCTGGGGCAGATGCCATCATGATGTGTGACAGTGACAGTGTAGAGCTGTCCACATTTCAGGTTGGGCACTTTGCAGCTGCTTGTAGTGGAACTGCAGCTGAGGAGTCCTTGGACTTTGTCTGTGATGGTCACAGTGAAGGAGTTCATTGAAGGTTGCCCATGCCAAGAAATCAGAGCTTCATTAGCAGCACAGTCCAGAGTGGCAGTGAGGTTGTCTGGTGGGCAGGCAGCTGAAATAGAAAAAAATCAAGGCACTCCATCTTTATGTGCTTTACAAAATACTTCTGGATGAACATTTTAAAATGTGTATATTACTTGTGTATAATACTGTGTCATTTTCTCAGATAGTAACAACTTTTGTTTTGCAAACCAGAAACAAAAGTCAGATAAACAAGTAAAAACCCTCTCACAGTACCTGTTTCAATGGTGAGCATGTCGCTGTTAGAGCTGTTACACATGAAGTTGGAAGCAATGACATAGACTTTGTAGTCAGTGCTGCATTTCAAGCCACTGATCCTGCAGGACAGGTCTATGGAGTTACAGCTGTAAATGGTGCCGTTACTGTCCTTTGCCATGGCAACATAGAAAAGTGCCCCACTGTTAATGTTCCAAGTCACCTGGATGGAGTCGTCTCCACATTGCTTTACAGCAGAGACATTCTGGGGGGTGCACGGGACTGGAAGAGAGGTGATGACTCATAAATAAACATTCACGTTAATGATCATTTAAAACATGATTATAAAGCTTTAATCTTGCTTAGTGTAACTGAATGTGTATACTTTCCCCACAAATGCTGATATAAAATCAACAACCACTAATTTGCTTCCTCACCTGTCTCAGCAGGAAGCCCCAGCATCGGAGGACTGGCGCATTCATCGTCAAAAGCTGTAATAGTGATTGTCAGACTCTCTCCACAGTAAACGCCCTCCATAGCACAGCTGTTGGACTGTGAGCTGCAGCTGTAGCTGCTGTTATTAATGTTGCCTTCTGCCATCACAGTGTAGCGCAGAGCTCCCGCGGCGTGGTCCCACTTACTCAGCAAGACGCCAGAGCTGCAGTTGGCTGATGTTTGCAGGTTATTGGGCATACATGGTGCTGCACAAAGATGGAAAAGGAATAACTCAATAAATTATGTCTGAATATTTTGAATAAGAAATAAAATATGTCACAAAAGATTAAACAGTTCAGATAATATTTAGGCAAGTATTTCTCACAGCAGACATCCATGTTAAAAGATGATGATCACATTTCCACCAGAGGGCAGTAACATATACATTTCTGGCTCCAGCACACTATTTACTTATTGCACATGTTTTCAATTGAATAAATATTTGTTTTTTAATGCACAAGAAGACATATTTAACTAACAATTTTAAATAAAAGGCTAAGCAATAATGATAATAACAGAGTCTGATGCAGATGTGTGGATGTCCTCTTACCTGTACGAATGTCAATAGTTGAGCTAATCTCACTTTTGCAATCCCCTGACACTGAGTAGACTGAAAAGTAATAACGTCGTCCACACTCTGTTTGTGTGAAATAACATGAGTTGTCTCTAGTCAGACAGTTTTTGACCAGTCCCTGGGTAGAAAAAAGAAGTGGAGGAAAATATTGTTGCTTGAGTAAATGGAAATGTATTATACAGGAACATGTTTATGTTGCAATTTTTTATGGTTCAATAACTGAAGTAAGAGTCATATTGAATTGTGACAACAGAAAGGAAAATTAAATGTTTGAATTTGGGAAGGAATATTTTGAGATACATTATTTGTCTTGTTTGAGTTAATACATGGATGATGGGATCATAAAGCAAGATAAATATAAACCCTGTGAAACAGAAAGGGATGATGTCAACCCATGAAAACCCAAACCACCCATTAAATAACCATGTGTAAAGTTATGTTTGATAACAGACCAATAACCTCAAGGATGCTAGAAATATGGAGAGAATAAAATAATTAAGCTAACCATTAACAAAGATAAATATGTAATAAAAACCATTTGAAATGTTAGCAGTTTCTTTTCTTTTCTTCATTTAGACTCAGAAAAAGCTAAGATATTCAACTTTCAGGTAAAAATAAGGATAAAGTAAAAAGTTCCTGATGATATGATAGTACTGTATCTCATGAATGTAGGTTGTTTAGGCAGAATCTTGTGATTCCTTCATTTCACACAATTTATGACAATACTAACAGTGACAGAGAATACTAGTGACAGGCAAACTGCAACAACAAAATATGAATGATTCAATAACTTGTCATGTTGTAGGTGTCATCTTGGTCTGATGATGTCTGTGTGATAAAAGGGGCTGCTTAACAAACAAGCTGTTTTTAGAACATCATCAATTCATGGTTCAGATATTTGTTGAGTTTGTTTAAATAACCCTTTCAGAGAGCAGTGCTGAAATATGGATTTATGAATATATCTAGGTGTTTGTGAGTAGTTTAAAAACATACTGAGGTATCGATAGAGGGATGAAGAGGGACGATATGATACTGGAAATATTTTTTTCATCAAATTGAAGCTTGAAATACCTTTGAGTCGACCGCCTTCGCCATATAATGGTCTACGTTGCTTGTTTGATTCCATGAGAACATGATAACATCGCTGCTACACTGTCGCAACAACATCAGGTTGCTTGGAGGGCAGGGGGCTTGAAGGAAAAGACATTCAAACAGTCATTCAAACCATGTAAAATTCCTCACGCACTGTACGTACGGTACAATCAGGTGGATACATGAATGGCAGGTTAAGTATCACCATCAAAGGTGAAATGGCTCACATCCCTTTTCAGGTTAAATGCTGTGATACTGCAGATAATGCTCCAGATAGTGTTGCTTTTCACTGCATTCATGTTTCATAGAAACACAACACGATATGACACAGAGGAGCTCAAAGGGAGTCCCAGTTTTCAAAGAAATGTGTGAACCAGGACAGGAAACAAAACTTGTAAACACATATTCCTTAATGGCCTGAGGCCAGCCTGACGTGAGCAACTTTTGAGATATAACTAAGACTCAAATCATGTTTTTAATTTTAAGATTTTTGTATATGAATATATTCAATTTCAACTTAACAAATTTTCCAAAAACCCCACATCTTTTGGCTCTTACACAATTTTATCACCTAAGGTTTCAGTTTCATGTAATAAATGAGCTTTTATTGTTAGATCTAAACATGAAATCACATCATCTTGGCACTGTCCCGTGTGACCTGTGTGGGTTGGGCTGGACAACAAGTCTCCAGCGGTTCCTCATACAGAAGGGAGTGATTTGTGAGATAAGAAGATTAACTGCCTTCACAAAACAAGTGCTAGGGTGGAGTGGTAAAATGCTTATCATCCCAGATTTTAAAAGAACATTGTGAGTCTGTTACCTGTCATCAAGGAGTCACATTACATACAAACAATTAGCTAGATTATGTGTGCATTAAATTTTGATCAGCTCATCTTTCTTTCTGTTCATCTTTAAGCTGTCATGGATGTGCTGATATATGTAAGTATGAGCTTCCTAAAAGCTTAATGTCTATTTTGGTTTGTTTTCTATATTGTCACAAATCAAGGCAGAAAACTGTTGTACAAGGGTTTGTTCTGCTGGTAGATTTCCCACTTTAACAGAACCTGTTACAATCAAGTAGCATGTTTATGTTTAAAGGTTGCCATTCATTCAGGCAAGGCATTAAGATTAAATATATTATGATCTTGGACTATTTTGGCCTCTGCTGTAATCATTTTAGACAGCTCTTCTCGTACCTGTCACAAGTTGCTCCACTGTAATGTTGTTCTAATGCTATTTTTTATACAGTAATTCTTCTGTTTCAGCTTAACTTTCTGCTATTTTATTATTAAAATGTCATATTATGATGAAAAAGTTCATAATCTCATTTTACAATATTCTTACATTCTCCTGTTACTAATATAATGAAATAAATCAAAACATTACATTGTTTTAACATGCTGAACATCTTCCGCCTGAAACTGCTTGTTTTAGCTTCTGTCTCTGATTTCTGTCCTCGAGGACCACTGTCCTGCAGTTTTTGGATATTCCCCTGCTTAAACACACCTGATTCATGTTAATTGATCATTATACAGAACTTATTAATCTGCAGAATGCGTTTATTTTGAATCAGGTGTGTTGGACCAGTACCTGAGTTTGAGATCAACGCTTTCAGTCATCTTCATGAAAGGTTCAATATGCTGTGACATGTCAACTCATTAGTTGAAAAAAATTGCAGCAGTTGATTCTTTGTTTGAGATGTGTGTGTGTGTGTTTTGTGTCTCACCAGTCTGAAAATAAGCGGATGTGGCGTTGATCAAGTTCTTGCAGTTCTGTGACATTGGTGTTACATGGACCACATATTGCTGACCACAGTTCAGTCCGGTGATCAGGCAGCTGGTGCTTTGGCTTCTGCACTGCATCTGTGTACCATTTACCCCTATTGCTGTTGCCATGTAGGAGTCAGCCCCAACCACAGGTGACCAAGATACTTTCACAGAGTTACCAGTGCAGCTGTAGTCCACTGATACCGATGAAACAGGTAGCAGCTCTGCAGGTACAACACAGTAAACTTGATCTTTCTACAGTATGTAAAAAACAATAATTATCTTGTAAAGTTTGGTAAGCAAGATCAATTGAATCTTTCTGTTGACCAGTTTAGCAGATATTCCATATTTCTAAACTACATCATGATCAAAATATTCTGCTTTAGATAAATATTTTCCCAGTTTTGTGTTTACGTGACAACAAGTAGGCTGTCAGACCATCTGAATCCTTTTTAACCCGAGGATCATATTCTGCATGTCTGAAAGGGAGCCCTCAGGGAAAATGGCTGGCCTACATACTTATCTGCAAGTTATTGATATTGATTTGGCACTGCTGACTCACTGTTAGTGGTGTATGTGTAGTTCGTGGGCTCGCTTGGTACCAGGAATTGGCTGAATGAGGACACTGATATTAGATAGTTGGAACATGGGCGGATGCCTCCAACATCCAGCTTGATGTCTGAGACATTGTAAAAAGCAGACTGGTTCATTGGTTCATCCAGATTCCGGATGATAACCTGGTACAACAGCACGCCCTCCACTGGCTGCCATGATACTCTTGCCGTTACCTGGCTCATAGGCTGAGCAGTAACAACTGCTGGAGGCGGCACCACTAAAGACACAATACAAAATTATTTTTGATACACTGTATATCTTTAAAAAATAAGACAACATATGTGAAAGAATCAAGCAAAGAAAAATAAGGTACATGTAATTTGTCCAAAATGTTATATAATCAAATTCATGTTAGTTTTATAAAGCAAAATTAATCATAAAATGAAAAATTACAGCTGAAACTGTAATCATAATCATCGTTTAATTAAAGAAAATCATGTGATATTGTGTATTCTTAAAACTTTGGTTGGGTTAATGTTAAAAATCAGTCCGCAGTTTGATTTTTCAGATGAGTACATGGAGGATACATATAAACAAGCTAGAGTTGGAAGTTCAGTAATCTTTATAGAAACATGTACGATATGCTCTTATAGTTTTCTCTAAATCAGAAAGTGATGACTTACAGGTTGTAATGGTTCTGACTTTGCTTCTGGCCCCCATGCCTGCCCGGTTCACTGTGTAGACGTAGCAGTCATAGTTGGAAGATGGCTTCAGGTTTTGCACCACAGCCATGGTGTTGGTGAAGGTAAAGTTGAGCATTTTTCCAGTGGTCTGAGAGTACACCTCCAAAAGGTAGTACTGTGCAGATGGTACTCTCCTCCAATTTACATTGATTGAAGTACTTGATGATGACCAACCCGCTGAAATCTGTGCCGTGTCCGGGACTGGGAGCAAAGAAAAGAGGGGAAAAACATAACTCCCAGCACAAGAGCATCTAGAACGAAACATTTCTGACTGTTTAATAACCTATTTTATCAGATCTGCTGTAACTATATTCTTTTTACTCAAGTTTTCTGTCACTACTACACACACAGTTATGGGAAGGTTGAATTTACCTGTTAATGCCATTGTTGTATTCACACACTCCATAAAGTAGAACCTAATGACTTTCAGCGTCACATTGTACTCTGTTCCTGGTAACAAACCCTGGATAGTCCTCTCGGTCAATTGCCCCGGTGCAATAGTAACAATCGGTGCAGTATCTGAAGAATTCCTCTGTCGGATGTCTAAAAGATAAGTTGTTGCTGCAGGATATTTTTCCCATTTTACCAAAATGGAAGAAGCGCTTGAAGAATCTGCTGACAAGATTTTGCACTCTGAAAGAAATGGCAGCACATAGAACAACATTTCAGATGAAGAACTTAGTTATTTATGATCACAGAGACAAAATTATACACAATGATACTATTATGGCAATATTAATTGTTTTTGGATGGCACACATGGAGTTTAATTTCCTTCATTTCCTACCTTGTGCACTGGACTGAGATATCTGTAAATAAAATAATGCAGTCTTTTAATATTTTACATATTAATTATAACAGCATTCTCGTAAAAGTATTAACATAAAATTAGATTTACCTGGGTGAGAAATACCAAAGTTAAAGAAAAGCTTAGGGCTCCCAACAATCCCATCTTTGAAATTGACAGTCACATAAGAATTACTTTGGTATTCAAGAAAGACAGATTCAAAGGGTGTGCTGGATTCTTTTGAGCTAAAGCTTTGTATGTTTGGCAACCAATCAGTATTCTTCAAATTGGGGACAGGCTGTCCCACTTGCAGCCCCAGGCAGTCAGAACTGCCCTGAAAACATAACAGGTGGGAGGTAAGGAGGGCGGGGAAGGAAGAGAGTTTAATGAATTTATCTAAGATGAATCCATAAGTTTTATATAACTTATAATAGAAAGGCTAGTTTCATAAGCCAACCTGGTTTTCTAGCAGTTTCACTAATAATATATTTTTTCATTACGCCTTAGATCAAAATGCATCCTTCAATATAATTTGAACAGATTTATAATCTGAAAACCATTTCAGCTGCTCATAAATAATGGTGTCAATATTTAATCTCACATTTTTTGTGTATCTTTTTGTCAATCAGGAATACACTTCAAACATTTCAGATATCAAACAAGGAGTATCAAATATCTGAGGACCCTGAGGACTGACTTTAGACACCCCTGTATTAAACAGACAAGCATAATAAAATATGACATTTTATCTGATTTACGTTAAATTGTGTGAATTCTTCAATATGTGTGCAAATATGGTGAAATAATGTGAATTTTGCACAGTGGTGTAGTGGTTTATGCAATGGCCTGTCATCAAGAAAGTTTCTGGTTTGATACTCGGCTTGGGTGTAAACAGTGACCTTTCTGTGCAGGTTTACATGTTCTCCCTGTTTATGCAAAGGTTCTGTTTGGGTATTTCAGCTTTTTCCCACTATCCAAACACATGCATGTTAATTGGTCAGTAAATTCTCAGTGTGAGTGGTTATTTATCTTTCTATGGGCCAAATTTACTAAGGTCTCATTTTTCGTGTACTAATTAGCGTGTGGCATCTAGAATTTAGCGTGTGAGGCGGGGCCGTGATTAGTACGTGATCCACTAAGATTGCTCACGCAAA
>JBAMHX010000016.1:5035494-5070062 GCA_037177515.1 Pseudomugil tenellus | reverse complement strand
TTTGTCTGTTTTTTATTGTTCCTTTGGGGGTGAGTTGAACTGTCGGGAAAAACCGAGAAAAAGTGGGGGGGTTTAGGTTTTGCCTTCTTTAACCCCCCCCCCCCCCCCCCAAAAAAAAAAAAAACACCAAAGTATTTTGTCCTCACAGTGCTCCCCATTCCCCTTATGTTGTTGTGTGTTCAGGTGTGAGTGTGTTTGTAGAGACAAATAAAAGCTGTGGGCAGCTGCTGCTCCCCACAGTTTACTCAAAACAAGGAAAAATAGAAAGCAAGGATGTTGCTTTCATTTACCATTCCCATTTATAATCATGTGAGTGATCAGGACTTGGATTTCACGATGCCACATTGTTTATGCATTTTTGTATTTTTGCAAGAAAAGAGCAAGAAAAGCTCATTTAAAGTGAAGGCTTCTCTTTCTAGGATAAATATTCTAAAAAACATTTAACTTCACAAAATTAGACATTTTTTTGGTTTGATAAAATATTTTTCCATCATCAGTCTGTCAGCAACTATTTAAAAGGCAAGAATTTTGAATTAGAAGCAATAAATATGTCACTTAATGCAGTGGACATCACAGCCAACACTTAAGGTACACCTTGTGATAGCACTACAATCAGCTCAGTAACACTAAAGTGGAACAACAAATAAAATTCACAGAGATAGAAAATCAGATTTGAGTCCAATTATATAACTGGTCTTTAGGGCTAAACACATAAAACCAGCTGGGCCTGGGTCCTATGAGGATGAGAGCAATAACAAAACAGATCTGTCTGCAAAACCAGACATTCACCCATTCACCCCTCCGCTGCTGCGTCAAACTGCAATAAAACCTGGTTATGTCTCCTGTGAGAATCAAGGTTGATTACAAGAACCAAATTGCACATATGAGTACCAGAAATATTAAGGAGCACTGCAATGTGAAAACTAATTTTATGGTAAAAGCTTTTTCCTGAAGATTTCCCTCTAGGTAAACATGTCAGGAAACAGTAGGTACCTGGATAGTTTGAGCTTGAGCGTCAGTCTCTCCTGGATCAAAATATAGTATAGTATAGTAACTAGTATCTATTAACAACACGATGATACCAGAGTTACTTTACTGATAAGTAAAGAAGGTTTGAATGGCCTACAGTGAATTCTGCAAACATACAGTGCAGATAAGCAGACATTCATTCAGTGCACACAAGGCATGATATTCCTGATAATTATTAAAATGATTATTAGAATTTAAAATATATTAAGAGGCTAACAATAAATAAAGAACCAGTTAAAATTTTGCTTTATTATTAGAGATATGTGGTCTAATTTAGGAATATTTACATTAAAATTAGATTTAATACCTAAATCCCCAAATGGCTTTAGCAAGACTAGCCAGTGCTTAGCCTTTAGCCTGAACTTCACCACAGGACTGATCAGAGGTCAGCTGACACATTCCCATTCATGCAATACTATTACTGTTACATCAGACAGCGTTTATTGTGCTTTGCTTTTTTTTTAACCCTTTAATGTTCACTTTAAGAAAACGGCTTGAGAAAAATGTTTGTCTGCATTTTTCTGCTTGCTTGGACATAAATATGTTTTTGCAAATGGTTGATATATAGGCTAGTAATAACATTACCACAGTGAACTGGTGGAAATGTGAAACAGTGGTGTTAGAACAAACACTTGGTTTAGGTTTTACATAATGGTAGAGATGGCTCAGGCGGGTTTATTTCCACAATTTGCTAAAGAAAATCATCATAATCACTGCAAATTTACATCTACCACATGTTAGACCAGGACAATAAAGGGTTAAAGTCAGCAAGTAGTGCATTTAATTTTATTACCTTTAGTAGGTTTTAAAAGTCGTGGAATTAGCTCCTCTGTGACATTTGTGACACAAAATATGGCCATCCTGCAAGGTGTGTGCAAAACAGCTGGAGCTATGATTCATACACTAGAATTAAAAAAATCACATCCTTTTTAAACTGTTTTGTTTGTCCTGATTGTTTTCCTAAAATATCATGACCTAATGTTTCCCTATTTTTATTTATACCACTGGATGAATCCCTGTAGATTTCAGTCTCTGGATGCTAAGGTTATCTGCAAACCTCTTTATTCTTCCTTGAGTATGTCATTTTTATTTTGTTTTTACACACTTGTGTCCTGAGTCAGAATGAATCCTGCTCAAAGTTTTAGTGAAGTGTAAACCAGAAAATTAGGAATGGGTTAAAAAAAAGACAGGAGATAATATCATTATAAATAACAGTAATATGTTTTTCCCTTTTCTTTCTGAGCTACCTTAAAAATGTTTTCTTGATGTTTCGCCCTGACTCAGTCCTAATACTCAGACTAAATTTGAGTGACAATAAACAGTTCAAATCCAATTATAGCCTCCTGTGTTGGCGCAGATGGAACAGGGAGAGCTGGCCTGATCGTCATGAGCGACTAACCGTTCAGTGTCTTGGCCAAGGCCACTTTGATATACAGAAAGGAGGGAATGGAAATCAAACTGTCAATCATGAATTTAGCAAACAACATACCCTAAAAGTTGAGTGACAGCCATAGATTGATACATGCTCCTGTCAAGATTTATTGTTTATTCTGTATATCAACTGAAGTGCAAAAACATCTGGTGGCTGTTTGGGCTAATGGCTCTCACTAAATGTGTCCCTCAAACATGAGCGAGTGTTTGCATTCACTGCCATGTGCTTTTACTCTCCTTCTTGTCTGGCTTACTCTAGATCGGTCTTTCTATCCCCTCTAGTGATTCTTAGCTGTAGCCGAGGTTTTCCATTTCATGGCGGTATCTTAACTCAGACACTTTGGCTTTGTGCTGCTTGCTCTCCAGGTGCTGCCTGAAGTCTGTCTCTTGCTCAGCGCCACAGTTGCACATGGAGCAGTAAAACTGTCCACTGGGAGTTACGCACATGGCCAAATCCCTGGGGATGCGTTGTCTCGGTCTGGGGTTGTAGTATGGCCCTGGGCGGAAGAAAAGAAAAGACAACAAACAAGAGAGAGGTTAGTATTAGCTACACATTAGGAGGATTTATTAATCATGATGGCGGGAAGGTAAAAGATAAATAAAGATGTCAGGTGAAAATAATCATTTAAAAAAATTAAAGTGTTTTTAAACAATATAATTCACATTGTCATGTTTAGTATCATCATAGTGTCATCATTGTGCAAAACCAACTTTTCAGTCTCTGTTTTGTTTCTGACAACTTTAGTTTTGTCTCTTGGTTCTCAAATACCCACGAAACTACAGCTGCATCAACATTTCCATGACAAGATTTTGTCAGCAAAATGCTTCTTTTTATATTTCAGACTTAAATGGTCTGCACAGTGGCGCGGTGGTTTGTAGCCTTTCTTTGTGGAGTTTGAATGTCCTCCCTGTGTTAGCGTGGGTTCTGTCAGGGTACTCCGGCCTTCTTCCCACAGTCCAAAGACCTGCACATTGGGGATAGGCTGATTGGTGACTCTAAATTGCCTGTAGGAGTGAGTGTGAGTGTGCGTGGTTGTTTGTCTATGTGTGTTGGCCCTGTGATGGACTGGCGACCTGTCCAGGGTGTACCCTGCCTCTCGCCAATGTCAGTTGGGCAATGTCAGAGAGGAAAGAAAACCATGGCAACCAAGAAACAATATTTCAGGATGTTTAAGACAGGGGTGTGCAGATCAGGTCCTCAAGGGCAACAGTCATCACAGTCACTGTCACAGGCTGCTTGATCAGGTTCATTTGAGCCAAATGTGTTGGAGCAGGGACATACTGAAAACTTGAGGCCTGACTTTGGACACCCTTGGTTTAAGATAATAACCCTAAGCTATGTGACACATTGAAGGAAATGGGAAGGAAATGGAGTAAATATTCAGTTAAAAGAGGGTTAATCCAACTGTTGTTGTTGAACATGCATGAGACCAACAAAAAAGTGATTAAAAAACCAGACCACATCAGTCACTGATATATACTGCTGTGTGCGATAGTGTTTCGTAACAGTGTACATCTTGATAGGATAACATCAAGGTAGACTACAGAACAAAGAGAATTGTTTGTTTGTGTGTGAGTGTAAAACTTGCAGATAAAAGAAAAGCAGAATGAAAGATAAAAACAGTGAGAATGCAGTTGCAAGCAAGAGGCCAGCTATTTTTGGGCTTGTCAAAAAAAAGAAAAAGCAAAAAAACTGATGACATCAGCAGAATTTTGTGGTGAAGGAGAGTGGCTGACAGGGAGCCATGTTTATCTTGTTAAATCTTCAGCTGAAGTGTTAATGTTTTTGTCTGTTGAGAGACACAGTAGGAGACATGGCAGTAAAAGCGAGGATTGACACAAGCTGAAGGTCTGATGTTACCTAAACTGGATCTGTTTCCACACAAGCACAAGGGTGAAAGCAGACACTGCCAGACTCACCTTGGAAAATGTGACCAAAATTCAAATATATTGAAAATTAGCATTGGAAAATGAGTTGTAAAGAATTTATGTGAAAAAATCCCAAACTTACTAGATATTGTTTCACACACTGTCTGCACCATGTCAGCTACCGCTATAGCGGCCAAATGCAGCCACTGAAGATGTGCCAAATAAAAACAGTAAACATTTTTTTCCATAAGCATTAGGTTTATCCAGTATTTTTGAGTTTCCCTCACTGTCTTACATCAGCAGATAAAAACGTGGTTTTTTCCCCCTCTGCACCCCGAGGGCCTTTACTAATGCAAAGTCAGCTATGGGAGCCTGGCACAACATTCTGTACAGCACAACTGGCTGTGCACAAAAGGATGTTGAATGGGAGTATTAGATAAAATACCAGAAAAAAAAACAAGTGGTGGCAATGTGTATATAAGATTAAATGTGTTTGGTGTCTTCATACAGAGGGTTCTTCACCTACATGAAACAAAAACAGTTATATTTGTTCATTTATTGCCATGTTTCCCTTAAGGAATAAATAAAGTTCAATTTAAGACATCAAAAATGTCACTAAAACAGGACCAGTTGTCATAATGTTCATAATGATGTCCACTGTTATATCACAACAAAACAAAAATCCTGATAGCACAGTTTATTACCTGAACAGGTTTGTTTTCCAGTTTGAGCTTCATGCTGAGCATAACGTGACTGGAATAGAAAATTAATTTTGTTGTCATTTGTACCTGGCATGGCAGCGGCCACCTGTGAGTTTCTGCGGTTTTTCACCAGTCGGTATTCGCTGCCATCTTTCCAATTTCTTCTAATTGCTGCTTCATTGCTGCCTTCCCTGCAATATATATTTTAAAAACATAAAAATGCTGCAACATTTCTCCTGTTGTGTCTGCATGAAAATTTATTTCCTATGCAGAAAATCTGTCATGAACTTCCTGATTGGCACTGTGAAGATTTGCAAGATGATAAAGCTGAATAAGGAGGAAGCATGTTGCCAATACAGCAAATATTTTATTCGGTCAAACCCACATGTTACTGGAGTTCTGCTGGGCCTCGGCCAGTCGTAGCTTCTTGGCATGGTTCTTGCCCTGGTAGTGAGCCTGTGCGACGGCTAGTGAACTGAAGGACGCATCGCACAATTTACAATAGTCGTTCTCTGTTGCCAAGATGACTCGGGGCGCCCCCTTATACAGAGCCTGCAGACACGGGACAAAGCAATGCAGTGTTTGTGCTGACAAGAGTTGGGGAGTAAACATTTAGAAAATATGCAAAAATGTTAAAGACCACTGAGATTTTCCATACATCATCCTGATTCAAACTAGTTTAATCTTTTTAGATATTTATTTGAGAGGTTTAGGAAAATCTGAAGAAAAAAATAAACCTTTTTGATGATTTTAAAATAGTAGATAATAGTGTGAGTTTCAGCTGTTGGGTGACTGCAATTTCCTTTCACCTCCTCAAGAGAAAACAACCTCTATCAGCACATAGATCTTGCCAGCAGCAGTACACTCACAGTCCAGCTAAAAATGTAAATCATGTTTGGCCTCACCTGCCTGCCTACTTCACTGTCACCAGATGCTGAGCTTACAGATGTCTGACCAGCACCTTCAAGGGCTTCTAGGATCCTGACAGCTGGTGGCTGTTGACTGCCGGCGTAGAAGTTTCTCAGCTTTTTACTGTGATTCTTTCCCTTAACCGAAAGAAGCAAAATGTTGTTAATGTATCTTAATATTTTATATGTTGCACATATATAAGTATGTACTTCCCCTGACCTGGTAGTGAGCCTGTGCCTGCTGAGGAGAGTTGAGTGTAACGTTGCAGAGTTTACAGTAGAGTGGTTTACACAGTTCTTCCAGCCCCAGAGAGTCCTCTTGATCCTCCATCCCCAGAGAGGAGCCCTCATCCTGGGGTTGCTCGCTGGCTGGAGCTGCTTGCCCTGGGAGAGGACCGCAGATGAGGTTGGAAACTTGGGTTGGGATGAGAGAGGGTCCAGGGGGCCGTGGAGGCATCTGTGAGGGGTCAGGTCCTGGAGCAGGAGGCGAAGATAAGGGACTGGGAGGAAGGGGAAATCGACCAGCTCCAGGTGCAACTACAGGTGGGGGAACCAGTGCCTGGGCAGGGTTCATTAGTGAAGGCCCCAGTGGCTGTGTGAGGTCCATGGTAGGAGGTACTATTGCTTGTGTTGGATCTACAGGTGGGGGCCTCAAGGTGTGTGCCATTGGTGGAGGCCCCAGTGGTTGACTTGGATGCATCGGTTGGGGAGCTAAGGTGTGTGTTGGTGTAATAGGGGGAGGTCTTAACGTATGAGTAGCAGCTATATGAGGAGGCCCTAGAGTCTGGGCAGGGCCCAAAGTTGGAGGCCCAATTGCTTGAGCGCGAGCAATGGGTGGAGGGACGAGAGGCTGCATAGGAGCCATTGGTGGAGGTCCCAAGTGGTGCAGAGAGTTCATGCGTTGGAATGGCTGCTGGGGATGGCTGAAGAGACTTAAAGGTGGCTTCAGGAGGCTTTCTGGACCTGTGGGTATGAGAGGCACAGCAATGATTTCAAGTCAGTTCAACTCTGTAATGAAGAGTTTTTGACAGCATAACAGTTTTTCAATACTTGTGTGACCTTTTGCAAGGCAGGTTTATTTGCATATCAGGTATCACATACATACAATTCAATAATTAAGAAGAGCATATAACATCATACAGAAGAGCTAAAAGCAAACAGCAGTCTAGATAAATAAACCCATATGATGAAGAATTTGTTCATAGACACATGAATAAAGACATTTTTCTAACCTGGATTTAAAAATATCTAATGTAAGCTCCTCTAAATATCTTTACCATGTTTATTCTGGACTCTGGTCTGGACTAGCCGACCTGGATCTAAGAGTCCTATTCTCTGTCTCCTAATCATTTTTTTATTTTTCTCAGAACATATTACTGATGTATTCTGGGCCTAAGCTGTTCTGTAGTTTGTAAGGTATCAGTAGAGTCTTAAAATCTATTCTGAGACTGACTGGAAACCAGTGTAAAGATAACAAAACTGGTGTGTTATGCTTAGATCTCTTAGTCCTGGTTAAAGCTCTAGCACCAGTATCTGCATGAGCTGCAGCTGTTCTTTTTGGAAAGTCCAGTTAAAAAGGCAATTGCAGTTGTCCAATCTAATTAGTTTGAAAGACAAAACTTTTAATTTGGTTTATAGCATTGATGTCTGTTGAAAGACAGATCTGAGTGTGTCAAAACTCCAAGGTTACCAACATGGTTGATTGATTTAGGAGCTAGATTAAAATTGTTTACCAATGTTAACACTCATCTAACAATCACTCACTCATCTCCATTTTCTTTCAATTCAACAAAATAAAAGTGATTTAAGAGTGTATATACTGATTTAAGATTTGCTTTTTTAAGCTTTGCTTTTGGAGTGTTTTTGTTCATACCAACATACTTCATCTCCTCGTCAAAATGTCATGAAACTCTAGTGAATCCAATGTAGCTAAAAGACTTAATGATAATAGATACTTTATTAATCACAGGAGGGAATTTCAAGTTTCCAGTTTAGCCAAAATTTAACACACAGTGGACATATGCAGACAAATACAGGTAATGACTATTCTGAGGTGCAGCCAGCCTGAAGCGGCGTGCCTTTAGCCTGAAGCGGCGCACCTTTAGCCTGAAGCGGTGCACATATATCCTGATTATATAGGTGATTATTTGTATTTTGTCTGAGAACCATGTTGTGCTTTACTCTCACAACACTTTGTTCAGATAATCATGTTCCTCTTGGGATGAATTGTTCTGAATTTTGATCTCCACTGAATTTTAACAAATGTTAGATATGTAGCCTCAAACTGAGATGATAAACAGAGTGAACTTTGTGCTCAATATACATTAGCACTTTAACATTTCCATTGTTACCATGCGGATGCTGATGTTATCATGCAGCTCTTAGCACTGATGCACCTAAGTGCAGCTTTGTAAAGCAGCTACAGATGCTTATCTGGTTTAGCATAAAAACACACACACATATACACACACAAAGGAAAATATCAAGGCTTCATGCAAAGATTAGTTCTACCAGTGCTCAATATGTCACAAAAGGTCCATTTTTAAAGCCTCAGATGAATGTGTGATGTAGCTCATCATGATAATAAATAGAACTGATAGAAATGAACAGAACAGCTGTAGAAATTCTGTTGCCTATAGGGATGACCGGTTCTGGCAGGATAGTCTCAAAGCAAAGAATCAAAAAAAGTGCATGTTGCATATTATTCAGTCTCAGACAACTGTGTTTGGCTACATGCAAACATAATGCAATGCTAACTGGATTAGAAAGCTAATCTGTCAGACTTTAGATATTGTCTATAAACAGATGTACACCGATAAAAGACGGTTTTCTTGAAACCCCCAAGCTGAAGAGATGTAAAGAGAGAGATAAATAGAAACACATTCTCGGACAGTGGAGCTTCACACTCCACTGGGCATCGCTAAGGTCTGGCTGAGCCTGCAGTGCCTGCAGTCATGCATGCAGGACATTAAACACACACACACACACATAGGGAAAGTGACAACAAAATCCTTGCAGCCTGGAGGAGTAAGGCTGCTTGGATAAACTGATATGTGAGTATGTTCATGTACTGTGACCTATAAGAAACAATGGAAGACAAAGCCTGGAATCAGGAACGGCCCTGCACTGAATTGTATGTTGTGTGGTCTGATGGTCCACTGTCTGTGAGCACTGGTGTGTGTGTTTATGTGTGTGTACAACCAGATATATTGTTAGGTCAGTAGTAAGCCGACAGCTGTGTCAAAACTCTCTTTGCTGGAGTCTTTCATCTGCAATTCAATTGGACGTCCCAATAGCAGTGAATCATGAACCCAAAATAATGTCATGGGGTGTTTGTGTTTCCGACTGCTGCTCGCTGTCATTTTGTCTGTCCAATGTCCAGCTGCCTGTCTGTCACCTGGTCTGACTGACCTCAGTAGAAAGGTATGCTGAACAACACACTGACCTTACTATTACCCATATCAGCTGCAAGATGATCCCAGCAGATGTCTGGTGCCAGTGAAGTAAGGTTATGTCCAAGTTGGATATAATTAAATTTCACTACTTATTGGCAAAGCATGTGTTTTTTTTTTATATCTTGCACATGGATGGTTTCACATTCCTGTTTTTGGAGTGCCTTATTAGGAAGTATTCTTAGTCACCCACTGGGAGGCTCAACAGCGATTTATTTGTAGTAAACACAAGAGGGTTAATATTGGCCACTGTGGGTGGATAGTTAGAGAGAGGCTGTTCCTCGAGCTTCATTAAGCAGGAGTGCATTGCAGAAACATCAAAACAAATGGCACATATGAGGTCAAAGAAGTAGAAAAAACCGGGGAAAGTGTGGTTCTGATGTTGCAATGATCCGAAAAACTCAACAAACACTGTAAAATGTTAAAAATTTCACAAACTGTTCCAAAAATTAATTTTGTGCTTTAATGATTTATTTTTTGACTCATTATTGTTGATGAATGACACATGCTCTGCCTTCTGTCTTAACACCATTCATTCAGATCCACTGATCACAGGTTTTTCTACTTCAACAGCAGAAACCCACAGCCCTGCCTGAGACAGCAACATTTCAGAAACTCTACTGCAGGGCAGCATTTTAGCTCGAGTCCTCAATCAAGTCAGCATTTACAAACACATACAGACAACATTAGTAAGTCTCCAGCTAGATGGGCTTCATTCTCATCATATCAGCTTCAATGAGCTGGTGAGCTTTGCTTTAAAGTCTTATTTCATTGTGCTGACTTTTAGATGACCTGCTCTCTTTCTCTTTTGAGAACCGCCTCGTAAATTCAAAATAACTTTACGCTTTAACATCATGTAGTTGATACTGTGTCTAAAAACGAAACAGAAGTCAGACAGGGTCAACAGGAGCCAGCCACTTTTGCAGTAACAGCCTCTGAAACAATTTTATTTTCATGTACATAAAAGAAAACTGACTACTTGATTAAGAGTAGAATTTAATCATTTTGCTGGCATCACATTTATGCATAAATATTAAGTCTTTATTTGCATGCAGCTTCAGCTTCTGTCTGCTCTTCTCAGCAGCTTAAACTCTCATCAGCTTACCTTACAAACCCTAAAGACTCCTAAACACATGACCACACATTACAGCCCTTATAGTCAATCTGTTTTAGAATTCCAGTCAAATTGATGACTATTGGCTACCTACATCTGTCTGCAACCTGTTAAAAAGTATAGCAAAATCACTGATGCAGTATTTCTCAATATCATCGTATAAAACAGCCCTATTAGACTAAAAATTGTGAGTAGGTTTCATCTTAAATCAGTGTATTTAATGGTTTGCTGTAAATGTTGGTTTTTCCTTTTTTAAAAAAGCATAAATATTGTAGAAAGCAAAACGGTCCTTTTAGCTTTGTTTCTGTTGGTGTCCTATAGATTCAATGTGCGCTAGATAGGTCAAGGTTAGCTCCCTTCTCTCGTGGGAGGCCTGAACCTGGATCTGTGGTAACAGATAAAAGGTGCAGAACATATTCACATGACATTGCAGCAAAGTTTAAAAAAAAAGACTCTTGTTAGTTTTTTATTTAATAGTTTAGGGGGAACAAAAATCACTTTTTTTAAAATCAAAATCAAGTTTATGCATTATTACCACAAAGCCCAAGACAGCATGTCACCAGTATGTTTACAACACGGTAATATTTGTTGCATATTCTATCTGATGTTTTCCTGAAAAGTCTCAAAAGAGCCAATGAGCTGAAAAACCAGACAAGCATTACCTGATTTCAGATAGGTGAGCTGTGAATCAGACAGTTGTGAGAAGTTTATGAGTTTTTCTGAGGAGTTTGTAATCCGCTGCGTGAGAACAAGGAAACAAAACAATTCTCTCTTGAAGCCTTTTAATTTCATGGCCTCCACAGAGAATTTTTAAATAGGCCAAGTGTTCGTTTTCTCTGGAGTTTCTCTAGCCGTACTGTGTTGTGTCACATCAATTATGGAGCGATGAGAAGCACATGCCTTCTGCACTTATTCCATCTGCTTCGCTGGGCACTGGACACGAGTAATTCACAGCAAAAACCAAACATACTTCACTGCATTTGCAATTCACCCACTTTATTGTTGAAGCAAACCCTAAAGCTTTACTCTTAGACCTAAATAGTCCTTTTATCTTTCCTCTCTTTGCGAGGAGATCATGTTAAAAGCTACCAAAAAGGTGTTAACTTTAACCTAAAGTGAGAGCTACTCACCCCCCTCCCACCTGTCTTTCAGGACTCTAAACACTAGTCACCTGGCCTGTTCTCTATAGATTAGAAACCGTTCCCCACTTACAAAACATTTCTAGCAATCATCCCTGAGGGGTTACATGTCTTCTTGGAAAGAACATTTACATTTATAGTTATATACTTTTTTGAGTATTTCCTTTAAAAGCCGGCTTCAGATAAAACTGGACAAGACTGAACTGATTATAAACAAAATCACATTTTTAAAAATCCTTTCAAGACATGTTTAGAAGTTAACACTTCTTAAGAGACTTTGACGCATATGGTTCATTTTCCGACAACTGCTTCAGTAAGTGAATTGCAGAAGAGTTTATTTAAGAGGATAGACAAATAAATAGCCTATGGTAATAAAATGACCAAGTGGATTGATGAGTTATCATGATTCCCATCCTTCTTGCCAGCCTCTTTCTGTATTTCTGTCCCATGACATCGTCAGCAGTGCAGATCAAGCAATGCAATGATTTATTCACTTGTTCTGACCACTTGACAGGCTGGCTTCCAAGCTTAAGGGGGGAAAAGACATTGCGTTGAGGCTATTTTATATTAAAGTCAGAAATCAAACAGGAGTATCTCTGAGGATGACAACACAGGACTCTCCTGCAGTGCAAGAACGCATCAACCAGATTTTGCATCGCTGCATCTGTGCTGAACAGAATGGTGGCTGGTGCACCCACATCATGACACTGTGGTGTGACAGCTGCGCCAGGGCAACCCGTCTTAGCACCAGCCTTCCTCCCTACCATCTGCAAATGTCTCGCGTCAGATTTTCTCAATCCTTGCACATTAACTGCATGGCACTTCTGCCGGTCAAAGGGAAGCTCCCGGATGGCAAACCTCTTCTTACCTGGCAAACGTGCAAGATAATGGCTGCTGTCACCGTAGCTGACCGGCGGCGAAGTGTAGTTTCTGCAGTATTCTGCACTCTGGTAGTATGCTGCATCCCCGCTCCTGAGCTGCAACGCCATCATCACAGGAACATCCTTCTGCCAACTTCTTCTCTCCAAAAACCGGGCGGTCAGGCAGGATGACAGTCCCTACTAATGCACAGACACCGAAGCTTTTACCGGAGGGGAGACCTCCGGAGGACAGCAAAATCCACAAGGAGACAAACGGTAAAAATCCCGGTTAAACATCAGACTGATAACGAATTTTATGGGTATTTTTACACCTCACATCGTCAAAAAGCGTGCTATTCACGAGATAAGATTTTTTAAACTCTTCAATGGTGTCATGGTTTCCTCGCTATCCCTGTCCCTGATGGTACGGTCCATTTCCGATGCAACTGATGCTTCTTTGCAAGGGTGGAAATAATATATAAATATGTTGCACCTTTGTGGTACTCACATCACCCAAACTCACAGTCTGATTTATATCTGCATGAAAAAAAAGGATGCGGAGTTATTGGGGAAAATGTTCATGTAATAACAAGCTAAATAACAAGCTAATTATTATTATTAATATTATTATTATTATTATTATTATTATTATTATTATTATTATTATTATTAAGTATCATATTCTATTTGACTTTTCTAAAATATAAGTATTCCTATCTTACGTTGAAACCTGCAGACGTGGCTAAATCAATCAATCCTGATCATAGACTCTAGGTCCAAGATAAAAAGTTCAGAGTTCCAGAGAAAAGAGCAGAGTTTTTGCTCAAATGTGCTCACTTTCATGTACAACTAACATGTTTTAAGCATGGGCGGATTATAAAACATCTGGCTCCTGGGCATCAATTTATGAAAGCCTCCACTTTGCTCAAGCAAAGAGCAAGAAACAGGAGCTGAAAGAGACACAAAACAACCACAAACCAAAACTGGATTTGCTAAAATGAGCAATTTTGAGTCTTTTTAGTCTCTGTTTCGCATCCATTTTTATCATTTTGTTTCTCTTTTAGGTAAACTGACACATCTTTGTGGTTGTTTTAATATTGTTCACCTTTGTTCCTCCTGACAACTTTCCTTTGTCTCATTTATGTCTTTACTTAACATAAAATCCTTTTCTCTTTTAAAGTCTTACAGTTCTGTGTTTGACCCTTTAATGTCCTGGTCTACCATAAATTTACAGGGGCTATGGTGCAAATTATGCAAATAAACCTGCCTGAACCACCTTTACCACTCTGTTTTGGTACTTAAAACCCAAAACTGTGATTATTCTAACATCACTATTTCACATTTCTCTGTATAATGTTAATAACTTATTTATCAACGTTTTGCTAAAAAAAGCTGTTATTTTATCTCTTTCATCATTTAACTTATTAGGTGCAAACTCAAGATATATTGCTGCTGTTGTTACAAACTACTGAATTATATCCAACTTATGGCTGAAAGGAGCATCACAGAGCATTACATATTCCTCTATAAGATGCTGTCAAAACTCTGAAGAACTCACTCCAGAACAAAAACAACGCATACAACAAGATCAGTGTTGAGATCCTCCACTGGCATCAGAAAGCCTTGAACATTTCCATATTTACATGAAACATAAAATGCTTGAAATGAGGCAATATCATGTGTAAAACACCTTTACTTTCAAGTGCAAAATAAGTCAAGGGAAATAGCTTCAAAACATACACGAATTATGTGGAAACCTCTGCATTACTCTGTTTTTAGACATTCATGTTTGGTGCATCTTGTTTCATTCTATATGATCCCTACATTCTTCAAAGCTGAATCTAACTTTTTTATATCATACTCATAGCTCCTGCTTACTTATTTTGCTTATGTTTGTTTAAAAAAATATGTTATGACTTATAAACGTTTTATTCCTGCTCACTCTTGTTTTTGTCCTCATTTGTATGGATTTCTGTGTGGTAAATTTTAATAAAATGTTTTCTATTCTATGACTTTTATTGTTTATAACATGATAAGCCTTTTTACACACACTGTAAACAATGTGCTGTATAAATAAAGTTTAACTGATTGTTTCATTTGCAACGATACAGCGCAACATATATTACTTTCATTTTGTAGAATATTTTCATTTATTGTATCATTTATTTGAATATAGGTTTATCTGTTAAGGCTGCAGTTTGTTGTAAAAATTAAGCTCTCGTTCTTGTTTTTGTTTTTTTTTTTCAAATGCTTTTTTCTTACCAAATAAAACACCCAAAAGAAACATATATTGTGTTTTATTTCCTCATTTTCTATCTTGTTTCGATCGTTTCGCGAGAGGGAAATGTGTTAATAAAACGCAGTGGTTTGTGGTTTAAACCATAAGTGAGATATATCACACCATAGAGCCCTCTCGCTTTCACTCCGCGCGTGTTTGTGTCAGAGGAAGGGAGGAGGGCCCCAGACAGACAGCGTGGCCGCTTTGTCGCAGTAACAACTTGTCCAGTCGACCAACACTTCAGCTCCTCGCAGCATCCTCAGATGGACACTTTCTGACTGGGCATGTTGGTCTGCTTTTTTTCTCTGTCACTGTAAACCTTTCTGTCCTCAACACAGGAGGGTTTACTGTCGGCGTGGAGGACCTGCTGCCCTCGCGCATAGCTGGCGCAGAAGCTGATAGACAGATAACAGCTTTGCTTCTTCCCGGCGCCGGGAGCGACCAACCGGCCGCTGGGGAGAGGAGGGGTCGGCTAGCTGGAAGCTAGCTGGTATTAACCAACAATATCCTTTCACTCCATCGTCCTAAATCAGCTTTGGCGCCTAGTCATTGGGGTAAGTTATTAAGCCAAACAGACTATATTTACACCTTTATGTCGATGCACGCGCTTTGTGTGTTGGGAATGTGTTGTCTAGCAAGGGGTGACAGACTTAGCATTAGCCTTTAGCTAAAATCTATCTACACTGCTGAATTAATCCAAGTATAAGTTTGTAAAAGAGCAGAGTGGTTGTAAAGTGGGAAGTTACGTTATCTTACAGTTTCTTAATACTGGATTGGTGAAGTGTAGTTGTCTTTTCTGAGCTGTCACTTCCAAACACACATCTTTTGCTAACCTGCTAGCTAGTGTGAATCACCCTAGCTGCTGTGTACTGTTGTTGATTTTGGTGTTTGGGTTTTAATTGCCTCTCCCCACAAATATTTCAGTGACATCGTGAAGATGGATTAAAACATGAAGGGTGGAACTGTCATATCATCAAAATAGGAGGGGTGGCTCTCAAAGGTATGTCTGAGATATTTTTATCTCAATCACACATCTTTTGCTGTGTGTCAGTTAAACACATTGTCCATTATTGACAACTTCCAACTGACCAGTTTACAGGTGTAATTGTATTGAAATATATATATAATATAAATTTAGTTACGTCACAATAGTGTCTAAGAAGCTTTGTAAGCAATGTGATGCAAATGGCTTGAACCACAGATTTTTTTAAAGCTCTGTGTTTACAGGATCAACGTATGTTTGATCTTGTCATCCTGCCAACACGACTATTGTGTAGTTGTGTTTCAACTCAAAGCAAGTTTGTGTCTTGGCCAATGTTTCTCCACATCCTGTGTTTTGAGTAAGCTTCCCCTTTTGTCTAAAGTGCTTCGACTGCATCCTGATCAGGGTCACAGATCGCAGAACGGCTCAAAGGGTGGTTTGTTTAAACTCAGGCGGTTTCTGTTTAAGCTAATTTTTGCATAAATTCAGCAGTACCTGCACCGTATATTAAAAAAAAAACTGTTAATTTAGTATATTTCAGACTTACTTTAACTGGATGGACAGTTTTTCATTAGAAGGCACTTTCTTTCTCTCACGGATCACTTTTTATAGCTATACTATACTTAAACCAGTCAGTTTAGTATTTACGTCCAGGTAAATGGTTTTGTATTTTATATTAAATCATGCATTAACTACTTCATCTGACAAAGGATCATCTTATAATACCTAGAAGCTATTTTTAATTGATTTAACATAGTTTCCTGTGTATCATTGCAGTTGTTCTCACATCTCCTCTCTTGAGAATTGTACATTAAATATTGTTGAAACGACAAACACGTTTATGACTTCTGGATCTGCTCATAAAAATGTTATCAGTTTAGCTACTCAGAAAATGAAAACACCAATAATGTGCATGCCGTTAATGTTTTGAATTGCACTATTTTGCTTTCCAGTTTATCACAACTTATTGTTTCCTTAGAAAGGGTCATATTTTAATCATTAATTATGATCACAAGTGAGTAGCTGGTATGATTGAACACCCAAAAAGCAGCTAAAAAGACGTGAGAAAGCACACAGGATGAGAGAAAACGTATTATGTTTAAGAGGTGACAATAGAGTTTTCCTCATGTGTATAATTTGCCCTAATACTTGATAATATTGGTCATAAAATATATTAAAATCAAAGAACAGTCTTGTGAAAGCCTACACAAGCTCATATTTTCTCATTACTGTGGCTTAATCTGCAGCTGAGTCATTGTGTTTTTGTGTTTTATGAGTGTTGGACCTTAAAAACCTCCGATGACTCCTCATTTCACAGCAATTCATGAAAGAAGGCTAAATGAGCTAGTGTTATCTTGACTCATAAAATACAGTTACTTTCTTTCTCTCTTGGCATATTTTCTTGAAGAATTTAAAGTACAGATGTATACTCAACAACATAAAGACCACTGGTCTGCCATTGAGCTGGTCCTCCTCGTGCAGCTACTGTTCAGTTTGTTAGACAAAAGCAGTGTGTCTTGTTCTTGGACCATAACAATAGATCTTTGGACCTTGTGAGTTGTTAAGGTGGCTTAAGCTCACTTGCCATAAATGCTATAAGATTAGAATCTGGGGGGGTTGGAGCACTTTGAGCCCATACTGAACATTTTCCTTTTTAATAGGACCCAATGCTGTTCTGCTAAAAGAGGCTTCTCCTTCAGGGAGTGCTGCAGCCATAAGGAAATGGAAGGGGGAGGATTAGTTCCCAGAAATGTTTAAGTAGACAGGAAATGCCTAATGAACATCCATTGTGGATTCATAATATCCATAATAATGAATGATTATAATAACAGTGATTAAATGTAACCACAGTAGTGCAGAGATTTTTATGCTTTTACTTGAAAACCCAGCTTTACTCATTTTACCTGTCAGTGGTTTAAGAGTAGTGTACTGTGGTATTGCACCCGGTGCTGGCTGATCATGTAACTGATAGTGGAAATCCAAAAAACACAGTGAAATGTCAACATTAATGTCACAATAGATATGACGGGGGTATTATATTTCATCCGACTTGTGCCTGGCTCTGAAAAATGTCAACAAAAAGAAGCATTTTATTGTTTTCAATCTGATGTGAGATTTTTCTGAAAGCATAATTTTTGCCAAGATGGATGGATGGAGTCTGTTTAAACAAGTCACAGCTCGTTTGTAACTCTACTAAAATGTTTAATCTCTTTGAAACACATTTACCATTGTCTAAGTTTTAACTCTCATGCTTAGAAATTGGCAGTAATGTACACCACGCTGTACTTTAGGATGATTTGAATGCACCTAAATGGTTCAGCAGGATCTCTGATTGAGCTTCTCTTAGCAGATAATTGGACAGAGTTGCTCTTCAAATTTTGCTTTCATTCTTTTTTTATTGTCTAAATAAACTTGAATGCAGGTGACCTTGAAGTAATGTTCATTGTTGGAGTTTAATGGGTATAAAGGTCAATTAAAAACTGACAAGGAGTATGAGTAATTCACATATAAGGATCCTTTCCATTGTAGGTTCCTTGGATTCACTGTGGACTGAGCTTTTTCTGAATCGTGTCACTTGATCAGTGATCTTTCAGATTTAGGTTTTTTTTTTTTTGTGAGAATAGCAAATAGCAGTAACGAAATTGACAGGATTTATCATTATTATACTGATTGATGGCCTTTAAGTAATTTTGAAGACATATGTTTTTGAATTTAGTTACCCAATCAGTTCATACTTTAACTATGGTGAATTTCCAAGAGAGAAGTGCCTTTTTTCGACTTTATATTTAGTGACACAAGTCAAATAGTGTGTTAACCAGTTTTCATATGTAATTGAGTCTGATTGGACAGATTTTAGAAAAGTTAATTTTACTGAGTTAAGGATTGCCAATGGAAACTAAGAACTGATCCAAACAAATCTCTTATTGGGAAGTTGTTTTCATTTCAGGTTAAATCACACTATTAAAGGTCGTTTCAAGTCAACACATGATTTGGATTCTTTGAAAATTTTCACCAAACTTGTTTGAGTTCCTCCAGTGTTTAATTTAATAATAAGCATTGTAGTTCTCATAAATTCAGTCCTTGTTGCACAGTCTGAGCCATGATGAGTAAGCAGGACTACAGCTTTAGCCTGTGTTTTTGTCAGCTCTTCTACCTAAAGCAACTCATTAAACTTGTTAGTTACCACCAATTCTCACTAAATAGATCAGATTTAGGTCTTGAAATCTCTTTATTAGCCCAACTTTACTTGACATGTGGAGGAAAAAACCTGCCATAATAAAACTTAACTTCCTCTTACTGAATATGCTGCACATGCACTTTTAAAAGATGGATGTTAGTTGATCTGTTGCAATTTTTCACTGACAAGGCAGAAAAAAAAACTCACTGTCAACAACAGCTTGGTGTAACTGTGTTCAGATGTTTTAACTTCACATCATCAGACTCAAAATTACAAGTGTTACCTTTCAGGTTGTGCTCTGCAGCTAAACCGTGTAACTGTGCTGGGAGACGAAGAGTAAGATGCCGCCCAGGCCGTCATCAGGGGAGCTATGGGGCATCCACTTGATGCCTCCCAGGTATGGCATAAATATGAAACAAACATTTTCTCCTTTTGATTATATCATTAAAGATTAGCAAGAAATTCTCAGCAAAATGACCAAAAGGAGGCATATGACATTAAAAGACAGCAAAAAAATGTTCCACTGGTGTGTCCGCAGGATCCTGGTGGACTGCCTGCTGCCCAATGGGATGATTCTGACCCTTGAATGTCTCCGTGAGGCCACGCTTATTACCATCAAACATGAGCTCTTCAAGGAGGCTAGGAAATATCCTCTTCATCAGCTCTTACAGGAGGAGACATCCTACATCTTTGTCAGTGTTACACAGGTGAGATCTCTAAATTGACTCCAGACAGATGTTTTTTTTAAAGGAGAGCAGAAATGTTTCTGACATTTCCAGGTCAGCCTTCTCTGCTAACAAAATGAAATAAGCCCTCATCAGAAAACAAGCCAGATAGGTTCTTTTTGAAAACCAATTTAATCCAGAACACAGCTTTAGACATGTTTAAGGAAAATTGTTTTTCGTTATTGTTTTTCATGCCCATCAGTGGCTTTTATGAATAAAAAGCAAAATCTTGACCTCACCCTTCTTTTGCCTTCATCAGGAAGCAGAGCGCGAGGAATTTTATGATGAGACCCGCAGACTGTGTGACCTCCGACTCTTCCAACCTTTCCTCAAAGTCATCGAACCAGTCGGCAACAGAGAGGAAAAGATCCTCAACAGAGAGATCGGTGAGAGCTTCTTTTCACTCTTCCTGCTGTCTTCTCACTTTAAATATTTGCTCATTTAAATTTTTCAGAAAAAGAGCATTAAAGTAAAATCTCTTGCGGGTTTATCCTCAATTTAAGCCAACGCAATACTTACCATTACTTTCTTTCTGCTCCGTCAGGCTTTGCCATTGGTATGCCTGTGTGCGAGTTTGATCTTGTGAAGGATTCTGAGGTTCAAGATTTCAGAAGAAACATCCTAAATGTTTGTAAAGACTCAGTGGAGCTGAGAGATGCCAGTGGACCCCACAGCAGAGCGTTGTATGTTTACCCCCCAAATGTTGAATCGACACAAGAACTTCCCAAACACATCTATAGCAAACTTGATAAAGGTAGGCAGCAAATTATGCCTATGCTTTTTCATTTCTATTCCTACCAAGATATATAATGAAAGACAGTCAGCTTGAAGTGATGCCAGTAATTCCCTCGGGAAATTAATGTTTTTATTGACTTTCTCTTTGTTTTGCAGGTCAGATTATTGTTGTAATATGGGTGATTGTTTCCCCAAACAATGACAAGCAAAAGTATACGCTGAAGATCAACCATGACTGTGTGCCTGAACAGGTGATGTGGAAGCACCATCATGTATAACTTTAATGTTTAAATACTTTGTTATATGTATGGAAACACTTACACTTCCAAGAAAACACACTGAGCAAACAATAAATACTGCCACTCCATATCCTACTGTCTGCACGTCCGTTAGGTGATTGCAGAAGCCATTCGAAAGAAGACTCGCAGCATGCTGCTGTCCCCTGAGCAGCTGAAGATGTGTGTTCAGGAATATCAGGGTAAATACATCCTCAAGGTTTGTGGCTGTGACGAATACTTGCTGGAAAAGTATCCCATCAGCCAGTATAAGGTGAGAAACTTTAGATTTATCTCATTTCAAATTGATGATTTGCATGAATGAAAAGGGGTCACTAACTAAAGAGCTACCATTCTGACACAACACACCTCATTGGAGAGCCTTTTCATTTGAAAAGGCTCTCCAACAACTTCTCTTCTGCACCTGCTTGTTAACGAGCCATTGATTTGGATCAGGTGTGTTGCAGCAGGGAAACACTAAAACCTGCAGGATGGTAGCTTTTAAGGACCGGAGTTGGAGACCCCTGGTGTAGAATCTGAAACGAGACACACAGAGTTTATTTATGATCCATCTTTGCAGAGACTCGTAGATCGGTCCACTATGATCAAATGCTGCAGTTTAATAACACCGAAGTGGCTTTTAATCCGACTTTTAGAATAATATGTACCAGGAATCAGCTGTTGTGTTATCATTGAAACGCTTGAAACATTAGCTTATTTGCGGCTTTTTAAGCACAGAACCAGATAAAATTGTTGGCTTTATGGTCATTCAGCAGCTGTTGGGAAACGATCAGTTGACATTATTGATTACATGTTAGTTGCTATGTAACTGATTCAGCTTTATACTACCTGTTTCTTTCCTTGTCTCTTCCTCTAGTACATCCGTAGTTGCATCATGCTGGGCAGGATGCCAAACCTGATGCTAATGGCGAAAGACAGCCTCTACTCACAGTTGCCTACAGATAACTTTGTCATGCCATCATACTCTCGACGCATCTCTACGGCAACGTCGTATATGAACGGCGAGGCCACTTCCAAGTCGCTGTGGACCATCAACGGGACTCTACGAATACGAATTCTTTGTGCCACATACGTTAACGTGAATATACGGGACATAGACAAGGTGGGAACATCCAGTGTTTACAGAAACATGCCTGCATCTTCATGCATCTCTTGTTTTAGTTGATTGATGAACAACTTAATTTTAGTAAGTAATAATAAAAGTTGTATTTGAACCTTTGTGAAAGCTCGCAAAAAAGGCAAGTCTGTAAATGGAGACATTTGTTGCATGAGACTTAAATGTTTTGTAACATAATCAGTTTGCTGTTTTTTCAGTTGTTCTCTTTGCCATCTTCCTACTTCCTCACATCCTGTTCAAACAAAGTCATTGTTGAGATGCTGTGTGAACAGCTTGACTAAGAGGAAGCAGTGGTGTTAGCTCATGCTAGTTTGATTTCTGGACTTGTTTTTAAATATGACTCGGCTACCAGACTGAGGATCGTTTAAAAGCAATAAGCAGTTTGTGTGACATCTGTTGCATATTATGAGTGTTGTGTTTCTGGGATAGAAGGCAGTTTGAATGGAAAAAAAAAATTCTAGAAAAAACCCATTTTGTCATTTATTCCTAACATTTTAATAAAATTTCTCTTCACTTTGTCTCTTATCTTTGTTTAAAGATATATGTGAGGACTGGCATTTACCATGGAGGTGAACAAATGTGCGACAATGTCAACACACTGAGAGTACCCTGTTCCAATCCCAGGTAACTGACCACCTTTCTTAAGACACAGGACATTTTCTTCAAAGTTAAATTTTCCTTGAGCTTTTTTAAAATCGCTGATAAGCTTTTGTTAAAAAGCTGCAAAATGCAGCAGTTTCTCTGTCTTACATTCTGTTATTCCACTATCCTAGTGCTATAAACACAGGAAGAATATTTCTTTTCTTTAATTTTCCCATTTAAAATGCATGACCTTTTATCAATGACAGTAAAATAGCAGTAAATAATTATTTAGACCAGACAAAGGAACCAAAAGCTTTAATGTTTCATTTTATTTCACTGCAGTAGAATCCAGTTTGCACCACCAGTTTACATGAAGCATTCAGAGGCAGGTGGGTGAGTTAGGAGTTTATAGCTGGTAGCAACACTAACCTGCTGTATTGTATTACTGTTTAACCTGTCTGGATTGCCACTTACACTAGAGGTAAGACATTCTGTTGTGGCAAATGCTCAGCGGGCAAAAAACACTGAGACTTGGACATATAAACTCTGCCCAGGCTGAATGTCTACAGTTTCAGTGTTTGTGAACACAGTTTTATGTTAAGCAGTTTACTTTTTTTATTGGAAGTCAGATGACAGTTTTTTCTTTAGTGTAAAGAGGTTTGTTATAAATGATCTTTGCATCTATTCGGTCTTTTCTGTAGATGGAATGAGTGGCTCACCTATGACATGTACATCCCAGACATCCCCCGAGCTGCAAGACTCTGTCTCTCAATCTGCTCTGTGAAAGGCAGAAAGGGAGCCAAAGAGGTAGGATGGAGCACAGCTACAGGCAGGGCACCTTTCTCAGACTACCACCTTTAGTGTTTGTTTTCCCAATAGCATGCTAATTCCTAGGTCCACGTATATCTTTCCATTGACATCTGTCTTGTCTCGCTCTCATCCCGACGGGTTCTTTTTCAATGCAGATAAAATTACAAGTAACCACAAAAAGCTAAAAGTGCTGTCTTTGAAGACATCACAATGCATTTCTTTAATGCTCACAATAACATAAATGGAGAAGATTATTTCAAAATTTAAATTTTTTACACACAAGAGCAAAGCTGATTAACAAACCAAACCGAAACAAGAGCCCACATCGTACATTTCTGATAGTGTCAGAGTTTAAGTGCCATTTCTGTTTGCCATTGTGTTACATGTGAAGAAAAAAAAAGTGTGTTAGTCTGAGTATATGCATCCAAGGTGAATGGAAGCCGTGGTGTCGTCTTTTGGCTCTGTTTAATTACTAATCAGTCATGAGCTCTGTGGTGGCAGAAAACATGGACTGAGACACAAACACCAGGAAAGACTTTTCCACGTGTGCAAGCTACATAGTGGCTTTGTTGGAAAAGGAAGGAATTCATGTAAAAGTTAGTCAAAATGTATTTGATAATGTTTTAATCTGAATGCAAACATTTCAGTTTTTTTTAAGTACTGTTTTAAATTGCACTGTTTTTATTTGCTTTTATCTAATTTTACTTTGAGATCTGTTTTTACAAATGTAAAGTGCATTACAAATAAAATTTACTACTATTTATGTGAAATATAGTGTGATTGCATTCATATTATGTGGTCTGATAATGGAAACGCTCGCCCTTAGTGGTTAATTTGTCTTTCGCATTAGTTTGAAAAGCTGTAAGAGAAAGCTGTGTCTGTGTTGTGCGTCATTGAAGGCCAGTGATGGATATTGTAACGGACACCTGGGGTGACTCCTGCCTCCTGACGCAATGCGAGGTTGATGTCATGCTAGCCGGTACTCTTTCGTGCCCCATTTGAATAAGAAATAAACATCAACCTTTTGTTCTAGCACTTGCTAATGAGGAGGCACATTTTGACTCGCTGTCTGCATGTAACTCTCTTTTTGAAAATCAGTTATCGAAAGCAATTTCTAAACCTTGTAAAGGTTTAAAAGATGACTGCTGAAAACAGATTGCTTTATGCCGTTAAAATGATGATCCAGACAGAGGAGTAGCAACATTCCTCTTTGTTTATGGTTCATTGTTGAAGCTGTGTCAATAATCATGCATTTTATTTTATGCTTCAAAGGCTTTACTCGTGAAATGAAATCGATCTGATTTCTTTTTTTGAAGCTGGAACCCCGACAATAAAAAATCTTATACTCTTTTAAAATTGTTTAAACTTAATAAAATGTAATTATGTGCTCAGAAATGAGTTAATAATAATTTGCTTACAAGGTTTTTGTGTGCTTTGTTTTTCAGGAGCACTGCCCACTTGCTTGGGGTAATATCAATCTGTTTGATTACACCCATACACTGGTGGCTAACAAGATGGCGCTGAACCTCTGGCCTGTCCCCCATGGCCTTGAAGACCTCCTAAACCCTATTGGGGTCACTGGATCCAATCCCAATAAAGTATTCATATTCAATACTTTGTATTTAAAAGTAAAAAATAGATAAATACATTTAAAGATTAAATAAATAATAGAAATGTAGCTGTTAAATAAATAGCTACACTTTCATTTTAAATTAAAATTGAAAAATTGCTTTAATTATGTTGTTTAGGAAACACCGTGCCTGGAGTTGGAGTTTGACCATTTTAGCAGTCCTGTCAAGTATCCAGATATGAATACAGTAGAAGATCATGCAAACTGGATCATCTCCAGAGAACTGGGGTTTAACTACAACCTCTCGGGGCAGGTATGATAATGTTTTGTTTTAACCCACCTGATACACTTTAATAAAAGTGTGTGATGGTTGCACACATGTGGAATAGCACGGCGGTTTAGGAGTGTACAGGTAACATTGATGTCATAGTGTCAGACAGCTCATGATATAGACCAAAAGGTTGAATTCTATCATAAGAAATCTATTACAAGAGTCAAATACATTTTTCTTTTTAAGTAAATTAAATTCCTCAATAAGAGAGATGCTTTAATGACAGTGTTGGAAATGTCTTTCTTTACTCATTTGTGGATTGGTCCGTTTTGCATGGTGTTAAAGACAATCTATTAAAATAGATGTGATAGCAGCCTGAAGATATTGTCTCACCCCACATCGCATAACAAGGGCACTCCCTGTATTTGATTAACACATCATAACTATTTACAACCTCTCACATGGTGCAGTGTAAGCATAGATATTTGTGTGTGCATGAGATCCACTCGCATGTAATTATAGTAGAGGTGTTTTTGCATATCTAGTGTCCTGCATTAGTGTTTCAAATTAGATATGTCTGTTCACAACATTCAGTTACCATGAGTGTGTGTATGATTGCATTCAGACATTACAGATACTATAGAAGTTATGATGCATGCTACAATCAATTACTTTGATTCCAGCTGCTGTTTTTCCACTGTGTCTGAGGGGTCTATCATGAAAAACAGCTGCAATTATGAAAGCCACATGTTCTTTTATCATCTGAAAGCTCTAAACACAGACGCATGATGCAAGCATTGTCGTCAGACAGATTTCTGTAGTTACTTTCACCGATGAGCTATTGAAGACATAATATCTGTGAGCCAGAGCAACTCGGTTTTAGTGTGGTTTGTCTCCAGCCAGTCTCTCTTGTCTGGAAAATCCCTAAACAAATAAAACACTGAACTCTTTATGCTGATTGAAAATGTGAAGATGAAGGGCTCCATAACATGATCAGTATTCTGGAGAACTTCACTTTTACTTTAACTAAGTTACTCTCAACACTTTGCCCATGACTCAGTAGTGCCAGTATAAGTTACTGTCTTCAGTTATTCATGATGGTGTAGATGATGCTCTGTGTTATCAGATTTCTACATGATGTGTGGCTTCAGAGCTGTGACTTCTGTGGTGTTAATGTGACATGTGCTTGAATATAAGTTGCCATGCGAGAGAATGTTTAGCAGTTCAGGCTGTGTATATGAGGAAGGTCCACCATGCACAAGTGATTTATATTATGTGGTTTCATACTGGCAAGAGAAATGTGTGAAGTTGTGTCAAGCATAATTAAAATCTGGATTATCCTTGTAAAGCAAGGACTTCTTTTATAGAATTTGTGGCTGGTAAGGTGAGATTTTGGAGAAAAAAGAACGTAAAGCTAGATCAGAAGGTGTAGATAAACATAAACCATGGAGCTGCTTTAGCTTGGGCATAAACATGACCCGAGAAAAAATAAATTGTGTTCACTCGAATCAAGACTTTTAAAGTATTTAAAAACATGTTAATCGAAATGAAATTCTATTAAAGGTGGAGTTCTTAAAACCACACTAAGATAATACAATTATGGTTAACTCTGGATGTATGCTCTCATCCGGACTCTAAAGTGCCTCGGTACTCTACACATGCATTAAAGTTACGTTTATCATTCTGGTCATGGAACAAATTAGTGTATCGAGTTGTTTGATTTCTGTTGTGTTTCAGAGCAATCGTGTGGCCAGAGATCACGCTCTGACAGAGAGTGACACTGAACAGCTCAGACAACTGAGTAACAGGGACCCTCTGTCAGAAATCACTGAACAGGAGAAAGACTTTCTCTGGAGACACAGGTTTGGAAATAAAACACGTTAATTAATCATGTAGCTCATAATTATGCTTGATCTGGATTTATCAGAACAGGGTAAATATATGCAGGTAAAACAAACTGAGTTAGAACTTCACATGTAGCAAGACGAGGTTGTAAAAGCAGCTCCTAACGAATGTAACGTTTGTAGGCACTACTGCATGAATATCCCTGAGATCCTTCCCAAGATCCTTCTCGCTGTCAAATGGAACTCCAGAGATGAAGTAGCACAGGTAATGCATTTATACATGCATAATGTATGACGTCTCTCTGTTTCAGTATGTGTGTGTGCATATACATGCAGCTCTACGCAAAGCTTTGGACACACACTCATTAAAATGAATAGAAATCCATATTTTTTGACGAGTAGATTATATGAATTGTTTTTCCTTTGGTGACCTATGTCAGCACTATCATGTAAACATTTTTATTTGTTTTTAACCTTCATTTATAAAAATCCTAATCTGGACCTGCTCATATCTCTGTGTCCCCCGACTCTCTTTCTGCTTCACTCTGTTTAGTCCTTTATAGAGGTAATTCGCCCAAAACAGCTTGAACCAGAGAATGATTTTCAAACAGAAAAGCTAAATTTTACAAGATTGTATGAAAGCAGAATTGGATCAAAATCAGAAGTAATGAGTTTTTTAATTGCTTTACTACAAAATTAAATAACTGGAGGACGGCCAACTCAGAGCCTCGTGCATCTTCTGACTGGTGGCTCTGCTCACACCTCTCATGGCTGAGAGTTGATGCTTTCCAGTTGGCCTTGGTTTTGTATCCTCTCCACTTAGGTTTTTCCAGCTTCTCCTGTAGCTTTTTCTAGCTTCTTGTTTCATCAGTTTGGTCCACTGCATGTAAAAAGCTTCACTCATCTTCCTCCAATAGTCTGTGGTGAACATGCAACCTAAGTGACCTTCCCTTTTTAAGGCAGCTTCAAAGCAGAAATAGTCGGCTGTAATAATGAAAGCTGATTCTGATTTTAAAAAATAGCATCTTATAGATATTTAAAAATAGTTAAAACTTTGATTTTCTGTGAGGGTCATTTTAAATTCAGCTGGGTTTTTTTGTGTTTGCTGTTTGGAACAAATCTGTGCTTGTATGTGTGAAGTTATTTATTTGGTTGCATTTTAAACATTAAGTTGGTAAAAATGTCATTTTGTATTTTAGTCCTTGTCCTTGAATGTTTGTGAGATCCCTACACCCTATTAAGAAAATAATTTGAGGTGTTTGGTGTGTGTGTGTGTGTCAGATGTACTGTCTGCTGAAGGAATGGCCATCTATCCGTCCTGAGCAGGCCATGGAGCTGCTGGACTGTAACTATCCAGACCCCATGGTCAGGCACTTTGCTGTGCGCTGCCTTGATAAATACTTGACGGATGATAAGTTGTCTCAGTATCTGATCCAGCTTGTGCAGGTGGGTTTCAGCCAAATATTAATGACATAAAAGCTACACTTTATTCATGTTTTTACTCTGAGACTGAAGTAAAAACAGATTATAAACCAGTATGTTGAGCTCTGTGGTCGGTTCTTGTGTGGTGGACGCAACAAGGGGTACTTCCTAAAGTATTTATAGGAAATACGAAGATGTTTCTAAAGTGATCTTGTGTTAAAGATTTCCAGTCTGTTATGCTTCAAATGTTTAACATTAAATGACTAAACAATCTTTATTCAACTTCTATTTTCAACGTAGGTGTTAAAATATGAGCAATATCTTGACAATCCGCTGGCCCGTTTTCTCCTCAAGAAGGCCCTGACCAATCAAAGGATCGGACATTTTTTCTTTTGGCATCTCAAGTGAGTCATTTATTCATTCATTCCATCTCCACAGGAAGCTTAAAAGCACGTCTCTCATTTCTTTATCGTTTCTATGTGTTCTCCTCACAGGTCAGAAATGCACAATAAAACTGTTAGTCAGAGGTTCGGCTTGCTTTTAGAGTCCTACTGCAGGGCCTGTGGCATGTACCTTAAACACTTGAGTAGGCAGGTAGAGGCCATGGAGAAGCTCATCAACCTCACTGACATCCTCAAACAGGAAAAAAAAGATGAGACACAAAAGGTAAGACGAGGAAACTCACAAACACGCTGAAATATATGTTTTATGTCTCAGGACTGCACTGTCCAGTATGTTTGCAGTAGTGTTTCTTCATGATATTCAAAAGTTTGCAAAAGTTGTAGCCAATTAACTATAATTTAGCCAATTTTTATTAATTTGAGTGACTATTGTAAATTTTGCCCTTTGTTTAATTAAATTGTATGAATAAATTTGAGGACATGCATGCAAAATTATTGTCTGTGATGGACTGGCGACCGGTCCAGAGTGTACCCTGCCCCTCCTCTGGTACTGGCTGGAATAGACTTTAGCTTCCCCGCAACTCTGAATTAGACTTGGTGGTAAAGAAAGTTGATGGATTTTCATTGTTGTCTTTGTGTGTTATGAAGGTCCAGATGCGGTTTCTTGTGGAACAGATGAAAAGACCCGACTACATGGACGCCCTGCAGAACTTCACCTCTCCTCTTAACCCAGCACATCAGCTAGGAAACCTGAGGTCTGGAGCTATAAAGGAATTGAGTCTTTTCAATGGTCCAGATATGTGTAAAAAGAAAAAAAAATCAGTGTTTTTGATTTCTTTGATTTATGTCTAGGTTTGATGAATGCAGGATCATGTCATCGGCAAAAAGGCCGTTGTGGCTAAACTGGGAGAATCACGACATCATGTCAGAGCTGCTGTTTCAGAACAATGAGATTATCTTCAAAAATGGAGATGGTAACACACTCAGCAGCACCGTTAAAATTTGTTTTAATCTTCTGTTAAATAAATAAATAGCAAAGAATATTCAGGTATGGACTCTTTCTAGAAAGCTTTGACTCTGTTTAAACAGAAAACATTGTTTATTTTCAGGCTGCAGATTGTAGCAATCACAATAACTAATCTTTAATTAATCTGTCGGCATCCCAGAAAACACAGAACTGTCTTCATTGTGTGTGTTGTAGACCTGCGTCAGGACATGCTGACGTTGCAGATTATTAAAATCATGGAGAACATTTGGCAGAATCAGGGTCTGGACCTCCGGTACACATTTCACTTCCTTTTCCCAGTGTTAGTCTCTAAATCTGCTCATTCTTCATGATCTTTGTGTAGCTAAGCAAACATCCTTTTTGTTTTTCTCCAGGATGTTGCCTTATGGCTGCCTGTCGTTGGGGGACTGTGTGGGTCTCATTGAGGTGGTTCGCAGCTCCCACACCATCATGCAGATTCAGTGTAAAGGAGGCCTGAAAGGAGCCCTGCAGTTCAACTCAAATACTCTGCATCAGTGGCTAAAGGACAAAAACAAGGGAGAGATGTGAGATTTATCCTGATGCTAAAGGCTTTATAGACATCTGCTCATCGTCACTCAGTCTGTGGATCTTTATCTCTTCAGGAATTATGCTTACAATTTATTACTTAATCTAATTTATTTTATAATTACAGATTTTATGGTATCACTGCTTTGAGTTTTCTGAATATATTTTTATATGTAATTTTATTTTCTTAATGTGTGCAGGTATGACATGGCTGTGGATCTGTTCACGAGGTCATGTGCTGGCTACTGTGTAGCTACATTTATTCTGGGGATCGGAGACCGGCACAACAGCAACATTATGGTCAAAGATGATGGACAGGTAACATATTTTTACATGTAACACTTGGTCTAACTTGTAAAATATTTCAGTCCCAGAGGAATCATGTTGAAGTTGAAACAAAGTGAAGGAGATTCACACGTTGTCTGTTCAAATACACTTACGGTCTTAAAAATCTAATTAGCAGGTTGTTTCTCAAATTAATGCCCACACATCTCCATGATGTGAGTGTAACTAAGTTTCTGTGGATCATTTGATAACTGTGGCCTGTTTACTACAGAAAATTCTCTGTTAAGGATGTGTGTTTGTTAGGTCTTAATTATGTTCTCCCTAAAATGACCAGATGTAAGCCAGTACCTAGTAAAGCAACCACTGTGGGTGTAGATTTGGACAGATTTGTTGTCCTATTTTTCACGCTTGCCTCATTCTTCTTCAGTTATTTCATATAGATTTTGGACATTTCCTGGATCATAAGAAGAAAAAGTTTGGGTACAAGAGAGAGCGAGTACCCTTCGTACTGACTCAAGACTTTCTCATTGTTATCAGCAAAGGATCACAAGAGTGCACAAAGACCAAAGAGTTTGAAAGGTACTGCACAATGTTTTTTTGTCCTTCATTTTGACATTTTTATGTCATACAAAGGACATTTTGAAAGTGAAGGAAAAGTTCAGGGACAGTTTGGTTGTTGCGTCTAAGAAAAGATGACAGAAAACTTGGACCTATTCGTGGCAGAAACCTGTACAATCACGATGTAGCAAGTCAGCACTGAGAGACTGAAAGTTTCCCTGAAAATTCGTATGCTGGCATGATTTACTTGCAAAAGCTCATAAATGCAAGAGGAACTGAAAGTCTATAAATCCTTTTGAAGCTCTGACCATTACTTCCTGGTTTTATGTTTGATCTTCAGTGTAATACAACGTAACTGGATAAAAGTGAGATAGACTTGTACTTACTTATTAAAAACTATAATAAATTCAATACATCCATCTTTAATAACAGGTTCCAGGAGATGTGCTACAAAGCTTACCTAGCTATCCGACAACACGCAAACCTCTTCATCAACCTGTTCTCCATGATGCTGGGCTCCGGCATGCCTGAGCTGCAATCATTTGATGACATTGCTTACATTAGAAAAACGCTGGCCCTGGAGAAAAGCGAGCAGGTGAGGATTTGATATTATGGACATTCTGTCATCCAGGTCATAGAAATCCTAAAATAATTGTATAATTATAGGATTTAAATTAAGCTGGGTTTTGTTTTGTTTTTTTTTTCTTCATACAATCAAATCCTGAGGACATTAATCTCCAAAAACCAGGAAAAGAAGCCCAGTTGCCTTTATTTATCCCTGTTTAGGAGTGTTTTTCACCAGAAAAGGGGAATGGTGGATGATGTTTAATGTAGGGAAATTTCAGACTGGGATAGATCTTCCCCTTCTAGTAGCGCCATGACCTGAAGCATACAGCTAAGGCAACACCTGAGTGGTTTAAAGGGAAATATTTAAATGTGTTGGATTTGCCTAATCAAAACTCAGACTAGAGTCCAAACAGGAATCTCTGGCATGACTTAAAGAGTCCAGTAGAACCCAGTTAAATTGCTTTTAATGCTGGATAAACATCCCAGTTGCTAGATGTGCCAAAGACTGAAGGACTTCTTGCTGAAATTGTTACAAAAGGTAGATGTGCTGATCTATGAAAAGTAAAAATGAGAACTTTTTTTAATCATTTGTTTAGGTTTTAGTAACATTGTCTTTATTCTCTATGTGGTGCAGGAGGCTTTGGATTATTTTATGAAACAGATGAATGATGCTCACCATGGAGGGTGGACCACCAAGATGGACTGGATATTCCACACGATTAGACAACATGCACTGAACTGATACCTCACACACACACAAAGTCCTCCAATCTCACCTCGGAGTATTTCTTTAACTTACAAATTGGCCTTTTAAAACAGACACTAACAACCCAGCATATTTTTCTTTGAAGCACTTTATTTGATTAAACATGATCTCCAATTTCCACCTTTTTCATTAGATTTTTTTAAACTGTTTTCAATGTGGTCTTGCACAATCTTCTGCTTCTGTCAGGGTCTACATGAAAGCATATTATCATGACCCTGTGAGGATCCCTGGCTACTATGCATTCATTTTTTGTTTCATCACCCACAGGAACACGTTTCTTTTTCTGCTGCTTCTTAAAAAGAAAAGAAGCATAATTTGGACAAATACAGCTTACAGAAGCTGCATCTGCCAAGGTATTAATGTAGCCACAAAACAGAAGTTGCTACCCCTTCTGGCCATATATGGACGGTCATTGGACTTAATCTCATCACTACTGAGTAGATAGCAGGGACAAGGAACCGTCTTAGCTATTTTATTTAATACAAGTGTTGCATTTCTTGTACAGTGGAGCATTTGCGGTTAATGGGAGCTTCTACGATGTCTTCCACCATCCTTGTGAAGCTTTTCCATCCTGATGTGAACATTTCACGGAGAGGTATTTGGCTCGTTGTGCACAGCTCTTCAGTCTCCCACAGCTTCAGTGAAGCAGCACTCCATCTTCGGGAACATTGCCAGTGCAGTGTGAAACACCTGCATCGATGTCAGGGTGATGATGCCTATCCATCATTAAAAAAAGGCGTTTAGAAATATTGGAATAAGATTCAGATTTATTCTGACTTTTTGAATTTATTTATGTATTTAGTTTATTTCCAACTGAACAAAAACAGCATTAACTCCAGAAACTTTGGTGTAATTGTTTGGAATTGTATGTATTTGTGTTTTTTTTTTTTACAGCTTCCAACAAGTGCAAGTGCTGACTCCATTTTCCTTATTTGAGAAAATAACCCTTTCATTTACCCCCTGACACTTTCATGCATCTCCTTTTTTCTCATTGTGGCTTTTTTGCAGCCCTGTGTGGAGTACTCTTTTGAAATGTAAAACAGAAAGGTGGAGGTGCCAGTCTAAAACTGAATCCGCTATGAAGACCTCTCTTGATGAAAAGCATGTCTTCCTCTGGATAAAATGTCTTGGCGTCACAAAACAACACTGAAGCAGCTCTGACATAAGTGAGCCAATTAGAACCAGGACCGTCAAGCCAAAACGTCTACACGTCTAGCAGTGTTCAGGAAAGCCTAGATCCGACTGATCATTCATTATTTCTATTTCTGAAATGGAGTAATTTCATCTCCTATTAGAATGTCTTTGATTCATGGACAAAGTGCTTTTTAGATTTACTCATTAGACATTTATGTTTTTAAGCTGACAATACTGGCCTTATTTCAGACTATTTGCAGGGTGATGGAGTCGTACCCTACATCTCTATGTTGAAGGCTGAAATTATTTTTTTTTCTTTTTTTTTTTTTTTTTACAACAAACATTTTAGAATTATGCTTTTTGCATTGTAGTGAAATGATGTTAATGGCATCAAGTTGATTTACTTGAACAAATTCTCTCAATTTTAAGGGGTAACCTTTAGCTGAGCTTAACCCCCCCTGAGCCATGTGAGAATATTCTCCACCTAAACCTCTCTTAAGCTCAAGAGGCAAAAACAAAATGTGAAATAAGATGATAGAACTACTAGTCAAAATAATATAAAAATAGTCTAGTTGTCATGCAGCATTTGTGTTGTTGGGGCAGCAACCCAATCACTCACAAGTAATCAGCAATTTACTACATCCCGATTCTTTTACTATAGTCTAGGAAATGAAGGGAATTTTGTTATGAAGTGAATGTTTTTGTATGTATTTGGCAAGCGATACCTAACACAGGGCCACAGCTTGGAAAATGCTCGGCTGCTTTTGGTATTAAATTTAGCACCATAGGTGACAGTAAAGATCCTCCTCAGCTACGCTGAGAAGCTCTCACAACGAGGAGAGTATTTCATATGAAAAGGTGCCTCGCAGTCTCATATTGAACAGCCATAATGTGCAGAGACGCTTGGATATATATATATATATATATATATATATATATATATATATATATATATATACCAGGACCTTAAATACACTCATCTCGTTATGTTT
>JBAMHX010000016.1:5008320-5019690 GCA_037177515.1 Pseudomugil tenellus | reverse complement strand
TATACTACATATTTGTGCATAATTAAAATGTTTATTGCACTTTAACTGTGTGTTTTTCACTAAAAAAAATAGAATCAGAATAGAATAGAAATGTTGTTTAAACCTGGTAAAGATTTGATGCAAAAATAAGTAAATAAATGCTAAACTGTTTAAATTAACTCCAGAGAGAAAACGTTTCTGTTTTCTACCTGCATTAAGGGCCTGAATTTCACTGTCTCTTGTTTTTATGTTTCAGAGGTGGAGTGTTGGGCGGATTACAACAAGCGAGTCATCCCCATCATCATTGGGTCCATAGTGGTGGGCCTCATCCTGATCGTTGTGATGAGCTTCCTGTTAATCCGAGATCGACGCAGACAAGACTATGAAAGACTTTGAAAAAGTTATGTGCGCAGCTGGAGATTTGCTCCACATGAAGAACTCAACCACCCGCCCAATAACCTGCATTTAACAGGCATTTGTTTTCTTTATTGCTGAAATTTCTTAAAGTAAAAGTTACAAATTTTTTATATGTTATTATTTATTTTAATTGTCTTGTCATATGTTAAGAATAAAAATACTCAAAGTATTTTAAAGAATTGTGCTGTATTGTATTCGGATTTTGGATCTAATCTAATAAAATTATAAGTTGTGATAAAAATTGACAAGTTGCACTTAGACTAGTAATAATGAATGAATGAATTAGAATTCATTCATATCATCAGAATCAGACTGGGCTCCAAATTACAATGTTATTGCAACTTCACAAATACTGAAATAATCAGAATGAAATTAAATTTACTATGTGATACAAAAATTCTTCACAAAAAATGAAGAATATCCAGATGAAAAACCAAAAGGAGAATGTATACACCAGCAAGTAGACTGACACTAATAATTTCATTACAATGGTGATCTAACTTTAAAAAATTGGCTTAGAAAATAAGTTGTTCCTTTAAAACATGTGGTAAAGAATAAAAAATAAATACTAATACGTGTGTTTTAAATTTTAACCAGTAATTTAAAGGTGAGGGTTCTTGATAAAATAGTTTAATGTTTTAATGTTTTTTTGAGTGGTTCTTATCCACGACTTTATTGGTGGATAACTGTGCCCATAATCCACAGCATAAATTAAACGGAAGTCGGTTTCTCCCTTCCGTCTACGTTAGCAATAATTATTAACTAGTAGTTTTAAAATGTAATACTCAGAAAATCTTTAAAATAACATTTCCATTACTCAAACAATGGCCAAATCTCAAAGATAGATACATGGGTCGCATATTTATCAAAAGAAGACGGAACAGAGTGTTCCCTCCGTCTACTCTAACAGAATGGGTTGATGACATGAAGCAGTGGCTCGACTTCAGCTACGCTGTCATTGTAAATTACTTTGTTTTTGGTGAGGGTGTCGATGGCGATGCACTCATAAAAGCACAGAGGCTTATAACTATCTGCATAGTAAAAAATAGGGAAATTATCACATAGAAAGGAGGGAAGATTTACTATCTGAAAGCTGAAATGGAGCAAAGTCAACACACTAACAAATCTAAAGATCTGGCGTGGGTTATGATGAAAGAGAATGTGATGGAAAGCGTGGACTGTTCCTGCATGATTGTTAAAAAAGTACAAAATAAAAGATGCCTCTTCAACTAACCTGCACTAATAATTAGAGTACTTATGAGGCTCTTCGTTTTGCACTTTAATAGTGCCGGTGGAAGCTGGTATCTAGTTAGCCTTCGCCTCTAATTTTCTGGTGATGGGCGCTTTGGGTGGGTGTTTTAACTTCAGCGCTGTGAGCCTTTGTTGTGAAATCCCGTCATCTCTCTGCATCATCTTGAGAATGACTTTATGGTCATAACATGCTCCATTCATAAAGTCTTTAAGTTTCTGCGAGTTGTCTATGTATCCAGCAACAGTACATGTCGTCCCGAAGACATTTGTGTGAATATATCAAACCACACTTCTAAAACAGACTGTTATGCTTGGTAGTTAATGAAGACCGAAAGGGAACAACTGAGCGACAACCGGTGTCATAAACTGAATGTTTTTTTAATTAAAAAAAATTAAAACAGTTTTTACAGTCTATGGTTTTTCAAAGATGCTTACAATTACATAACAGGAAAGTGGTGTTTATTCACCACTAATTTGTTGGCCACAGCGCCCTCTGCTGGCAACATTGAGCAACATCACCGACCTCTCCGCCTCCGTATTCCTCTCTCTCATTGGTCCACTCCACTACGAGTCCTCGCTTAGGTCATAAATGATATATATATGTACATTTTTAAAAAACATATTAAATAGAACGTGTCATTCCTTTTCATGAAAAATATTTTCATTTTTTCGTTCACATTGTTCTTTTTAAAGCTACTATTCTGAAATTGATCCAAACTGTATATGAATATTTTTGTTTCGTAAAATACCCTACTTCGCTTTTTCCTCCTTCCCTGGCCATTCAGCTTGTTAGCCAGCTAGCACCGCTAGCCTCAGCAGCTGGTAGCCATGGCTGCAGTTATGCTGAGTTTTCCAACTTTGCACGGTTTGAAGATATTCACACAGTGAGTGCACCGTCATTTTATGGTTTTGTCCTAAAACATTTGTCATCTTATGGTAAACACGTTTCTTTAGATATTTTATTTGTTCAGTTTTAACAGTAGCTTTTCAGGCTTGCAAGTGTTGATGTTGCATGTGAGCTAATCACTCGCATACGTAAAACTACATTTTCTACTAAGGTTCGCGGTTTCTGACATTCTTGTAATGGCGTTATTTTATCCATCCAGCATACAGACATAGCGAAACATTTTTCATTGTTCGAGTTAGAAAGTTAGAAATGATCCGAGCAAGGTTAAATAAAGGTAGCAGAATGACATCCAACAGGCTAATGGGGCTGTTTCAGTATATCTTTTACCGCAACAAGGATATTTAGCTTGGATTTTATACCATATTTACTTGTGTTTAGGTTTCCCATCAGGACAATGTACATATTTAATCTTTCCAGCGTTTAAAGATGTTTATATTCCCCTTTCGTCTCTTTAGAAAACTGCCATGGACCAAAAGAGGCGTGAGACTAGTTTCAGGAGGTGAGTGTAAAATAAGATACATTAAGGGAGAAACTGGAATCTTTCATTATAAAATCCAGCTTTCCTATAATACTATTAATGGTTCTTGTCTGGTCTTAATCCACTTGTCTTGTTATGAATAAGGATGACTATAAATCAAATTTTGAAGTGAGCACGTTTATTCTGTGATGAAAGATTACTGTGGAGAAAAGCTGCATTAAACAGATCTAAAACCTAAAAATACACATGCATGCTAATGTAAACTGATGTGTGTGACAGTGCTCTGAAACACCATCATCTAAACCCAAAATGAGGTATTATCTGGTGTAAGAATGGGGCTCTATCACTCCTGCAGAGTTACAGAAAATTGTAAAAAAAATCAATCCCAGTGAGTGTTGTAGCCGTCATGGTGGCACATATGGAACGTGACATCCTTTCTGGTGGTTTTATTTCAATATATCTGTAGTTTTTTTTTTGTAAAAAAGCATTATGTAGTATCCAATATCATAATAACCTAAAAGATACCTAAAAAACTTTACAGGTGTGGGAAGGATCGAAAAGGTTCTGATTGCCAATCGAGGCGAGATTGCGTGTCGTGTGATGCGCACAGCAAAGAAGATGGGTGTGCGCTCTGTGGCGGTATACAGTGATGCAGACAGACACTCCATGCATGTAGCCATGGTGAGACACTGCGTTCATATGTTTAAACACAGCACAGGTGTAACTTCAACAGGTTCTGTAACTGATTTAATGGCAGCCACAGAGCAAAGCAACATGATGTAATATGATATTTGTTTTTTTCTCAGGCAGATGAAGCCTACCACATTGGTCCTCCTCCTTCCCAGCAGAGTTACCTTTCAATGGAGAAAGTTTTGGAAGTAGCCAAGAGGTCAGGATCACATGTAGGTGAAAATGTTTTCCCCATATCTCACTGCTAGTATTTTCCTTTGAAATTGCACATTTTATTTATTTTTTTTATTTCCACCTTCCTTTCCTTTTAACGTGTGTGTGTGTGTGTGTTTATACAGGCAGTCCATCCTGGATATGGTTTCTTGTCAGAAAACACAGAGTTTGCAGAAGCCTGTAAACATCAAGGAATCATCTTCGTTGGGCCTCCGTCTTCTGCCATCAGAGACATGGGCATTAAGAGGTGACATTTGTATTATCATGTTTCTATAACATATTTGTAGGATGTCTCTGGTGAGGACTGAAATGTTTCTGTTGTAGACATTTCTGTCTGTGTTTTAACATTATGACGAGACGGAGAGATGCTGCAGGTAAAAACGTGTATCAACATAAATTACTTCGCTTTCTGTCCTTTTTCAGCACATCCAAACACATCATGGCAGCTGCCGGGGTTCCCATTATTGGTGGTTACCATGGAGAGGACCAATCAAATGAGAGGCTGCAGGCGGAAGCCGCCCAGATTGGTTACCCTGTGATGATCAAGGCAGTGCGTGGAGGAGGAGGGAAGGTGAATGAAAGCAGAAAAGCTGAAATGACAGAGTGTGAATGCAGCCAGGCTAAAACGACTGCGTGTGTCTCAGGGAATGCGCATCGCCCGGTCCGACTCAGACTTTTTGGAGCAGTTGGAGTCAGCGAGACGAGAAGCCAGGAAGTCCTTTAATGATGATGTCATGCTGGTTGAGAAGTTTGTTGAGGACCCTAGGTACTAAAACACTCACCAGGCATCTCAACTGCTGCAATGTTTGATTATTGTTGTTACTAAAACAACTTTTTTTTCCTGAAACGTCTGTGTTCTGCAGACATGTAGAGGTTCAAGTGTTTGGAGACATGCATGGTAATGCCGTCTATCTGTTTGAGAGGGACTGCAGCGTCCAAAGGAGACATCAGAAAATCATAGAGGAGGCGCCGGGGGTGAGTGACGACTGCTGGTATAAATAACATTTCACAAGTCATTTTTTTTTAAGTCGGTTTATTTTGTGCAGTTAATCAGTAAGCTGTTTGTCTCTTTCATAAACCTAAATCAGGACTCATGGGATATGACAATCTGGTACCATTATAGTTAAAAAAAAAAGTGATGTTCAATATTTGCTTTTAAAAAAAAAACTTTATCAGATTTTTTTTCTGACTCAAAATTTCTGATATTAAAATAATCTGATACAATAAACTTATTTTGACTGTTAATTCCTGCATATTAACTCTGTTCGTGTAACATGTTATGAACATTTGTTGTTTAACTACAGCTGTAAAATTTAAAACGCATGTAAATTTGCCTTTTTTTTTTTTTTTTACTTCCAGCTGCTGTTTAAACTTGGAAAATACTATAATGGTGAAAGTAATTAAACAGCATAGATCTGGTTTAAATGTCCTTTAGATGTCCCTTCTTCTCCTTTAGTCACTTCACACTTATGACAGAAAAACTTTTCATAAAAACTTTGAGGTGTTCAGTTTTTCACAATCACAAAGTTTAAAAATGGCAAATGCCTGAATAACCATTCATGCAGTTGTTGCGTCACATTAACATTATTGTCATTTAATGCTTTTATTGTATTTTCCTTTTTAGTATATAAAATGAGGTCATTTATCCTGCAGGTAGTGAAACAAACTGAACATATTTTTCATTCTTTACATTTCCTCGATGACACCTTGGTCATTTTTTTCAACAACCAAAGAAATCTGAAGGATGACTTAATCTGTTTGTGTGGAGGAAGCGGAGCTTCCTGTGAAATACGTTCCCGTCTCTCTGCTGTGAAATAAACTCTAAGCACACCAGCAACATGCAGATGTTGTGCAACATTGTGTTTCTGTGTGCGAGATGCACTGATCTGCTGTTAGGGTTCAGAGATGATCTTTCCTGGAAACTGATGGTATTAAGGTTACAATTAAATACTAATAGCATTTAAAACCCACAATTAATAGTATAACAGATAAATAACGGCTCTAGACACAGGGTTTAAAACTGTCCGGAACATTTTACCTCCTTGCTTGCTGATCTGCAGCTGGAGAACTTGAACAGATCCATGTTTGCTGCTATTTTCTCTGCATTTTCTTACATGCAACTTGTTTTCTCCAGCCTGGAATAAGCCCTGAGGTTCGGAGGAAGCTGGGAGAGGCAGCCGTCAGAGCAGCTAAAGCTGTGAACTACGTCGGGGCAGGTGAGATGCAAACTATCACCACAGCGGCTTCCCCCTCTATGCAGCGTAGCATGAAACCACACTGTCTTCTTGTAGGCACGGTGGAGTTCATAATGGACGCCCAGCACAACTTCTATTTCATGGAAATGAACACCAGGCTGCAGGTGGAGCATCCTGTCTCTGAGATGATCACTGGAACGGACCTGGTGGAGTGGCAGCTCCGGGTAAGATGAGAAAACAGGAAACAGGAGTTTTTATTAACACGCTGGAAGAAACCGAACGTGTTTGATGAAATTCTCCTCCAGGTGGCAGCAGGGGAGCGTCTGCCCCTCCTGCAGGATGACATCATCCTAAGAGGACACTCATTTGAGGCTCGCATCTATGCTGAGGATCCAAACAATGACTTCCTTCCAGGTGCAGGGCCTCTCCTGCATCTCTCCACGCCTCCAGCAGACCAACACACTCGCATAGAGACGGGAGTCAGAGAAGGTGGAGAGCAAACCCGATGCTCGGGCACATTTTCCAAGCAGAGTGAAAACAACAGGCGTGTTTTACTCACAGTGTGTGTGTGTGTGTGTGTGTGTGTGTTCGGTTAACAGGGGACGAAGTGTCGGCACATTATGACCCAATGATCGCCAAGCTGGTAGTGTGGGGCGAGGACCGATCCGCTGCCTTAAAGAAGCTGCGGTATTGTTTACGGCAGTACAATGTGAGACACGTTCAAACGGTTGAACATGTTAAACGTAGGAAACGTTCTGGTTTTAACTCTGTCCGTCTTTTCTTAAGATCGTCGGACTGAACACTAACATCGACTTTTTGCTGAGCCTCTCCGGCCACCCAGAGTTTGAAGCTGGAAATGTGAGCACCAGCTTCATCCCTCAGCACTACGCTGACCTCTTCCCGGCAGCGAGAGCAGCTTCTGGGGAAACGATCTGCCAGGCAGCGCTGGGCCTGTTGCTCCAGGAGAGGAAACACACGCAGGAGTTCATTCGGACCTCCACAGGTGCTGCGGGAGGGGCCGACGCTCTGTGTGACAAACTAAACAGACTAAACCTGAATGTGTCATGTTGTTTTTTTCCCCAGATCCTTTTTCCCCATTTGGCTCCAGCAGCGGCTGGAGAAGCAACGTGCTCTTTAACAGAAACATGACGCTACAGCTGGGAGACAACAGTAAGTAGCACAAACATCACTAAATGCAACAGGATGCAAGTTCAGTCCGTCGCCATCATCTTCCTCTCTCCCCCCACTCACACTGGGACCAGTATCTTCCTATTTACAGCTGAAACGCTGCTGCCGTAGCGGACACCTCCATAGAAGGAAGCTGATGCAGCCAGGATGCATAAAAGCTTTGCAGGAGTGCCCGCTGCACTCCAGAAGACCTCGGTCTTCTTAAAGTCTCCACCACCAGTTGGTTGGTTTTGTGTTGCACTGGAGTTAGTTTCTGTGGACACCAGCTCCACAAAACCCTTTGGGAATGCTTTGACCTCCCCATTATCCCCATCTATCAGAGACACTGTAGGTGTCAGGTGTAGGGAGTTAAGAGGAACGCATGTAGCACCGCTTCCTGAAGGACCCGCGTCCTGGTCCTGACTGGGATGAAGGGTGCAGATCCACAACGTGCTCCAGCAGTGTGGGATGCATGGTGGTCATTTCAGCCCAAACATGACTGTTTACGGTAGAAACAGATTCATTTGTGCTGCTGGTAAAATCTGCAACGTAAATGACTGGAAAATGCAAATATGCTTCAGTGAATACACGCAAATAAAAATATTCCATTAGCAGCAGTAGCTAAAAGACAGGAACACAAAGTGACTTGGTAGTTTCTCATTTCAGTAACAGGATACCTTTGCTGTTAAATGCATGGTGAGGATTGAAATGAATGAAAGCTTATGCTTGAAATGGACAAAATGATTAAATATGTTCCTTTAATTATCAGATGACTGCATCTGATGTGATGAGATGCAATTAAACTAAAAGCTGATCCAGTTTGCTAATCAGCTCCTTTTTATTATTCAGCATCTCTGCAAGACTAAAAATAGGTTCATTTCCTCTTTCTGTGTCACGATGATGGAGTTTTATTTTCATGTTTTTGTCGCTAGAAGTCAACGTGATCATCACGTATAACAAAGATGGAAGCTACAGTATGCAGGTGAGCTATGATAAAATTAGCATCTTTCTGATCAATTTTCAGTAAATGTTGATTTTTTTTTCTGCTTTAGAATTTAAATGAACTTTTATGAATTGTAGTTTTGTTATAATTTATACAGTTAAAATAGAAAAAGTCAGTGATTGTCCCAACGTATTACACATTAATTAGTTTTGTATAAACGTGTTTTATGTGTCTCAGTTATCAGGAGTTGATTTTAATCCTTCATGTTGATCACATGAGCGCTCTTCCTTCAGGTGGGCGAGGAGCTGCACCACGTTACAGGAGAGGTGGAGGTGGAAGGTGGAGCTTGCTTTCTGCACTGCTCAGTAAACGGAGTGAAGTCCCGACCCAAGCTGGTGATACTGGACAACACAGTGCACCTGTTCTCCATGGTACGTTGACATCGCTGGGTTTTGTGAAGCAAACATGAAGCAAGGTGTGTAAAAGTGTGTAGTCAGACTCTCACTTCTGTTTCTTACCAGCAGCAGCTCATTTAGTAAAGCTGCAGACCCCGAAACAGCCCATCTGAAACATGGATGAAGTCTAATCAGAGTGTTTCTCTCCTGCAGGAAGGAAGCTCCCAGGTGTCGCTTCCTGTGCCCAAATACCTGGCAGGCGTTAGCGGATCGGCAGCTCAGGGGGGAGCTGTGGCCCCCATGACAGGAACCATAGAGAAGGTGAATTTAACTTTAAGGGTTGAAAATCTTATTTTTCTCCTGAAGGGTGAAGGAGTCAAAAGATATCAAACCATTATGTATTACATGATTAATCACTGGTTAAACTGGAATTATGCTCAATATACAATCACAGTAAACACGATTTACACTTTATCATTTATATACACTTATAGACACTTTATATACACTAAAATGTTCTGTTGCTGTCTGTCAAGAAGGTCACTTATTAAATAAATGTAATGTTTATCTTTTGGGGGGAGATAATCCTTTATATTATCTCTGACAGTAACGCGGATCTTGATTCTGACACGTCTGTACTAATCTCACTCAGAGATAAAGCCCTTGTAGTTGTTTATTTATTTAGTGTTTTCACAGGAAACAGAAAAATAAGCCTCATAATGAAGAGGTTAAGATATGAGCCAACACAAATTGCTTTAAGCATTTCCAGTCTGGCGCTTTGCTGGAATAAAATCTGGATTTTAGTCACCATCTCATCACTCAAGTGGCTAAAAGAGGATGTTTGTGCAGCGAATTCAGCTTCTTCCAGGTGTGATGATCGCACACAGAGACGGTTAGAAGAGGCAGAAGGTTGCATTCTGACGCTTTTCTTGTACATGTATACCTGGAGAAGCTGACTAGAGTCACTACTTTCTATCATGTATTATTTTGCTGACGACCAGCAATGCGATCGGACCGGGAAAGAGCGATCTAAAGGTCCAAACAGACCCGTTAACAGAAGCTGCTGTTTGTGTTCAGGTGCTGGTGAAAGCTGGAGATACAGTTGCCGTCGGAGACCCGCTGATGGTCATGATTGCCATGAAGATGGAGGTGAGGGATCCAACACACACACACACACACACACACACTGTAAGGACACTGATGTTTTCCTTCTCTGCAGCACACCATCCGTGCACCCAAGTCGGGCGTGATCAAGAAGGTTTTCTTCAGCGAAGGCTCTCAGGCCAATCGTCACGCTGCTCTGGTGGAACTGGTGGAGGAGGAGGAGGGGAGCAGCCAGTGAAACACACACACACACACAGACACACACACACAGGTAGGGGAGAGCTGGAAATCAGGAAGAGACTGAAGCTGAGTTTTTGGGTCAGTCTGTAAACAGATGGGATGAAAATGATCCCGGCTGGTATTTAAATGCGATAAATCAGATATTCTTTAATGTATAAACATCTTTTTTCTTTAAACGCGAGTGTTGCATCATGCATATTTCCAGACAATGTTTTTTGTTTTTCCATCTTCCTCCGTCGGTAAAGCGCGATTCCCTTCATGCTAACACGTCTCCTCGCGTGTCGCCTCCAACACGTTCCGTCAGCTGCTTCTCTCTCCAGAAACTTCCGCGTTTCATACCTGAAAGCGTTGGAACTAAACACGGTGCATAAATGAGCTGAATGAAAAACACCTGAAGTGTCAGCGACACAGCTGGTTCCTAGTTAATCACGCTGCTGAGGATGTTGCTTCCTTTTCCTCCTGTAATTAAATTTCTTTACAACGTAAATATAATTCACCAGTAACGACGTCATCCTTTGAGGTGAAATCTGATTCGGGAGCTTGTTTGGACCAAAATAAATGTGGTTTGTTTTTACGCCATGCCAAGGTTTGGGAAAGAAAACATTTAGCTGTTTTTTATTTTGGTGTTTTCAGACTGACTCCAAACTCTCCTTCACACCTGACAGATGTATGATGAGATTTTACGATGGCGTCATAAGTAACAATAAAAAACACTCCAGTGACATTTCAGCTCAACTCATTCTAAAAAAATAAATAAATTAGAAATCACTTTGTGGTATTTTTGTGAGGGGATTTGTCTCTGGCTTTAAAACAACCCCTGCAGGATGAAATGTCGGTCACAGAGAGCTTTTAGGGGACAGATGTTTGCTTCTGTTTAAATCCACCAACAAATGCTTATCGCCTAGACGACATGCGAGCCGGAGCAGCTCTGTCTTCGTACTAACGGTGAGCTCAGAGGCCGTGTAGACTAAACTGGTTTTGTGTGTGTGTTCTGGATCATTTGTAGATGATTTAAAGAGAAACGACATTGAACTTGTAAAATACTGTAATAAATTTTCTGTCGACAAACTCGTCGCCTTTGAGTTATTTGCGCTTATTTTTTTCTCTCCACCTTCTGTCATGTGCTCCACCCGCAGATCCATCAGTTAGATGAAGTTAAATCTTGTGCAAATCTGTAATGTTTAAAAATCTTTTCCTAGTTAAAGATATCCAGTTATTCTCAGGAAGGGATTATGGTACACCGACAAGCAGCTCTGTAAAAATGTTTTTATTCATTTATTTATTTTTATTTTTTTATTTTTATTTTATTTATTTATAGAATCTATAAGACAGATTTACAGACAGGAAGACAGAAACAGCATCAGATGGCGGTCAACAGAAGAGAGATGACG
>JBAMHX010000016.1:4993381-5005559 GCA_037177515.1 Pseudomugil tenellus | reverse complement strand
CCGCAGCATCAGTCCACCCAGAACAAACTAAAGCGGCTGCCACACAGAGAAGCTAAACCTTCAACACAGACACACACACACACACACTCCAACTGCAGACACACATGGTGAAAAGAGGGAAAAATGGATGATTTGAACGGTGATGGGCGAAAATGATCTTCTAAACAAAGAAAAGCAGGAAAAGGGATTTAAATGGGACTTGTGCAAACCCTTTTTCCTCTCTGCTCAAAGTGAAACATTCTGCTGTCTGGGTTAGCACTCACTAGCCACAATGTCACAAAGCTGCTCACCATTACAGACGCAAATATTCTCTGGGGGGGGATTTTTACCTACAGTTAAATGCATCAACTTGCCCGCGGCAGGAGAAGCGCTGTAATGCTGAGATGCTTCGGGTCATCGGGCTGGTGAAGAAAAGGCATTTAAAGGGCAAAAGCACAAAGTAACGGTTCAGATACCCTCACTAATTTTTTAATAACATAACCTCTTTAAAACGTATGGCTTTTGACACATCTGGCCTCGTTCAGAGCGATGCAAGAGGAGACTAGAAAGCAGCACAAACAAATTCTTCTTAAGAATATAAGCTTCTGTACAGTCAGGCACAAAAATAAACACTTTTTCCTTCTAAACTCCAGTTTAGGTCTTCTGGTCTTTGGTACCACAGTGGAGACGATGCGCAGAGACCATTCTGGAGGTCTAAGCAGAACATCTGGATGCTACAGGCTTATCGGGGGTCCACGCACTGCTCACTTCCAGCCTGAATGAAATGAAAAGATCAGCAGTGGAGCAGACGTCTGTGCTGATTGGGTCGTGTTATGGAAACAATGAGTCATCGGCTTCGGTGCTACATGAAATACTCAGATGTTTCCAAACGGTTTTAGTCACATCCTGTCCTACGGTTTTAGCGGACATTTGTAGATGAGAGGTGGGACGGGAGGAAATCTCCGTCCTGCCTGCTCAAAAATAGCTGAGAACTTTGACCACTGACGACATTTTAAATGCTTTTTCTGATTATAAAAGACTCGCAGCCACCCTGCAGGGAGCAAGAATCCCATTTGTCCTGCTCATGTAAAGATTGGATCCTCGGTATCTCCAGGAATGGGACTCCTTACGTCTCCTTTAAAGGTGATTTTGTTCTCAGCCTTCCTAAGAATCAATTCACTGCGGGACACAAAAAGGTGACAGATAAAGTGTCCCGGAGCACTAAGCCGAGTCCTTTAGCTCCTCATCCTGTTTGTCACTGCATCCAGCTGAGAATGCACCGAGCTTAAGAGGAGTAGATTCTGAAAATGGAGGGGGGATGATTATGACTCATGGTGGAGTGGTTGCTCGCTTGCTCGGATGTGTGTGTTAAGTCAGAGGCCCTAGGAGTCAGCAGTGGGTGGCCTCGATGGGGGACAGCGTCAGGATGCTGCGATCGTTGGAGTAGAGGTTCTCTGTGTCGCTCCAAGCCCTGAAAACAGGCAGCAGTGGCGGTTAGGAGACTGCAGTGTGTGTGTGTGTGTGTGTGTGTGTTAGTCATCTATACATTTTAATAGATTCAACCAGGTTGGAAAAAGCAGAGAAGATGGAAGGATGGATGAGTGAAGAGTGTGATGAGTATCAACGTCTCTCTGACTCCCAAACATGTTTACATTCAGAGGATTTACTTCAACCCCATAAAACCCCGCCGGTGCCACCCAGTAATGCCGCTTTTACTGTCAATTTAATCAGGAACTGTAGTAGTCGTATGTAACTCTGTGGGCTAAACTGGGATTGTTTGTATTTTAGGTGATTTATATCCCATCAGGAGGATAATAATCTCATAACGTCTAGTGTTTGTTGTATATGGGAAATCCACAATGATGCATCACGTATTACAAGAAAGTGATAAAAACAGCTATCACTACTATGTGACCTCCATTTTGACTCTCTGTCAAACTTTTGACCAATCAGATAGCTTAAATTGACTATAATTTCTAATAAGGAGCAGTGAAAGCTCAACAAATGACCAGAAAGTTCTGTTTCTATAGAGAAAAAAAGTCCTTAATGGCTGAAATAAAGCCAAGAAATATATTTTAATCATGGTGGCACCAAAAGCAAGCAGAGTTAGATGTGTGTGATTAGTACTTAAATAGCATAATTAATTGTAAATAGAAAAAATGCTTTGAGGAAAAGTGTTGAAATGATTTTTTTTACATTTTGTCTTATTATTATTTGGGGAGTTAAGAAGAGACTTTAGTTACTCAACACACAACTTTAAATGAAGAAAAAAACATGATTAACAAGCATCAGCATCATTTTTAGCCACACCAAAACAACAAACATCTCATTTTCTGCTGGTGGAATAAACATCCTAAAAGTTTAGTTAATGTAACTAAATTACATATTTACTGAAAAAATAGATTTCCAACATGTATCAGATATAATCCACGTTTCTAAAACATTAAACACGTGCATATTGTACTAAATAACAGCAGCGCAGCCTTTCTCCCGCATGGGCTCAACCAGCATGATCTCTTTGTCTCATCAACGTGTAAGATCACATTATTCACACTGTACGGTCACAATGTGACCCGGTGGAGAAAAACACTAACACAACATGAACATCACAGCTTGCTGCTGCTTGAGGTCACGACAAACCCAACTGTTACTGTGCTGAAACAAACTAAACATGAACCGGAGCGAATCATCAGACGGCATCCATTCTGGCTGCTACACCCTGCCTCGTATACGCGTACTGCTACCACAATACTTCTCTCCACAGCTGCAAGTTTTACTGCTCCGGCTCATCTCGGAGACCCTTCAATGCGAAGCTGCTTTATGAAATGAAGACACTAGTTTTTAGAGCTGGTAAAAAGCAAAACAAGGCCAGCCAGGAACTTTAAATAGACTCATGACTCAAACGGTGGTTTGACTGGAGGCGCTCCCACGTGCTGCGTACCTCGCTCGGCTTGTCTACCAGGACGGGGGTGAAACGGGAACATCTCTGCTCTCCAGGTCATGATTGACTAAAGGGACGTCAGCACCAGACATAGTTACAGGTAGATTTCTGACAAGATCGTGCTCAGAGGACATTAAAAGCACATGAATAATTAAGGTGGAAGTCCAACAACAAAATGCAGATTTCAGATGCAGAAGGACAAAGACACAAGGGAAGTGTGAGACAGGTACATATACAGGCGGCAGCCCTCATGCATCTGGACGGGGGGGGGGCATTCTTGTTTTGTAGCTTCTACAAGACAACGGAAACATCCGCAGGTAGAAAACAAGCATGCCCTTAATGTTGGCCTCTTCTCAGAAGCTCGTATAAGGCTTCAGGATCCAGTAGAAAAATAGTAGTAGATACGGGAGGTGTTACGGGGGGGGGACGCAGAAAGGTAAACTGCAATTCCCCACAGTCTTGTGGTTAAGATGTGGTCCCTGTGCTATTCCAAGCAGAACAAAAGAGACCACAGGGGAAACGGTGACAAGACGTCAGCCAAATCTATCCAAATATTCAGTTTGGAGGAGCAGCAAACGCTGCAGCGCCGAGCCAACTGAAAAGTGGTCTGAAACACTTTGAAGTATTTCCACAGTATTCTTTACTTTGATTTGCAGGTTTCTGGTTAGTTGCTGTATAAAAGCAAAAGAAGCTTCCTGCTACGCATCTCTGACGGTTGGACAGAGACACAGACGTCTACTGCACGTTGCTTATAATGAAGAATAAAAATAAAAAAAATCGGACTCTTGACAACCAAGCAGCCATGATTCAGCTGTGGCCCGCATTCAACACTGCAACAACAGGCAAAGGCAAGCAGCTCTATAACTGGGCTTCAAATAAATGTGGAATAAATACTTAATGTTTTATATACGTAGTAAATATGCTTGTTATATATTAATTTCGCATAGAATACAGGAGCAGGCGGATACCCTTCCCCCATGGCAGTATCCTAGCATTAAGGCTAACAGTGGGAGGAGTCTGTGTCTCCTTCAGTTCTTAGTAATCCATTACTTATTCAACATGAGGAAGATTTTATGAATGTATGGACAAAAGGTGTGTGGCTTGTGTGTAAAACTGCAAATTCAGCCCTGATTCTTTCCATTCACAGTGAAAAGCAAACCTCTGCATTTTATCTTATGTTTGCGGTTTATTTTTACTCTATAGGGGGGGACAACCTGGCAGCCATTTGCTAACTTGGAGGAATCCAATTGGGTGCTTTGTGCCAAGGTCAGAAAACAGATCAATCACCCCCACAGGAAGGAATCTAAACTGAATCATGTGTTTAGCGACAATCTCACCCTGAATAGTTGGGTTTCTTTGCAGAACTGACCTGGCAGCAATGTAAATATATTATTTTCTGATGGATACCCAACACAAATGTTAGAAAAAATAAAACATTGAGGCACAAAACAATTTATGCATCTCAGTAGGTTGAGTCAAACTTTAAAAAGGTAAAGATGGTTAACTATTTCAACCAAGGGAATAACATTTTGTAAAAGACAGATGTCATTACAGTCAGATCATTTTCTGTATCTGAGGGATGATAGTAATCCTCTGAACCCCAGACAAACCGCTGCTGCCTGTCCAGAGGAGGTCAGGGGACAAAAGGAGGAACGGTCCCACGTGGTTCCAACGTGGCATAAAGAAAATCTCTGCAAAACGCTTGCACACAGAATGCAACATCTTCATTATGCATCTAATCTATGCACACTCCCGAGGTGTTTTGAGAAGTATTGATTGCTCAGCAGAAAGGACTGATCAGGTCAATTAATCAATGACCCCACAGAGTCACTGGGATTCAGGTAAAGACAATATCCCAGAAAGTGCAGACTGGGCAGACCTGCAAACTGTTTGCTCAGCTTACTGGCGTTTAAAGCTGCACCAGGCAAAAAGCTTGCAAAGAGTCTGAGTGTTGATGTTCCATCTTTAATCACGAAACAGATCTAAGACTGAGACTGCATATGCAGCTGTGCAGGAAACATGTTTACCAGCACTGTGCACATTTCAGGCCCAAAAAGTTACCAAGTGCAGCTTTAAAAGGTGGCTGGGTTCTTCAAGTAGACAAGAAGGTTCTCTTACACAAAACAGAGTCGACCTAAGATGACGATACCACTGTGATGATGTCATCTGTTAAGGCGGACTAGAAACTGGCTGCCCAGACTAAAATACCCATGACACCAAAAGAATCACATACGACAGCAGACGAGACGAATAAAACAAACAGAAAACAGATCATAGCATAAAAAAAAGACAGAGACACGTGCTAATACGGTTGCATCCGCTGCAGACATGACAGTGTGGTACAGAGGCCTGTTGCGTACATGTACATCGCAGACACAGAACATTGAAAAGACTCCAGAAAGGAAAAAGGAAAATACTGCAACCCCAGTTCGCTCATGCAACACCACAGCTCTATGCCATGCTGATGGTTTGCCCATCACAGTATATTCAATGGCTAACCTATATGATTTTGGTTTTAATGCATTTGGAGAGCACGCTCCTGTGATTATGAGGTAAAGCACACCATTCTGTCTGGTTAAACACAACCCCCCCATAGTCCATGTCGACCTGATCCACTCATCCGGATGATCCAACTCTTCTTTTGGCTGCTACGCCCTAAAAATCCACCTCTTACGCCTTCTGAAACCTCCTAAGTATCTTAAGAAGAGACTTCCTAGAGGAGTTGAAGTCCCGTCATGGACAGTAACAGTCGGGATTGCAGCCCAAATTTTTGACACCAAGAGATGGCGAGGGTTCATCAAGATTCATAATCATTGTTTCTTGCTGTCGTCGTCCTCCCCACCTGTTGTTGCGGCTGGATGCTTGGCAGCTGTTAGCGCTGGCCTTGCACTGTCCGGTCATTTGCTCCAGGAGGCGGGCCAGGCGGGAACAGCCGCTCTGCCCATGCTGGTAGCAGCACATGGACTCCACACAGCTGAGGGCCTGTGCCTGGGAGGCTGGTAGAGACTGTAGGAGGGCAAAGATAGCGAGAGTGTAGAAGAAGAGCCAGAGGTGGTGAGTAAAACGGTGGTGGGAATGGTACAGGTAGAATAAGTTGAATCAGAAGAAAAAAGGAAAGGAGAAAAAGAAAACAAATATTAAACCCAATAAAATACAAGTTGATTGTGTTAATTGCTCTAATCAGTGCCTTATCATCCAGTGGCAGGATGATAAGAGCAACTGGATGATAAACTGCATGCTGTTACAACTGAAAACAGGGACACATTCATAACATGCTATACTGGGGACTAAAATGTTGCAGAAACACAAAATGCTCCACCTGAAAACAAAGAAACTTAAAGTGGTGAAATGAAGATGATGAGATTATTTTAGTGTAATTGTTTTAAGCCTTGCTGAACATAACAGAAGAATTAAGCAACAATTAAAGCTACCGTATAAAATAGCTTCTATGATGGTTAGGTCTTCATGTTTAGCAGTCGCATCTGTCAAACTCGTCATCCTTTCGCTTTAAATAACCAGAAACCAAGGATAGATAACAGAAACCTGTCCAGTTAAAAACACTGACATAATCCAAGCTTTGCACTTATGGCCACAAACTCCATAACGTAGAATTATATTGAACAAAATATGCAAACTGTCTGAAAAAATGTGTCCGACAAGAAGCAAGATCATGTTCTGTCTGTCCAGATCGGATTGATGCCATAAATGTGAAATTAAATGGATTAAATTAAATAGAAGCAAATAGAAACCTGAACATTCTATGGCTAACCAGATTAGTCGGTCATTGAAGTTTAGATAAATTCAGAATGAAGCTGCTGCCTAGAAACAAGAGGGATCAGACGACTTATGATCTGATGGTAGAGACAAAGTGAGGGAAAGAGGAAGGAGTGCGGCAAAGTTACTTTCATGTGGAGCTCTTTCCGAGTACCTTCCTTTTATAAAGTAAGAAGCGACAGATTAATCATGAGCTTAAAGACCTTCAAGGCTCAGAGTGACTGAGTTACGGGAACATCCCACTCTTCCTACAGTATGAATGCCTCTGAGGAAAGAGTTTTCTGTCTGCATGGCTTTAAAACATCCATCTTCTGTGAGCACGAGAAAACTAATTAAACACCAAGATACTCAGTTCTACACTAAATTCAATTAAAATCTAAAATAATTCCACTGATTTGTGATGTTGCTCACATTTACATTTGTGTAAATACTTCTGCTCCTTGGCTGGTCACAGAAAAAGCAGAGTACTATCTTGCATTGCAGCGGTATTAGGTGGTCTTTAGCAGGGTTGCAGGGGGCTGGAGGCAGCAGTTAGCCGGCAAGAGGCAGGGTACACTCTGGACATGTCTATCACAAGCCCACACAGAGCGACCGATACTAACATAAAGGTACGCAGTGGGAAATGATTCTACTCGACAGGGAAAATGTTTCCATAATAACTCTTAACCAACGAGGTGGAAGCCATTAACAGCTGCGACCATGTTAAGAAAAATGCTTTAGTTGTCTTTTTGGTAGAAAAATGTTCTATAATATGAGTTACAAACACATCAGCGAGTAAAACAATTAGAACAGAAGAGGTTTCACCGGATGCGAGGATTTCTAAACAGGTCATGTTTCTGACAAAGTGGGGTAATGAGGTGAGGAATTCGCTTTGCTCAGACGCACCAGAGATGAAGGCTTTGCCATGAAATGGCTACAGTGACACTTTTAGGGGTGACTGAATCAAAGAGAAGGTCAGATGCAAACTGTTAGCGAAGAAATGATTTTTAAATGAGCACAGTGAAAGAATGGATCCTATAGCGCACAAGTTTTATTTGGATCTAATTGAACCATAATAAACCAGACTTTATTCTAAGCAGTACCTTCATAAGAATTTGTTGTTAATTAAGGTTATACAAATGAAGCTGAATGAAATATTCCTTGGTTGACTTATTACTTCAGTAGAGTTAAGCACAACACAGCGTTGTTACCAGTAATGATAAACAGCGTTCACCATCACCATGTTAACAAAGCAAACATTGTTACGGAACAGGAAATGAAGACACAGCTAAAAGGACATTTAAAAAAAAGGAACATTATGCGCCATAAAACGTCTACAAGCAAACAATCAGAGCAGGTGTTTGGATGAATATATGGCAGGGAAAATGAAGCCAGCATGCCAACAGCATTCTCTCATAGTCTTTACTCTGAATCCATACCTGATCAATAACAGTGAGGGGTGAACAGAAACCAGGTTAAGGAAAGTCAGGCACAATCATGGTTGGGGAAGGGAGGACAGTATCGGTCACGTCTGGGCTGGGAAGGATGAGGTTATTCGTCGAAGGATTGGGAAGGATGGAGTTAATCATGGTTGGGGAGGACAGTATGGGGTCATTCATATACCAAGGTGATGCAGAAAGACATACAGTAACAGTATTATTTACATGGAACATATAAGGGCAGAGTGGAGCAGCTGCCACATACAGCCATGGGATAATGATTGAAGGTGCAGGTAGCCGTAACCAAACATAAGGACATGTGCAGGTTACTGCATCTGTGGGAAGTTGCACAGGATTGGGTGGTCCTCAAGTCAATCCAGGGCAGTGATCATACAATGAGGACAATGGGAGTTAAGTACATGTATGGTACTACCTAGGGGAGCATGGGTCTGGGCCGGGGGCAGCAGGGGGAGGATAAGCAGCTAGCAGGTGCCAATTGTCCTCCCCTGGGCTCCGCTGGGCTTTAACAGGGTCATATTCTGGGCCGACTGAACCCTCACCCTCTTCCATCTGAAGAACACAAGATGCTTACAGTGAGCCCTGCTGGCTAATCACACAGTTTATCCATCAGTCAGCCAGGTTCTGTCGTAGGCCAGACATTAATACAGCAACATAACCAATCACACTGCAAAAAATATCCATCTCTTGTCATTTAGTCCTGTTTATAATCTTTATTTAAGAAGTGAATGATTTAAAAGTTCACATCTGATAACTCGTTTACAGGCTAATCCTCATTTTAAACCAGAAACTCCCCCACGTCTGGTAAAATCGTACATTTCATCATATGAAACTTGAGATTGTAAGACTCAGTAAAAAGACTAAACAACTAAAGGTGGATATGTTTTTCAGTGTTGCTAATTTACCAACTAGCAAATAAGTGAGTAAGTCGGCATGCAGCCAGTCAGTTCATATGAGCAGCAGGAGGCCCGTTGACATTTAGGAGCCTCAATCCACAGTGATGCAAAGTACACGTAAACATGCACTATACACAGACCAAAGCAATCAAGCTCTTTATTATTCAGCTCTGAAAATTGACCTCGTCAACATCTGAAAAAGTGGATGCACATTTTTAGCTCACAAAAGCAAAAAAACTCTTCCCGGTTTTATTAGAAGAAATGTGCTGGAACAGGTTCTCCCAAAGCAGGTTTGAGACTGAGCAGCAATCAATCACGACTTCAGGTCTTTCAGATGATTTGATTGTGTTGTTGAGGCCATGAAAAGAAGTATTACTCTCAAAAACTTTGGACTGTGTGCTCAGAAATAGCTGGAAAATTGAGCAGCAAATGGGCAGAAAAGACAGTTCTAGCATGTGGAAGGTTTCTCAAGGGAAGTGAAGATAAGACGAAAGCCATTAGTATGTGAGCCAATTAACCTGCTGCTGAATCTATCACAGCTAGTGCAGGAAAACAACAGCTAAACCCAGCAGAGCCCTCTGGCTTCTTATTATTACCTTCATCTCATGAAGGAGTAAGACTAAAATGCATAGCAGACCCTGAAAAGGTGCTGGAGATATTTAAACAAAACTGAATAAACTGCATTACACTGCAGATCAACATGAATATACTGCTTTCATTCTGGATGCAGCGAGAGCATCAGTAAAGGACATTTGCATGCTTCTGTGCCCTCATGTGACAACAACATAGTATCTGAAAATTATAGTTTGTAAATGCTGTATGAATCTAAGAAATGAGATTTAATCCATCTACATTACTAATGAAAGCATACTGAATCACCAACTTACAGCAGCAATCTATCAGTAGCAACCTGTTTTACTCCAACAGCTAACGCACTCAGCGAGAACTGCTTTAAGGCACATTGAGGCATTTCTGTTGAGCACAGTTTAACTAGATTCTACATCAAACTACAGTCTTCTAAATTAGCATAAATATTTATCAGGATGGCAGTATGACTGATTAGTTTGAATGTTAAATATAAACAATAAAAAATAAATACAGCATGCTATTTGATCTCTATAATGAATCCTTTTAGCAAATGTCTGAGAACCATGCTACACAGCTGTAAAGTTAAAGACATGCATGCAGCATAGCAGCCTTTAAAATAACAGTACAAAATGATGACTCGTGTCTTTCCTTTAAAAAGAAATCAGCTCATGTGATTTCTGATCGTTCAAATTATAAATAATAATAATAATAATAATAATAAAAATTCAATATTATGTAAAATCCTGAAGATCTTCGGGACCGTTTTCTCTTGCAGGCTCCTTAAAGTGTAACCGGTGTGATTCACTGTCCTAAAACAGCTACTGATAGTGCAGTTCTTCATGCTTCTAACAGGACAGCATCATGCTGCTGTTTAAGATGCTCCACAGCAGTTCAAAAGTCACTCATGCACAGAAGTCCATGATCAGTGTTGTCTTATGGATCTGCTGAAACCATGCAGGCGAGGGGAAGTCTGGAGTGGTAAAAACCAGTCGGAAGACTATAGACTGGGAAACATTAGAAAGATGCATCATAGATGATGACACATAAGTGGTTTAAAGGGCTGCACCGTGCATTTGACTGATGTCTCACAAGTGATCAGCAGGTCATATTGTAACAAAACATAATCACAAGAGAGCAGTCGCATTGATGAAATGTGCTTTTAAACATAAAGTGAGGTCTCCGCATCACAACATCGCTCCACATTACAAAAAGTGCAGAGTTGATATGAAGACAATGACAGTTCCATGTGACCCGACACGCTTGCTGTCATTCACTTATCAACTTATCCATGCAGTGGGTGGGAGGGGTGATAATGTATCATGCTGTGAGGAGGAGGAGGAGTCAAACACACCCATGTTAGCCTATTGACTACGATGCAGATGTGACATGCAGCAGTTAAAATGCTTTAACCCAGCAAGACCACATAACACATTTCCATGTTCCCACTTCGACCACAGAGAATGCTGATTGGCTGTTCAGAGCATGCAAATATAAAAGCAAAAGGCCCTGCTCCAAAACTAACAGCACATGACTTGGAAGTACTGCTAGTGTAGGAAAAAGGCCTGAAGAAGACTACATAAAGGGTCCAGACCTGGGAGAAAGAATATTGTTTAAAAATGTATGAATGGATATAAACAGGAGTACTTTTTCCACAAAGCAAGCTTTCCTTTTTTTTAAAATCCGTTTGCTTAAAGTGATATTTTAACCTGTGTTTTGTTAACATCAAGCATGTTTCAGTTTAAAACTTTCTAAGAAATTCTGACTCATATTACAACTTTGAAATATGGACATTCTTAAATATTAACTAGTTTATACTAAAGTTAATATTCTTTAGTATTAACTAGTTTATAGTAAAGTTAATATTCTTTAGTATTAACTAGTTTATAGTAAAGTTAATATTCTTTTGTATTAACTAGTTTATACTAAAGTTAATTTTCTTTAGTATTAATTAGTTAATACTAAAGAATATGTATGTTGAGAATGTGGAAGATTTGATCATTTTAATATAAAGTTAAAGAGAATTAAAGAGTTGCTAACTTAATTTTAAGTCAGTCATGTGAAATTTGCAAAATGTTGCAAAAGAAAGATGAACAAAGATGACATAAAATCAGCAGAAAAACTAATTATTAAATTTTTTTTTTCAAAAAAATCACTAAAATCTTTGAAGAAATATTGCTGTTGAATGAAGAACTCCTGTGACCAAAAAATTCTTTCTTTTAGGTAAAAATTAAGCCCAGGACTGAATAAGTCTCAAATCTTCTACCTAATTTTGCCCAGCTGGCTCTTGGCTCTGGACAAAGGCTGCAGAGCGATGAAGTCATCACCTATCACCACTCGGTTGGAATACATCTACACCAGGAGAGCACAAAGGAGAGGATGAAGAACACACAGACACACACAGAGGTTAGACAACAAGCTCCCCCATCTCTAACACAAAGGTTTAATTTAATCACAAACTCCATACTAAGGCTACTTTCTGAAAGTCAATCTCTCTCACACACACACACACACACACACACACACACACACACACACACACACACACACACACACACACACACACA
>JBAMHX010000016.1:4959684-4988980 GCA_037177515.1 Pseudomugil tenellus | reverse complement strand
ACACACACACACACACACACACACACACACACACACACACACACACACACACACACACACACACACACACATACAGGAGGGAGAAGAAGTAACAGCCTGGAATTAAACACTGATATAGGGACTGGTGGTGCATCAATAAACTACAGTGCTATAAAAGAGACCTTGACCCTCTGCTATTAACGGCTACTGACATCATCCTTTTCACAACACGCTGTTTTTCACACTGGGGGTGTGAAAACACATGTGAGGACCCTAAACATGAAATTCAGCTTTTGTAAAAGGAGATGGCATCAGTGTTACCTGCTTGCTTTGTAGAAGCAAAACACATTCCCAGTGTTTTCAGTCAGTTCTAACTGGAAGTTTGATGTTGGGGTCGTTCTCTATTATGTTCTGAACTTCCATCACAAGGCCTTTGTTTATAATCAATATTAGCAGAATATTTATTTATAGTTTATTTAACTGGATACCTCAATCACACCAGCCAAACATATCTGTTTATCACAGTTAAATCTTTATAAATTACTCCATAGTAGTCTATTCCCAGAAAGAAGTCCATATGGCCTTTAATACTGAACAGGACTCACCTTTAAGGTGACAGTGATGACCATAACAGTAAAGACAAGCGTTCCGAAAGTCCAGTTCCCGAACATCTATCAAAAGCAAACAAATAATCAACTATATTATACTGCAATTAGTTATTAGCTGACAAGACTTTATGCGCAGATGGAAAAAGAAGCTTTGTTTACATGCAGAAACCTGGTTAATGACAGTATATAACATAAGCTGTCCAGGCCTGGCCTATATTAGCAACACGCTGAGCTGACCTCCATCTATTCAATCATGGATTGCAAAATAAAGCTAGACAGGGTTACTTAAGCATTTAGCTTTAAAATAGTGACATATTGGACCAGGTGAGCAGACTTCTGCTTTGTATACACAGAGAGATTGCCCAAGGTTAACAAGCATGTTCTGGCGTTTACTGTAAGGCCTGTGTTACTCCATTTTAAAAGGCTGAAAGCTGCTGGAGGCACAGTTTTGTTGACAGCCAATTCAAAACCCTGCTGGAGTCTGAACACTAAAGCTTAATAGCAAGTGGAGAAATATCAAAATTAAGAGGTGCTTGTGAAAGAAAACACGGTTAACCCTGTATTTTCTAATGTCCTTTTGTAATTCTCAAAATGACGATCAGGGATGTTTTAATAAACCTTCCATGTGGGTTCATGATAAAAACTGTAATCTATAATAAAGTTAGCAGATTTAAAAAAAATCTGTGGTACCACAGAATGACAAAGCATTTCTGCTCCATGTTCAAAAAGAAATCATCCACTTACGAGGAGATTTCTGTGGACATTTGTATTGGTAATTAAATAATAATAATAAACCCAATTAAACACTTAGGCATAAAAAGTTAATCCCATTCTGCAGTATTTTTATCAACATTTTAATCACTAGAAAACATGTTGAAGAATCTTCTCAAGTCTTCTCATTAACCTCCTAGGGAGACATGCGTTCAACTGTAGAACAGACTCTTACCAGCTGCCTGTTAGCTCGCAAGATCTGAAGACATGCACAGCATGAAGGCAGAAGGAAAAAAGCGTAATCAACCAAAGATGGAAGAAAAAAAGACAACCAAGAAAGCAATCAAAGTGAGTGCATTTAGAAACGGCAAACTTTAGAGAGAAGGAAATATGTTACGATATGCAACAGGAAAGGAAAGAAGGACGGAGAAGATTAAAAAGAAATGATGGGAAACTTGTTAGGAAGGAGGAAGATTGTGGACATACATAGCAGAGGAATCAGCACCATCAACAGCACCAAATATTCCAAAAATACAATTTAAACCATCATCATTTTTCAGCTTGTTTCTAGAAATGTCTCTTTGCACATTGTTTTTAAACATATCCTGGAACAAACTACCAGGAACCATTAAGAACATTAAGGAATGGTTAAAAGGACACAATGAAACCTTCCTGAACAAGGTTTCCCATTTTGTCTGTTCATCATCAGTATCTATTCTTAGATCTGTTATTACTGTCATCATTGAAAGGTATACCAACATATTTTAGTTAGATACATTTTAATTAAGCCACCACGTCTTTATACCTTGTTGTTCCTTTATTATTTCATGACATATTACTGTTTTGAAGCCCAGCTATCGGCCTACAGACAAAAAATAATTTAGCATATTTACATAAAAATGTTTATTATTATGACTGTTCCCTATTCGTTATAAATAAATCATCTACATATCGACAAACACACCTGTCCATTGCCCATGAGTGTTGTATCCTCTCCCATCAATATGTAGGATCCAAAGAAGAAGATAAAGGCATGACAGAAGCCCAACAGAGTCCAGTACAAAAAAGTCCGGAAAGACAGCAGCGAGTTCTTGCTGATGTCTCTGTTGATGATACAAAATGTTGCTTCATGTTTTCTTTAAATACTGAACTGTGTCATTCAGTCATTAATTAAAATGGAAACATGGATAAAAAGGAACATTTGGATATTGATCATTGTGGAATATAGTTTATAAGATATAGTTTAGCTGTGTCTTGCAAACAGTGATGACATACAGTACAGTGTGCACTTTGGAGATTTCCTATGACATTACCTGTATAGGCCAGGTTTACTCTGTAATACATGCGGATGGACCAGCTGTTCAAACAGACTGTACACCAGGATGGGCAGCGAGGTGAAGCAGATGTTGTACAGTGTCAAGTAAACACTGTCATACAGAGTCTAGATTGAACAAAGACAGCGTTTCATTCAACACCAAGCTATTAACTAAATGTGATGTTACCAACTCATCAGGGTGAGATGCTGAACTGAGGAACACATAACTGTAGAAAGTTAACATACACGCTGTGCTCGTTACGAAGAATTAAAGTCTACTTATGGCAGAGCTTCCACTCGATCCTGTTGAGTGTGAGGCCCTTTTCACACATGAGATGCATCATTATTGGATTCATTAGTACCATTCAGACCTTCACACATTAGTCACTTTTCTGTTGCCCTTCGTTTAGACATGCGTGTAAAAGCAATGGAAACAGCCTCCCTGTGAGATGCAAGTGGACATTTCATGAAGCATAACAACATGTCATGTTGCCACAACACCTCACATTATGCAAATTGCACATAGGTTAAGTGAAAAACAGCAACTGTGGACAGAAGCAGCTGAAAATAAAACTTTTTTTTTTTTTACATATTTACCCAGAATGAACAGTAATTCATAATAAAAGTGCAGCTGATGTCATCTCAGGAAAAAGGTGATGTTTATTTCCTCTTAGGAGGCCAGAGTTTCCATCCTTTCATTCATGCATGACATGGAAAAGTTCAGATGCCACCAGCAGGGCATGTGTGAAAAGGGCTTATCATCATAAAAACATTTCTTTTTAAAGCTGTGAATTACCATTTAATGTGAAATGAGGGACATGACCATGAAAGCAACTAAAGAATTTCCAGAATATCCTTGTTGTTCGTAAAATTCATGTCAAAAATCAAAAAGAGGAATCGCACAGAATAACACAATGTGCGACTTTAAACTGAGTTTTACAAAAGCACAAAAACAATGACGTATGAATCAAATGAAATGGAAGTTTAAAGAGACTTACTTGTTGTGAAAACAGACAGAAGAACTGGTATAAAAACTGGGGTGTGATGAAACACACATTCTGGAAAAGAGATGGCGGACAGACATTAAAACCATGTGAAATCAAACACAGAGGCTGAATCTATTTATACCAGCTCATATAAAAGCTTTTCTATAACTCAACATGGCCACTCAGCTTTTGTAAAGAAAAAAATCTGACTGCAGTCAATTCTTACCTTGTAGAAAAAGTACTGTACAAGCGTAGCTATTCGAATATAGTAGAAGTGACCGTGGACCAGCAGTAGTTTGGCCAGAAACCTAAATCTGGCAATTGCATAGTCACTGTTCCTCACGGCCTGACGACCCTCCTTCCCCATGATACCTGGAGATATACACATGCACAGAAAAACAGTAAGGATGCTTCTGAGTACAAATACAGTGCAGCTTCTGGCCATATTGCCACTGTATGTACAGAATGTGTTTACCTATTCCCACATGAGCTTCTTGTATCATGCTGACATCATTGGCTCCATCTCCGATGGCTAAAGTGATGGGTTTTTCTGGTGAGGTCTTTAAAAGGCGCACCACCTAAAACAGAGCAAATTATCACCATCATTTGAATCATGCCATGTTCTTAAAATTCAATACAGTAGCATACAAAATAAAAAAGAAAGCTTAGGGAGAGCTCATGAGAAGATAATTTGTGACAAAGAGAGCATTTGTGTTCCCCTAATTCTGATGTCAATCCAATCAGAGAACATTGTATTCATGAGAATAAAAGAAACATATTTAAACAACTTTTATGAGCTTTTAACTTTCTATTAGTGTTAATTTTGCCTTAAAACGATTCCAGAAGTATATTTATTTTTCAGCCATTTGTTTTGTAACTTTATTGCGTTAAAAAGAAGGGTGTGGTTCAGCAGAGCAAACACCTGATTTCACCGCGGCGTGGTAGCACGCCATCTCCCCCTGGAAGTGTGCATATAGCTGCTGCTCTCGTCAACAGACATGCCCCCCCGCACGCTGACAACAGATGGCACCTCTCTGGCTGCTCAGTGTAGGTGGGCCGGATGAGTGAGAGGAGCTGAGAGCAAGGCAGCGTGAACCGTTCCCAGTTCAGGGTATAGACCTCGCAACAAGTAATGAGTGGTATGGTGCATGTTGCAAAATGCATAATATTATCAGAAATGTGCGAAGGATAGACTGCGAAATGGCAAATATAGCAAAATATGGGACCTTTAAAGAAAATCTGCTCAGTCAGCATTGTGTGGGTTTTAGTTTGGCACATAATTAATGTGGTGAAACTAAAGTAATGCAATCTTTGCTCATTAAGATGCAGACAACGTCTAAAATTTTCTTTGTAGCTGCATTTACAGGGAGCAATTTTGATCTGATGGAACCTATAATCAGAATTAAAAACAAGACATGTAAACACCTCAGCTTTTCCAATCAGTCTTAATCAAAAAGAATTTTGAATCAGATCAAGAAAGGTGTTTTAAACCTTTTCACGTTGTGATTAACAGAAAAAAATAACCATGATTGTTTCTACTCTGTACTGTTTTGTGTATGTCCATTAAAAAGTGTTAAACACACAACTGAATCTGATCACTTTGTTGTGTCGATGCAAGCATGCCAGATGAAAAGTAACTCATTTAAATGGGATGGATGAAATATTTCTTGTTAATAGCTTTGTTGACGTTAATGTAGCAATAGTTCATTCATGGCAATGTTCAAATTTGCATGAAAATCCCACAGAAACCTGTCTGATCCCATCTGAAGTTCTGACACAAACCAATGAAATCACTGCAGGTTAAATGAAATAATCAACAGTGAGCTCCACACTGTTCTGAAGGAATAAATAGTAAATAAGTAGTATTTTTATAACATGTTTTTTTTTCTTTGCTGACCTTTTTAGAGTTTTTTTTTATATCTTTTACAGGCTTAGCCTCTGCAGTGCTCTGCTGTTTGATACAAAGAATTGCACACAAATGACTCAATGTGAGGTTCATTCCAAGGACAGTTCACCATGTGAACTCTGGATGGGATGAACCAAACCAAAGACCTTCCCACTGGGTCTTGAATCCATGGTATTTAATCTTTGAAAAAAAAAAAAAAAAAAAAAACTATGATAACTTGCCCAGTTCAAGATGTCAGAGGAACATCTGTTTATATATTTTAGTTATGACCGACTCTCTAGCAAAGCAAAAGTATTTCCTTTCATAGTGATATGAATATTTCTGAAATGTTATAGGTGGTGTGTGTACATGACCGCAGGTCATTACCTTGGCTTTCTGCAGTGGGGCCATGCGGCAGCAAAGCACAGCCGAACAGTTTTTACACACTTCCATAAAGAGCTTCTCATGTTCTCTCAATGCTAAAGACAAACTGGCCCCGTCGACAACCAACCCGTGCTGAATGACGTGGTCTTCTTTTATCCTGAGAACAAAGGGATAAAAGACCACAACATGAAAAGAATGGAGCAAAATGTGTTTTAATTCATTAAGAGCACATCATAATTTCTACCAAGTAAATTTTAAAAAAATATATAGATTACAAAAGGAAAATCTCAACACACACACACCTCCTGGCCAGTCTGCGGAGCTGCTCAGCACACTCATTATCAGAGCGCTGTTGCAGAAGCTCCAAGATGTTCATGGTTCTATGGAAGTGGCCACAGGACAAGCTGACACTGACCGCCGTCTCATGTTTATCTCCTGTCAACACCCACACTTTGATGCCTGCCAGTCTCAAAGCTTCGATGGTCTCCTGCACTTTGTCTTGAAGTCTGAAAGAAACAGGAAAGAGGATGGATACAGAGAACACCTGAAGCACATTCTGCATGTGGGGAGAGAAAAAAAGTCAGCTGATTCATACTTAATTTGATTAGATCAGTCCCTGGGAAGCAGAGGGTGAAACGTTCCTTGCAATCTATGGGGCACTTATTCTTCAGAACATGTCCTACTTCTGACAACAACTAATATTTCATAAACGATTAATAAACAGTTGATATGATCAAAAATGACCATGCCTACTGGGGAGGCATTTTTCATACAAGACTGAAAACAGAGGGAAATGTTGTCATCTCTTCTGTAAAAGAGGAGATTCTTTGATCGTGACCATGTGTTCCCCGGGAGCAATTCATTTCAGATGCAGAAATAGGGCAGCGAGAGAGCAGAGAGATAAACAAAGTGAGAGATGTTGAGGCTTATGAGGAGCAGATGGTGAGCGGATGCAAGCACACAGCAACATTCATTTCCAGACATGCTCAGTGAAGTGACAACTGCATCTCCCTGCTGACTATACATTCTTTATACGTTGCAGAGTCTTCCTCCCACTTTGTATACATTTGTTCAATTCTAAAATGTCCTCATTTTTCTTTGAAGCCAATTCAGACAGTCAACATAATCCTTGCTTAGTCTTTTCTTTACTTTGTTAGCGCCAAGCAACAGCTTCATTTCTCATTGAGACTATAAGATTTCCCAAAGAGCTGAACATTGTACAATAATTAATAAGCATTATGGGATGCCACCTGGATGCAACAGACAACCAGTTATAATTTTTACATGTCTATTTAAGGTAACCGAAAGTGCAGAAAGGCTACTGGAACTTGAGGATTACATATTTAGCAAAAAAAAAGGCACAAGTCTGATAAAAATTCATATTCTATTCTAAAGTCACTTAGCAGACGCTTTTCTCCAAAGCAACTTATATCTGGGACGTGGGGTTCAGCGTCCTGCCCAAGGACACTTCAGCATGGAGACAAGGGAAGCCTGGAATTGAACCCCCAACTCTTAGGTTGGCAGACAACTGCTCTTACCATCTGAGCTACAGCATGATTGGTAATGGCTACGACTAAAAGAGTGTGAACAACACTCATTAAGGCTTTTTACTGGTATTAGTGGGGGTAAAATCATCCGACCTTTAACATGAGATGATTTTAATGAGCAGATGTACTTTATATAAAAAGCTAAATAAAAACAAACACACACATTACATCACACTGTGTCCAATATTAATGTAACCAGGAAGTATGTTTTGCAGATTTGCCTACTACCTAAACCAGTTACTAGTTTCTTACTCAAAATTAACTTTACATTTTAGTTTATGCTCTACTTCCTATACCTTAATCTGTATTTATAGACTATATACACGAATAAAACCAGCCGTTTGCCTTCTTTTTCCTTTTCATATGACTTTAAACAACAAAAAATCCACCGTCTGTTTGCTGAGATGTCGACCATTTAATGGAGAGACTGCAGTGAATCAAGCTCCTCCCATTTGAGTTTCTGTGACATTTGGACCCCAAAGCATGCAAAAACTTCAGATGGCTTGCATCGGTATTCTGGCACCCTTTCCACTTGTTGCCTATTAAAACACCAATAACTTATTTTTCATCCCAAAGTAACTAGTGGAGACTGGGCCATGTCCATTAACTATGCAAATTCTGCAAATTCTCATTTTAATCTGAGTTCTTGGGCAGATTTTCCTTGCTTCTTCTATTCTTACAGATTAGAGACAAGCTGTGAGTCTGATAATTGTTCCATTGAGAAATATTCAGATTTCTATTTAAAGTCACCGTACTTGTCTTCCACTCCAGTTGCTCCCAGAAGATGCAGGTCTTTCTCAATGTAATCGAAGGCTTCCCGTAGTCTCTCCTCCCTCTGCTGCAGTGCAGTGCGAGCTGCTGTCAGGCACCTGTCCACATTGATGTACTCCTCTGGACTGAAGTGGCGACATGCGACCACCAGGGTACGCAAACCTTTCTATATAGCAAAAAAGACAAAAATGTTAAAGAAAGAACATTTTAAGCAAAGAATAAATGGAGGTAAGAAAAACAATAATAAAAAAATCAAAGGACATGTAAAAATCCTGAAGATAAAATTTGGCAATAGAAATATGTCATAAAGTAGATTAAAGATCATGTGGGTGAGGAATGACAAGATCCAAACCAGGAGATATTTATCCCAAGCTGCTTTTGATACACAGAACCAAGTAGGAGGAGATAATGACCACAAATCAATACAGTTCAGAGCACAACTTCTGATTATTGATGTCTGATAGCTTCATGTGGAAGAGAGACATGATTTGTGTGTGTGTGTGTGTGTGTGTGTAAACATTATGATGGAGTATTTGCACTGTGAGCCATAGCTCCAAATGTAATCACTGTAAAATGTCAAACTTTACAGACATAAAATTCAGAAGGTATAAATCATTAGTAAAATATTTGAATCCTTCATTTTAGTTTCAAGAGACTTTTTTTTTTAATGTACTTGCTTCAATACACACATACATATACATACACACACACACACACACACAGCTAAGGGTGCAAGGGGCATTGCTTCCATAATACTTTGACTCAGAAGGTGTGAAAATTAACAAAAAAGCAGAGCTGCATTTTCTGCAGAAAGAGTGATGCAGTACAAGGAATCTGAAAAACATCTGACATTTTGTGTGTGTGTGAGATTAACTTTTTCTCACCAGGGCAAACTCGTCAACGTGCAGTCTGGTTTTTTCAATCTCACCGCTCGTGGTGAAAGGCAAAATGGCTGATTCGGCTCCCTTGGTGAAGAGCACTTTTCCTCCTTTAAAATTAAGACATGCATAAATGGTAAATTATAAAAACATATACACTAAAAATATACTATCATTTTTAAGCATATTCATACTACAAAATCTAGGTTCTGTAAAACTATTAGATACTTTTTTAAAAGAAAATTAATTCAGTGTCACACTTGTTCAGGGTTGTTTCTTTTATGTTGTTTGTCTTTTGCTTTAATTGCTGATGTTAATTATGATAAAAGACATATTAATATAGACTATGTTACCTGAGGGAGTCTGTAGAATGACGCTCATCCTCCTTCGGTCCGCATCAAACTCCAACACATGGAGTAATTTATACCTGAGTGTTAAACAAAGACATTGCTGTTGATCTAAATTTGTGGGTCTGAAAAGACAAAATCTAACATCAACTTTTTTGACATCTTAAAAACAGAATACATTGATTTAATTATCAACTGTCCAATAATATAAATCAAAATGAAAAATAATAATCATACAGTGATAGAGTAATCAAATGTAAAATGCTTTAGAAAAAATTAATCCCGCGTTTTCTAACAACTCAATTTTTTTATTTTAATCTGATGAGAAATGGCTTCCTAATGTGTGATGCAAATTTAATCGACTGTACTGCTAGTGAGTTCTAAAAATATTCATTTTGACACATTAAAGAGAAACATTTACAGTATATCCTGCTTCTAAATGATAGAAATGTATTCTTTTTTTCAGATGATGTGAAAATGATAAAGTTTAAGACAGAAACTGTTTTCCATTTTAAATTTCTGATTGAGGTCGGGACTAAAATGATATCTTTAGTGATTTGATATGAATGACAGTGATTTTGTTATGCATGTGTCATCTCATGTCAGTCACAAACACCTGAATCTAAATTATATTGTGGCAGAATTTATGGAAGCTGGAAGCCGAATCACTATCTATTGCACTTACATCATACTGCATCATGGTCAAACTTGTGATTCTTATCCCAGTAATGACTTTAATAAAACACTTTACAACATGTGAGATGACTCAGCATATGAAGGGATCATTAGCTGTACAGAAAATCTCACTGGCTGTTTGTTGAAGTGTTTACTTTTCTTTGTACAATACATTTCCAAAAACATTAGTATGGAGCATTTTGAGAATCTGTGACTTTTTAAGAAATTCAGGACCACATACTTTTCAAACTTGCCAAATGTTTTAATTTCCATGGTTTCACCATTGCTGCCGGTGAAGGCCACTCCAATCCTGAACAGGGTTATGAAGAAAAAAAAAAAAAAAGCAGTCAATGCTTCAAGCGTGAGAACATGAAAGCCAATAACTTTTAAGCAATGGTGACCATCAAAGCTAGAGATTAGCAGGTATGCTTTTATTATGTAGTAATAAATTGCCTAGAGTCTATTTCATGCATCTATACACTGAAAAAATATGGCAGGACATTTTGAAGAAACGCATATAAACAATTACAAAGATAAAGATACAACTTATTGAAGGAGTGTTGAACTTATTAGTTTTAGTTAGCCAAACCTCATTAGCTGGAAGCTAACTATTTAACAGTGATAACTGGGTTATGTTTATCTAAGAGTCTTTTCATTCTCCATCAACAAAGATGGAGAATAAAACATAAAAGCAGAGGCTTGTGGGTAATAAGAACATTATTTGAGGTATGGACACAAATGGTGTGTTCAAGTTGACTCGGACTTATTTTTTCCATCTTTAGTTTTCAGAGTGAAGGATAAAGAGGCTAGCCTCATTAGCTACAGTTTCTGTTGCACAACCTGCAAATGTCGCATTATTTAGCGATTTAAATATGAACAAAATTTACAAACTTAGTTTACATGTAGAAGTTGAAAAGAGCTGTTTAACTTTTATATGTTTGCATTTGAATCACATTTAGATCAAAATTAATGTTTATTACTGCCATAACTATATGTTTATTTGTGAGCAGCCATCTTTAATGGGTGAAGTTGGGGTTGGCGAGTCTGCCCTGACTTTCAAAGAGCGTTCTTGTACTTCAAACTAAAAACTTGAAAAATCCGACTTCCAAGTACAAATCGAACACACCTTTACTTAAAACATCATGAGTCATCACATAACAGAATACATGCATAATGGCATTAATTTAAAGTAAGTATCATAATTTCTCAGAATTATCTTTACTTAATAATTCTGTAAAACGGTTTGGTTAAATTAATAGGAATGAAAAGTTTATACATAGTTCTTCACCACTTGATAAAGTTGACCCATAATTTTATTTATAGATTATGTTGATTCTCTTTAAATGAAATCAATGTTTTACAATGTTTACAATGTTTTCTTGAACCATTAAATTGTTTTTCTTTTTTTTTTTTTTTTTTAAATCTCTTAAACTACTGCAGCAGAATTTGTTTAACATTGATATTTCTGCCCCTTTCAAGTTATCTTTGATACATGACTCTTGAAAGACTTTTTACTACTTCCCGGACACTGAATTGCTGTCTGTGTTAAATTTCCTTGACACTAACAGAAACAAGCAGCCAACAGTCATAACTCTGAAAATGTGTTCTTCCTCACAGCTGGCACCATCAATAGAGGCTTTATCATTATAAGAATTTAACCTCATGTCAAAATCAAGGTCTTATATTTCTCAGGTAAGAGTATCAACATTATGGTTGGTTGCTTTTAACAAAAGCAAAGCCAGAGATCTTCTCTTATACAGAGGTCTGAAATATAAAAATGTGAACATTACCTCTTTGTTGCCTCAACTAAAGCTTTCTCATCTGGTGAAGAAGCATAGTATTCCATGTGACTGGATGAGAAACCATTAGCATGTGAAAATGGATCTCCTCCTGCAATCAGGTAGTCTGGCTGATCATAGCTGATCTGAACGGTGTGACACAATGACACCGCCTTGAGAAATAACTCTTCTTCTCCCATCTGGATAAATAAACAGAGAAGCAGAGAGAAAGAAGAAACATTAAGAAACATCGATGTGATCATTCCTAATGCGAGTTGTAGGTGAAGGTTATATTCACATACTGTGCAAAAAAAAAAAAATCAATATTACGTGTACAGATAAACTCTTGATTTGCTGTGAAATTACAGTTATTAAACCACTCTGCTTCTGTATGATACAAGTGCATTTGTATGTTTATCTGAATGCAGCACAGGACATTTTATGGCACTGACCAAATGGTATCAGTACTGATCATAAATTCATATTAAATCCATCAGTATCACCTAAGAGTGCAAAGATCAGAGTAAATATATGAGTGAGAGAACACGGCTTAAATTTAAACCAGTCAGGGCAATGCAGTCCACCCCATACATTTATTGTAACAGCCTGCAAATATAAATCTTTGCCAATCTTAATCTGATGTTTCCCAATCTGGACAATGCTCTTTGCACTAACTATGAAACACTCTTAAAACAATCCATGTGCAGTTTCACCTTGAACTTTTAATCTTTTAGTCTTCTCAGAACATCTACACAGGGACACGTCACATAATTTAGCTTTTGACTGGATCCAGATCACATGATCACCCACTTTTCACACAGTTATGGCCCAAATTGCTGTCTGCATCAATCACCATAAAAGCAATAGCTGGTGAGAAATGGAACATTTTCTTCTAGATCTTAAAAGTGAAGCCATTATGAAGAGAATTTCATGCTGCATTCACCAGACTGGACAGTGGGTGGCAGTAGCTCGAGGAGAATTGCAGTCCGTAAAAAAAAATAAAATAATTAAATAAAATATTTTTTGGTACTCTGGTAACTGTCTCCTAAGTAAGTTTATGGTCTTAAATCACTAGGCGAATGGCTTCTTAAATATAATATGGTATCTATTTAGTAAAATTATGGGCCAGTTTAGAGTAAAATAAAACCGTTAAGTCTTTAAAAATGCACTATTTTGGTGACTGAATAGATAGATAATGGATGGATAGAACATCACTGGAGTGCCAAGAAGCACAAGGTGTGCAGTACTCAGGGACATGACCAAGGTAAGGAAGGCTGAAAAACGACCATCACTGAAAAGAAAAAAAAAAAAACAAGATAAAACGTCGAGAGTGGGCCAAGAAATATCATAAGACTGATTTTTATGGACTGATGAAGTGACAGTGAGTCTTGATGGGCCAGATGGATAGGGACCGTGTCTGGACCAGTAAAGGACAGAGAGCTCCACCCCCATTCAGACGCCAGCAGGGTGGAGGTGGGGTAGTGGTATGGGCTGGTATTATCAAAGATGAGCTTGTTGGACCTTTTCGGGTTGAGGATGGAGTCAAGCTGAACTCAGTCCTACTGCCAGTTTCTAGAAGACACCACCTTCCAGCAGTGGTGCAGAAACAAGTCAGCTTTGTTCAAGAAAAACATGATTTTCATGCAGGACATTGCACCATCACACACATCCAAGTACTCCACTGTGTGGCCAGAAAAGGTCTAAAAGAAGAAAAAATTATGACATGGCCTCCTTGTTCACCTGATCTTAACCCCATAGAGAACCTGTGGTTCCTCATCAAATGGGAGATCTACAGGGAGGGAAACCAGTACACCTCTCTGAACAGTGTCTGTGTGCTCTGGTTGCTGCTGCACACAATGTTGATCGTGAAAATATCAAGACACTGACAGAGCGTCCTCACAAAGAAAGGTGGTTATATTGGTCACTGATTTGTTTTTGTATGCCAGAACTGTATATTTGTACATTTTGAGTTGTTATATTGCTTTCCCTGGTGAAAATAAAGTGAAATTGGTATATATTTGTTTTTGGTTAAGTTGCCTAATAATTATGCACAGTAATAGTCACTTGCACCCACAGATACTAAAACAAAACAAGCCCCACTCCAACTTCCAAAAATATTAAGCTTTGGTATGTATGACTCTTTTGTGTACATTGAGAACATAGTTGTTGTTCAACAATAAAATTAATCCTAAAAAAATTAATTTAGATCTAATTTAGCATATACACAGATTCTGTCTCTTTTATCTTAGAAGTGGAACCTGTGGGGCCATTAGAAAATTAACGCATTATATTTAGTTACCAGGTGAGCTGTAGAACCATCTGGAGAATCATCCGTCATTCCCTCTGGGATCAGTTTCCCATTCACTTCACGGTACTTGGTTCCATTTATTGAACATTCACGGAACTGCATTTCATTTTCTGTTAGTGTACCCGTCTTGTCAGTGAACACATACTCCACCTAAGACACAAAAACAAAGACAATACATCCATAAATATAAATATATAACTAAATGTTAAGTGTCTGTGTGCATGTGAGTGTGTGTGCATATGCATGTAATTGTATTTGTATGTTCATTCAGACATCTAACATACCTGTCCCAACTCTTCATTGAGGTCAGATGTGTTGACCTGTGCTTTCTGGTCACTTTCCTCATGATAAAGGTCCAAATCCCAGCCAATAAAGAATGAGCCCAGGAACTTCTGCATCTCCACGGTAACGTACAGTGAGATGGGAATGATGAAGTTATACAGGACCAAAAAAGCCAAGAAGTCTGAGATGAACTTTAAGATCTAACGTAGAAGAGAATAAAGAAGAGACATTATATGAAAGAAAAAGACAGAGAGAATACTGCAATAAGCATAATGTCTGATGTACCAGTTGTCACATGAGCTGTTCACATATTTATTTTTATTACTGTTGAGCATTTAACATAAAGCAAAAGTAGTCATCTGTAAGAACAAGTGCTACCACTAAGCCTATACTAACCCTAACCCAGTTCCTACAGGTTACCATTCCAATAAATAAAGGAAAAATAGCTATGGACAGACTGATGGACAGATTGTAATTATGGTATAGTTGCTCTGCTATGTGAAGTATTAGAATTTGTTTAGTTTTTTTTTTTTATTATTTTTAAAAAGTAACTGGAGTAAAATATTAATGTTGCCAGTCACAAAATATACATCTTAGCCACACACAGCATGATGGGTCCTCAGCACTGATCCTCTAAATCAAAGCAGGCAGAGTGATTCATTCTTATTAAAGAGGTAATTACTTCAGGCGACAGGAAAGGAGAGTGAGCAGAGACTGATAGAAACATTAGCAGCACCAAAAGTCATCTTCCTGATGCATGCAAATAGGCACCAACTCCACATGCACAATTAAAGAAAACAAAAATGCCTATTGTAAAATAACATGAAATAATCCATTTTTTTAGCAAACTGGATTCAAAAGGTGTCAAAATCTCGAGGACATATTAAAGAAAGATGACTTCTGAAGCATGTTTAGGTAACTGATGATAAAACGTGGTGTGGTGAAATATATACTACACCTACTAAACCAAAATCCTAAAGAGGATTTTTAATTTATTGATGTCCATTAGGGAATGAAAGCATTGAGCACAACTATATCTGTTTTGTCTCAATACATAGAGATGGCTGGTCTTACTGACTGATTAGTTCTGGCAGATAGGATGCTGAGCCAACAGATTGGCCCAATGATAGGCACTTCTTCCTTGTACCTTATCACAAAATCTAGAGACACCAAAACAGCAGTCCTCTCTGTGTATGTGTGCACATGTAGATTCCAGCATGGCTTCATCTTTAAACGTCTACGATTAATTTCCATCTACAGCTGGTAGAGCGTTGGTGGTGAATGCATGTGTGTGAAGAGACGTGCAAGTGAAATACTAACTAAAAAATACATGGCTCAGAATAACCAAGAACAAAGAAAAAAAATCAATAAGAATGCATTCCTCCGATACACTGAGCAAAGCAGACTAACCGGACTGCTGTTTCTCTCTTGTTCAGTCTTGTGGTTGTAGAAAGGTTCGTTCCATTTCTCCTCAGACTGCCAAGCATACTTTAGGATGGTACTAAGAATGGCTTCAAACAACAAGATGACCAGGTAGATGATGAGGAAGGTGTTCATTGACCTGACAGACAAAAAAACGTATTTAATGGTTCATTAAGAAAATCTTTGAACAGCAATATTTTGTTGCAACAGAAAGTCAACAACATGCGTACTTCTCTACTGCAGAGCGTTTCTGGGACTTGCACTTATAGTTGAGAGCCATCTTGGATTCCATCCCTGTGTAAACTGCAACACCTGAAACAGCGCAGCTTATTTAAGCATTACATCAGGCTTGCACATTGTCCATCATACCTCTGATCAGTTTATGCTTGAAGTCATGACAAAATAAAGCACCAAAATTATTTTCATAAACAATCCTGATAATTGGCTTCATTTCTTAATGCAGCATCATTTGTGACCCAGACTGACCGTGTAGTGGAGCACCATTATCACATTGGCACTGAGCTTAGCTCATTCATCTCACAGGCGCAATGTGATTGTCACCACTTTACTGTGCTACCACAGCGTAAAAGGCTGAATGTTATTTCACTGAATTATTACTCTCATTCTCATTACTTTGACTTACCAAAAATTTCTTTGGTATTTTTCAACCTGGCCCCTCGGAGCAGTAAGTTTTCTGGACCCAGTGGTCTGACATATGAAAAACAAAAAAATAAATAAATAAAATACAGATCAAAGTAATGGCATGAAATGGGTCTGAATTATTAATTAAATATTTGAAAAATGCATGTATTAACAAAGACTGAAATAAAGATAATGTTTCCTAATGTCATCATCCTTAGTATATATAATTATAGTATCAATAATGCAACAATTTCCTGTTTTACTGGGATGACTGCTTAATGACTGGTCTTACCTGACAATCTCTTCACCAAACTGAGTCACGGTCATCCGACCCACAAATCTGCAAGATACCATAAATATCTTGCTTTAGTGGACTGATGATGGCCATATGTTCACATCCCTAAATGACATTCATATAATGTGGAAATGCTTTAAAATGGGCATAAATGACCCATAAATTGCCTTTTAGTTTTTACACAGACTCATATAATACTTTGCTTTCTTGGTTGACATCACTCATTTGAAAATGTTGAAACAACACAACACATTTATCTTTGCAGTTAAATGTTAAGATGACATTAACAAACTCTGAAAACAATTATGAAATACAAGTTCTTACAGATGTTTCCCCACATCTGGAGAACTGCTACAACATCACACAATATTTTTGCTTTCTTAAAGATATTTCATAGAATGTTTAAATCAATAACTACTAGGAAAAAACTTTTTACTTAAGAAATGAGAGACAATTAGAAAGCTGAACCTAGACAATTTTTACAGGACAATGTTCAGTCACTGTCTGTGGCTTCTATTTAACAAATGTAAAAGGTGTTAGTATCCTATTGTAAACCTATTCTGATTCTTGTAAATATCAACTACCAACCAACTAAGTCAAGTCTAAACATACAGGGAGACATAATTTAAACATCTATGTTTAGTTGTATCAAATTAAAATGTTTGTATTTAGGCACACCTGAAAGACTATATACAACCAAGTAGAAAAAAGAAAACTCTTAAAGGTAAATTAAAAAGACGTTTAAGCCATATTGATGAGTCTTCCTCACTTACCAGATGAAGACATGGAGTTACTCAGGGTTCTATTCTTGGATTCTTGGATAAGTTTCACTTTGTGCATGCTTTATTCAAGTCATATAAGACAGCAAGGTAAATATAAACTACTATGCAGATTACAGCCTGGCGGACTCTGAATGTTTGCTTCTCAGTTCAGACAAGAGAGTGATTTGTCTTTAGACTGGAGCACCTCAAAAAGATTATGAAAATACTCTGAACATTTGAAATCTTGTATAATTCTTAAATTAGAACTTAATTAATTAAAAATACATTCTATTTGTAATGTTTCAATATTTTTGGGTTTATTTGCACACTATAATTTGCATTTAATCTGTAACTCCATTCATTGTCTATACCACTTGGTCCAGTTTAGGGTCAGGGGAAGAAACTGGAGCCAATTCCAACAATTAGCAAGCGAGAAACCGGGTACACCCAACACAGAGAGACAAACAACCATTCATGCTCACACTCACTCCCAGGGAGAATTTCAGAATGACCTATTAATCTAACATGCATGTCTTTGAATGGTGGGAGGAAGCCAGAGTACCCATGTATGCAAGTGAGAACATACAAACTCCACACAGAAAGGCCACCGTTGGAATTTCCCCCAAGCCAAAACTCGAACCAGTGACCTCCTTGCTGTGAAACTGCCGTGTTTAGACCCTACTGTGTAACTGAACTAGACTTACACCATGTTCTGTGTGCAGAGATGCAGATTACCTGTAAAGGTCAGCTTCGGGCTGTTGACACTCCACTACAGCCTGCAAAGCCTCAAGCTGGGAGACAGATTGACACACTGATGTCTCTGGGACAGAGAAGTGGGTCTAAAAATGAAATGAACATGTTTAATACTAATGGTGACAAAGCATTGTATAAAACAAAAAAGATGCTTTACAGATAATAAGTGGACATTTCAATGAAAAAAATAGTAAAGATGGAGTTTGATTAAAAAGCTTTTAACTAAATAGAAATGGTTTTATAAACTGCGACTATGCTGCTAGGACGAAAATGCCAGGATCAGGTGGAAGGTTGTTGTATTTAAATCATAATGCCCCCCCCCCCAAATTCTATAGATATGTATTAATCTGCCCATACATATTAAAATAAGGTTTTTCACATATTGTACAATGGATCAAGTTGTGCTACCGACAAGTTTAAAGCTACATGCTTTTAACTGGATGCTGCACTGACAGTTCATCGTGTTACAAATAAAAAATAAACATTTAACTAAAAACTTTTTCTGTTAGTTTGCATATAAATGACTGCAAGGAGATTTATGTAGATAAACATCTTCAATTAAGTTTTAAGCTTTATTAACTGGGATAATCAGACTCCGATCAACCTGCCCCTCCTTTGCATCTTCCCTGCTCTCGATTGTGAACTCAGACTCAGAATTTCTATTTGTGGCAGTCGCGGGTCAAAAAGACGTAAAAATGTAAAATGTACTAGTACCATTATGCTTTCCTGTTGAATGTCTTATCTAATCTGGATATGCATGCCTAATGACGTAATTAATGTAATCCATGCAGACCTTAAGGTTGGTTTCTCCATCAAGGCTGGCTGTTGTGATGTGACAAGTACCATCTGCCCGATCTGATGACAGCAACACCAGATCAGCTGGAAAGGTCTCATCTTTAGCCACACGAACAATGTCCCCCACCTGAAAACACACACGGGGAAGTTCACACAGACTTGCTTTGGATCATCACCTTCAAGTTCAGAAAGAAAAAAAGCCACCATACTGTGCTGTTGAACTGGATTAAAAGATAAACATTACTATGTTTTTAAACTTATGACAGTTATCTTTAAACAATTATCTCATTGGCATTTCTCTTTTAGATCTTCCTTTTAGGAAATAAATTCCTTCTGAGTAAGTACACATGATCAACACGTCATCGGTTAGTGACCTTTCCCCAGAACATCTGTGATGTATTCCATGAATATGAAATTAGCTGCAACATTATAACTCACACTTTTAAACTGCCACAAAGTCACTCTGGATTATTTTGCACCATTGTATTAAACAGTTTTTTTGCAGTTTGTTTCCTGGCTCTGAATGTATTAATATCACATGTACTGTTTGAAAGAGTCACTTGCCTTTTGGCTAAAGCACATGCATCATTGGTGCAGTGTTGCATTAGCTTCAGACACATAACTCGCAGAGTCTCTGAGGACTCTGACCTCATCAGATTTGTGCACTCTGTAATTTTCTGAGTTAGAGCCATATCATGTAATCAAAAACATTATTGATGCAAGGAAACAGCAAAACTTGTTTAACTAGCATGTGGACTGTAGGCTTACAGTTAAAAAGGGTGTAAAGCTAATATTTCTTTCAGAGCCATTTGAGGACGTGACAAGAAAAGCCTGCAGAATAAAATAAAATGGGGTTTAATACAATCAGGAAAGAGCAGGATTAACCCCTTACATCTTAGAATAACCTTAATTGGATAACTATTTTCATGAAGATACTGTATGCCACAATGACTGAGGAACAAATGCAGCAGGTACTTCCCACAGTGTACTAAGCTTAAGTTAATTACTTTTAAATTATGCACCAGTCATTGCTATTTCCCTCTGGGATTAATAAATAATGTTTCATTTAATTTCAGTCAGAGAGTAAAGCAGATTACAATCTGCAGTGAGCGATAACTCATTGCATAAACCTTGCAAGACTAATTGAATGAGCATGAATCAACCAGTTGCATTTGTTTCCATTTGTGTTAAAAAAAAGACCTACCACTCAGACAACATTCCAGTCTGAATGAAACCTCAACTATTAAACAAAGCTCCTTTCATTAACATTATTTTGACTGACTATTCTGTGTTAAAAGAAATATCACTTATAAAACAACTAAGCTAAAGTAACAAAAGGAACATATATCTGAAAAATAAATATCCTGCATGCCAAAGTTCCCTCACAGTAGAGCTTTAGCAGTCTTACCCGGATGTTTTTGGATCTTGTTTGGACCAGACTTCCACTGCGAACCACAAACACTGGAGCACCATTCACTTCATTATCCGCTTTGTGTCTCAGCCAATCTTCATAGCCCTATGAACACAGTCATTCAGTCGCTTGTGAAATATTGCAAATACTAGTTTATAACACAGTTTTATTAAACCACATGGTTATATAATCCTTTCAGGACTAGTCATTGATCAAAGAAAGAGACTGTACCTTAAAACCACCTCTTTCAGACTACATTAATTGATAGTTTATGGGATGAAACAATCACAAATATGTAAAGAGTTTTATCATTTTAATATAGCACTCGTATATGTAATGGTCATTTAATGGCCATATTTTGGGTGAATATGCAACTAATTGGGTTTTAACATGGACTTCTTTTGATCTTGTGATGAACAAACATATAAGTTTGTTTCACTTGTTCAGTTTAGGTAAAAGGAAGCTACCATGTGCTTGTGATCTCACCTGTTTTATTGCAGTTACTGTGATCACAAAGAAGAGAGGGAGCCCACTAGTGACTGGAGAAGTTGGAGTGTCTATCATTAACTGCAAAGAAAAATACAGAGGATGAGGTGCAATGACGTCAGCAAGTTTAAAGAAGAGGAAAAAAAAGACATAGTTGAGTAAAAGCGGGTGTGACAGTGAGAACACAAGTAAACTAGAATGACAAGGAGAAGTAGCGGTTGACGTGTCAAACAGGAAATACTTCTAACTTCCTTTAAAGGTTAACTGTCAGATCAAAATGACAAAGTTACCCAACACCTAAGTTTTATACTTTAACCTGTTTTCATCCCACCCTAAATTTTTAAATGCTAAACTTTACTCTCAATCCAAACTCTCAAGACATGTTTATAATAAGGGGAGAAAAGTCTGAAATGTACATACTTTTGATACATTTCCTCACACTCACATAAAACTTCAAATTTATTATCACAAAAAATTAACAAAACATGAAAAGAGAGAGATGCAAGTATCCACAAATCAGCAGCAAAATACATTAGCAGTTTTAAAGACAGTATTTACTACAAACAGGATCTACAAGGGCTCTTGTGGTAAAATTTCAAATGAAAACATATACTTGTTGGAAATCCTACAACTTCCAGGTAGAATTAGTTATACGTTGTAAAAGAAAAAAAAATATTTCACAGTGAGGTATGATATGCAGCCCTCTTTACAGTAGTTCAGTATTCTTGTTGCCACTGGTACAATGAGGAAATGTATTTATGAGAAGTCATTTTACACAGTGCATTGTTTAAAAGGTTGCTGTGATGAACAAAAGGTTCCTGATTTGCAAGAACAGGTAAGAAGGTGGCTGCTTGAAGCTATAAATATAAACAAAACAAAAACTAAAATGTATCTAAACTACACTGTCATAATTTTAATCCCATCTTTGGGGAGATGACAGTTCATAGTAAGTTTAAATGAACCCATATGAAGCCATCTTTAAAAAGGTCAAACTGTTCATCTAAAAAAACATCTTGTCCATAGTGTCGAAATAAGAAATTGTTCTTTCTCCTGTGATTTCAACCCTAGCTGACTTCAGCTGTGCTGACAGCTTGAGTGGTTTAAAAGATAGCCTTTTCAGACAAAGTCAAGTCGATTGCTTTGGCTTCAGTACACAGTCCCAAATATATCAGATGATGGCTGAAAATCTGAAAGCCAAATCCAACTTACACAGGATGACTGATGCACTGTGAAGGCTTAGCGCTTTGGGCTGGCTGTAAAGACACACATATTGCTAAATGTGTGGGTGTAATGTTTTAATACACAAGCAGACCAGTCTCTCCTCTGGTCCATAGAAGTTAATGAGGCCTTGACTCATGCAGAAGCAGACATGCACATATTTGTACGTGGTACAGGAAAGCTGAGGTCGCAAATGACTCATTATCCGACGAAGAAATTTCGCATACCTACAAAAGGGGCTGTTTGTGAGTGTGTGTGTGATATTACCTGAACAAGGAAGATGATGAGAAAATAGAAGTTTGCTATCCTTCTGAACTGCTCAAACAGATTTTTGGGGACAAAATTCCAAACTGTGTACTGAAAGAGAAACAAAACAAAGAAACAGAAGAGGCCAATGACCAAACAGTTGTCAGCTGCATATTTGCATGCTTCAAAAAGTCTTGCAAAGCACTTCTAATTCAGTTTATTGTCATTTTGTTCAGTTCGCCTTCCAGCTGACCTACTAATTCTAACTAACAAAAGCTTTTTGTCTGAGCGGATCCTTTTATCACTAAATCAAACTAGAAACGTTTCTCTTCCAACCAGAATATCAATTTAAATCCATTCACTTCACCATAAAAACAGCAAGATGGTGGAAGAAATCAGCTCACAGTGTAGAGTTTCTCTGGAAGACTTTTCCTTTTCAAGCAAAATGTTGTGGTCTGCAGTAATGCATAGCTAATCTTGACATCATTTGCTGTGACAAGTTGCACAAACATCAGCTAAACCACAGAACTGGTCAACTCCATTTCAAGCTTCCACACTTTTTTTTTATCGACAGCTCAAACACATCACCAACACAGGCCGTTATAGCAAATGTTGTTACCTTGGATGAGATGATTCTGTTGTCTGCAAAGCGTTGTGGTATGTAATGGCCATGCTGGGGAAAACGGTTTGCCACATATACTGTCCTGGTATCACTCTGATGAGGGGGGTCAAAGCCCTGAGAGAAGACAGGATGCAGAAAAAGATTTGGAAAGATAGCAATTAATGCTACAAACGAAGGTTTATGTATTTGGTGAGCAAGGAAATATAAAAAGAGCATTTATAGTACACAACCTCAAATCATACCACAAAAACTTTCCAAATAAGACCTCTGATGTTCTGAAAACTTTTAAAAGATAAACTTTCCACTGGTAAACATTTAAAAGGAAGTGCTTCTATAACCTTTTATCAAACCAGTCACAATCATTAGTGGGGGCAGTGTGTTTAAATTGGGGACGCACATTCGATTTTTGGTTGATGAATAATCTGGTCAATAACTGATACTCATATTTTCAATCATCAAAACACAATTGCAATTAGTCTGACAGATATAGGCACACATCTGATATTTTGTGCATAAAACGTTACCTAGTGAAGAAACCATAAATCCCAAAATGTTGAAATTCAAGGGGGGGGCGTCACCTGCAATCCTGGTGGCTTTGCGGGTGAGACGAGAGTGATAAGTGTATAAGTGGTATTACCTAACAGAACAACCAGTCTACGTCTTACTGGTCTCACCTGCTCAATCAGTAATTCTTGATGTTGTGCCACCTGTGGCAGCATTGGAAGACACTATCAAAAGATACGATTTGTTTAAGTAGTGAAGCGTGAACGTCTGAGAAAGTGTAGTCTGACAGTGTCTGTCTGAAACAAGACTCATACCACACCTTGCTTACTATTCTGGCACTCTTACTTACTAATTCGACAATAATCACAGGCGATATAGAAGTCACATTTATTGATCACATCTTATTCCTAAATCACGCCATGGATTAGAGAATTATTCTTTCATACTACTAAATCACTTCTAGTGTCTTTCTTTGTCTTTATGACATCCAGCTGCCATCCCTCATCATAAAATGACAAGAGGGGAGATCTAAACAGAATAAATGAGTGTCTCAAAGAAGTCTTTTTGGCTCTAAACATTTTTACTAATAAACAGAATTGTGTGAGAAAATTATAGTTTTGACTTACATATTAAAAAATATGAAGAAAAAATTTAATATTATCCGTGCTGAGAGTCAAGTTCTCCTATTGCCCTTTTCAATTTAGTTAAGAAAAATATGCATAATCTTAACAGTGTTTATCAGTTTGGGAGGTCATAGTTCAGCTGCAAGAGTATCTGTTTAGAAAATAAGACTTATTATAAATACATGGCAAAAAAAAAAAAAGAAGTACGTACACTGAGCAGCCAGAACATCAGCATTGTAGGCAGAAACTACCCACATATTGCGAAACAATGGTGAATCATTGGGATTAATCAATGAACACTCAAATCCTTGCTGGCATACATGTCTACATGTGTTATTTAACGCAGCAGTTTCTGATTGCACAGGAGCATTTTAAAGGCTATTACAGAGAATTTACCAAGACCTTATTCAAACACAAATGCTTCCGAATTTCTGGCTTAGCCCATCAATCATCTAAGTTGCCGATGCTAGGTTCAAGATGAGAAATCCTTGTATTTGCACACATTAATTTTAGCAAGTACAGCCGTTGCCTAAGCAGACACAGACTGCCGTGTGTGACTGGAGCAGAAATGTGGACTTGTGAAATCATAGGAAACACCTTACTTAATGTTTACAATTACAAATTCAACAATACCATAACCTGTGCGAGAGAGCACTACACTCATGACAATTAACACAAAAAAATCTCTAAATATTTACAGAATTAGTTGATCATATTGTTGCACACGCAAAGTAATTCCTAAAAGGAAAACCGCTGCAGTGGATTGATTTGAATGATGGAAACTTTTTTTAGACATTCTCAAGTTTTCTTTGCAATTTTTTAATAAAAGACATTTTCGGAAAAAACATTAATTAGACTCAATCTACCTACAATGCTTCACAAGGGTAAAGAAATTTCCCAGAGTATGTTTATGTGATCATTGTGACCCCTTTTATAACTTGACTGGAGTGCAGCTACACCTACAAAAGCCCACAACTCTCCATACGCGGTGTTGCAGATAAATGCATAACGGAACAAACCAAGCCACAAGGGCAAGAAAACCACCCAGAGGCATTCAAAACAGAGTGGGAGGAGAACAAGAAGATTTCTGCAGCACTAAAACGCCAAGAAGCAAAGTCGCATCAATCAGTCTTAACTGGAAGAAATTTGGAACCATCAATGGACTGGCCCGGGCTTCCCTTACGGAGATGGAAGAACCTTACAGAATATCAATCAATGTTGCATTACTGGGCAGAGAAAGAAAAGACATCACATAATTTCAAGTGTAAACCTTTCCCAGGGTGCTCAGGGCATCGGGCTTAAAACAAGGTTAACAATTCAATAAGGCAAAAAAAGCAATAGCACAGCACCAAGGAAACCACCAGCTTCAGTTAAACTCTGTGAGATGTCTGTAGCTACTTCCATCTCTAAATAACAACCTATCAAGTGATTGAAATTCAGAATATACAATAAAAGTCACACTGCACCTTGATTCAGGAGTCAGTTTGGTATATTTTCACAACCTTTTCATTTTGAATGTCTGAACTTCATTAATCCCGTTTCAATCACACAAAGGAGGAAGATGAAGCCAGATCAGATGTAAACAATAAAAAAAACTTATTTATATCATCATTTTTTCAGCTTTGATTCCACAACATTAACGTGTAGCGTCGATATTTACATCTGTAAACACTGTGCACCGCATGTGGCATCACGTTTTTCTCTGTGCATGTGTGTCACTTCAGGGCCATTTCTATGTGTTCATATTAGAGTCTGATGGCAGCTGCATTAAATTATAATGTGACTAACCAAGCGGGAAATGATAAATCTCAGCAAGAACGTAGCTAAAGTTACTTCTAGCAAAAAGCGGGTTTAGTTACATCAATGAAGGGAACTGAAGTGGAAACTATATTTTTTCCTAAATTTGTAATATTTGAAGGATGTGACCTGCACGCTAATAGCTAAATAAAGATCTCAAAGCTTTAAAACCATTAAGAAGCCTTTTAGATTGTAATAAAAAAAACTATTATATTTCAAAAGGCTATTAAAGAGCAATAAAAGAGCACAGCAACGAAAACACAAGTGGAACAGAGTTACATCAGAACATAGCTAACTCATAAACACCACAGAGGCTGAAAATCAGTGACAATCTGACATATTTTCCCCTAAATCTGATGCTCCATCAAACTAAAACATAAACAGGTAATTACTTCCTGCATTTAGTCACGTCCCGCAGTGCCTTGACAGTATCACTTTGATTAGAAATGCAATAGAAGACAATCACAGCAGCACACCAAGTTGCATGAAAGACCAAAAGACTTCAAATTTAAAACGATAAGGAAAGACATAGTAGTAAATACATAAAAAGAACAACTGTAGCACAAATCGGAGACAGAAAGTACTAGTAAATAGACTGATGCACTCATTGCTGCTCTTGACTGTATGATGGATGACAACATCTATAATAACATGAATCCAGGCATGTCAGACCAACACCTAATAACATGTGACAACACTGGAACAGGAGCGGGCTGACCGAGGAGGGAACTGTATTATTAAGGTGCAGGACAGGGTGATTAATTATCACATGTTTTTTTTTACTGCTTTGTGGGAGTGGATTATTTGGGCTGCTGCAGCAATGTCCACTAGAGATTGTGCATTTCCCACTCCTAATATACAGCTATAGATTCAGTAAGACTGACAACAAAAACCCAAAGCTGTAAACAGAGAAGAAACTCAGTTTTATAAGGAAAATTAAATATGGCTTTCTAAGCTGCAGATATAAGCAGATACAAAGTATCAGGAAATATATAAGAATGTTTGCAGAAGTACAAGCAAGATACTGCTCGTGAAAAAAAGACTGACATGCAAAGTTTACCAAACTGTTACCTTATATCTTTCCTACTTTCTTTCTTTTTGAATGATACTGAATGAGATTAAATATCAAGGCCAGACAAATGCCCTCCAACAAACTTCTGTATTAGGCCGGGTGTATTAAGATGCACTTTAATTACACTTTTAATTAACTAAGCAGGCCAATTATATGGGATGGGTCAAATGAGCTGAGCCACTGCAAATTAGCAGGGGGCCACTGGTTCTTGATGGACCCAAACTCTCTGTGGCATTAATAAAAGGTAATGGTCTAGATTAATCTCTGGAAGCAGGAAGAAAACTTTTTGAATTCAGAGATTTAGCCTCAATCGGAGAAATGAGTATAACCCTAAGCCAATCTGAGACACAGGGAGCACTCTGTTACTGGATATGGGAGTTCAACACCTTGACATTGATTAAACTCAGTTGCTAAGGTGACATCAGCAGTTCAGCTATGTGTGTTTTACCTCTGCTCGCATAATACATCCCTTATGTGCTCACACACCAACTCTAAAAGCCATTTTCATTTACTAGACACTGAATGCCAGTGCAGATTCCTACGAAGCCACTACTTACTACATAAATACTATCTGTACAACCACAACCCTTTACCAATGCAACATTTCACAGGCCTAATTAAAACCCTGCCACTATGACTCATTGTCTGCAATGACAATAGCAGTTAAAATCCCACTCTAGACAAGTATAACTAGGTTATCACAGACATTTTTTTTGGATTGCTTCCTTGTTAAAAAACGAAATGAGAATGTTGAACCGTATACTCACTATGTGTGTACATAAATACACAATCAAGGTATGTTTTGCCATGCAGCCATGTTTATGCAAACAGGTGAATGTGATGCTGCAAGACAGGAATCATAAGCAACTCTGTAGATTTGGGTTTCCGTGCTGAAACACAGCCAACTCAGATTAATGAGTCCTTAAGAAGATTGTCCTGAACTGGACCATTTGGGGATGTATATCTTTTAAAATCCGACATGTCGCTGTAGGGAAACATCTAAAACCCGAAAGACACCTGTCCAAGTAGTCCGGACCTTGTGATCCTGCTCTAACATTAGCTTTGACTTTTAGCCTTTATACGTAGATTCCCATTAGGAAGCAAACAGCGTTTAATCAAGCAGTCCAACGGTGTTTTGAAGTTAAAATACATTTTCCAGCTAAAGTTAGAATCTTAAAAAGCTTTTCGGGTTAGTTTAGTTGCTCCATATGTCAGTATGAGGAAACATTGGCTCAGTCTTACAGTAAACAGGCAATGTTACAACTAGAAGTTTAGCCAAAAACGCTGTTTGACTTATTCGCATTTATTTTCGAGTAGTTAGCCATCTAGCTGGTGTTTAGTTAATGAACTTCCAGGTTAATTTTTCAACAGAAGTCCATTCAAATGCGATTACAATCCAAGCAAAGTTAAAAAAAAAAAAAGCAAACTTATAATACTCACCTCTTGTCCTTTTTTAAAATTAACTAACTAGTTGCTGCTGTTACCAACTACCAGCTAGCAGGGAAGGCAAACGTTAGCTACTGTAATATATACCTGTCATGAAGACAGACAGCAATGTTTTGAACACATCGGCAATGGCTAATTGGCTAAGCTAGCTCGCTAAATTTAGCCAAATAAAGTTCTCACATATTTTCCCGTACTACATCTAGAGTTATGTTAGGCAAAAAAATAAAGGCTAACGCTAACAGAAAGGTAAGAGAGCAGTTTTACCAGCTGCTGCCGTATCCACCGCAGCATCTTCGCAGAATACGTTCCAAGTAGCCAGCACAGCCGTTAGCTTTGTGCTAACACTAGCTACTCCAACAAACCTGTCCCGAAACAGAAATATATCCCCCCGGAGGAAGCTGTTCTCGGTCGCATTGCGCGCCACACTCATACAGTGCGACTATTGAACAATTTAGATCCAGTCTCTCCCATTGTGCGCTAATGTCAGACAGAAAATCACTGGTAAAAGTGACAGACAGCTGACTACGGAGTCCCAGCGATCTCCTTACATCTCTGCTCTGCCACGATCACTTTCTCTCTGCCAGCACACACACACACGCGCGCGCGCACAGCACTGTGCAGACACTGGCTGCTCTCTGCGGCCTTTCAACGCCCCCTACCTGCCTGCATTTAATGATAGATAGATAGATAGATAGATAGATAGATAGATAGATAGATAGATAGATAGATAGATAGATAGATAGATAGAT
>JBAMHX010000016.1:4941690-4953075 GCA_037177515.1 Pseudomugil tenellus | reverse complement strand
GTATATGTATATATGTATGTGCAAGTCTCCACCTCTTCTTCCTCAAACCCCCCCTCCATTTCTACTCAGGCAAGCAGTTGCTTGAAAACATGAAACCTCACCCTTTATCATCCTGACAAGCACAGTTGTAGTGAAACATCCTGTGTTCTACATTTTGCTGCATTGGCTATATTTGTTTAAGTGTAGTAAATTCACAGTGGAAGCAAATAAGACTGATGAGAATAACAGAAATGGAAGGGGTACAAATGATGGGGTACCTTTTAAAAGATGGGAAAACCTAAAACTCTTGAGACAACATGTGCTAGAATGATCTGTGTTGACAAGATATTCACTTTGTTCTTGTATGTGTGTGTTGCTATGGCTACACTGTAGCTCACAACATACATTTGCCTGCATTAATTTGAGTATGTTCTGCATTGCTATGGTAACGTCTGACCCCAGTGATCTTGGACTTTCGGGGCCCCTATCTGCGCTGCTTCTTCCTGTCGAGGCTTCTCGGCTTGTGGCCGCCTGAGCGGCAGCTGGCTTGGATGGCTCTGTCTGTATGTGTTGAGACATGCTCACTGGTGTTTGTGTGGTTTGTTTTAGCAGAGGGCTAGCTTAGCGATAAGTTGTCTTCACCCAACTAGCAGTGAAACGTGTTCCTTTAACTAGAAACTAAAATGTAAAATATTTTCGGATATCTCTTTGAAAATGCCCATCAAATCGCATAGCAGCATGAAATCTACATGTTATCCACATTAAACTTGGTTAGACCATATTCAGTGGTATTGGGAAATGGGTTGAAATGATGGCACTGTTTACCACTGTTTTGACGTGAATCTGTTGCCTTGTGCATCCTGCTATGTAGCTGAATACATCAGTCTTATCAAACTCTCAGATCTTTTCACTTAGCATCACTTTATAGCCACAACATGCCCTTTAAAAAAGTGACATTATATAGAAAGTGAATTAAATCAGATCATTAACTGTAAAAATGTAATAAAAATATCTTGACTTACCATCTTTCCATACATCGACAGTTGAGCTGTGCACCAGAGAATATCACATTCATTATTTCTAAATTGAATTTCCCATTTTGTATATCATACTGCTGGACTGCAAGTTCAGAAAGGACAGAGCTGTTTCTGGGTGTTTATTCATAATTTTTGTAGCTTGATGGCATTTTTAACTTGCCTTTATTAATGTAGTTATCAAATATCAATGTATCCTTGAGCCCATTAAGAGAATCTGGTCTTGATGTATTTGTTTATTGCAGAGTTTATTGAAGTGGTCCAGGAATCTCAATCCGTTTTATTTTTTTCCACATTTAATAAGAAAAAGCGATAATTTCTGCACCTGTTTATGGTTTTACTGTTCTAGCTGGAAAACTGAGACTGACGTTGCAACAGTCTAAAAATGTTTTCATTTAAACCTCTGGTTGAACTCTCTGCAGATCCAGTGCCCCATCCTATAATCAGTTGATTAAGTAAATCAGCAAGGCTCTATGTACTTCACACTATATATTCCACCGTCTCTGTCCCATACAGGCCTTTGATGCTTCTGTGCCTTAGGCAGTAAACCTGTCTGTCCATGAGCGATTATGAGCCTTCTAATAGTTGGTTCTGTTAAAATGACAAGCCTTTCATGTGTCTGCTCTCCCCAGCTACACGATTTTAATGGCCCTGACATCATGTAAGCCGTAGCAGCTGGCTGCTGGGGAGCATGAGTGTTTATAGGTGTGCGAGTGCAGACGAAATGGGAGTTGTTGGTACCTGCATGGTGGTGTTGCTCTAATCCATGTTTGTTCTGCTCCAGCACCAGGAGAGAATGTCCCACACACATGCATTACGGCACACCTGCAGACTCTCACATTTAATTCTCCGTGTTCATGGTGCACGAAAAGTAGAAGTAGTTCTAACATCCTGTTTGTGCAGGAGTAGTTATTTTATCATCAGACAGTGATCAGGATCAGCAGCATCAGCGTTGTCATGGCATTGCTCGTTTCTGTCAAACAAGACCTGGTTTGTGTCAAAAGCTTTTGCTTATTTTGTCACTTAAAGATGAGTTTAGATTAGAACAACCTAAACTGCTATAAGACCAGATGTCTATGAACAATATCTAGAGAATTACAGCTGAAGTTAAAAAAATAACGCTTAATTTGGCCAGAAACTAATTTCATGACTACACCTCAGTCAAACTTACAAAAAGTCTGTCTGGCTATTGAGACATACATACCAGTCAGTCAGTAGGCTAATCTAAGAGGTAGGTGGGTAAGAGTGAGGGAGGGTGGGGGACCACCAACATAGTTAGTCTATCTAAAACTGTGTGTGTTCTGTTATCGCTCGACACCTTTGATATGAGACTGAGTTGGAGCTGAAGTGGAAAGATTTGCACAGTTTGTTTCACAACTTCTCTTATCTGCACTGACTGAAGTAATGCCTGATACTAGCATGGCTGCTGCTACCGTATTGGCATGTGTGCACCTGCACACACAGGTAAATGAGTGTGGGCAGCCATGAAATCTTTGGGGTTAATGATAACCGTATTTTCAGGAAGGGATTAAAAAGACTCAACCGCAGGCGCTCGCTCAGATTTACCTCAGTGATTTGTGTCCAGATTGGGGGAAATAACCTGGCTGGGTCAAATTTAACTGCATGCATGTGATTCCTAATTGGAAGTATTTATATGGTGACATGCATAGTATGCTTAATTTCAGCACAGAGACTTGGAAACTTGTTTGTTTTTCTCTTACAAAACTTCTTCCTTTCACATATTGACACCTATTTTCCACATTTCTGTCAGCTTAAAAATAAAGTGTAGAGCTAAAGAGAGATTTAGATGTTTTCAGTAAAATGAACGTGACAGGAGATGATCAAGAACTTTATCTACAAGAGTCAAATCAGCCACTGATTGAACAATCTGGATTTTAAATGCATGGATTGTACAGTTGCCAATATTATTGCACAAATGTGATAAAATTGAACTGTTTTAGTACTCGCATCGTTTCTGCTCAAATTTCTTTTCATAAACTTAAAAGGTGTCCCATAGTTCAAACGTGTGCTGCTAAATGAAAATTTCACATGGATCAACTTGTGTGAATGAGACGCAAAACTGTAATCAAGAAAATGGCAAATCTGAACAACTAATTGATTTTGTTCTGAGTCTTGCTGTAAAGCTGAAACAGATAATTGTTACTGGAACACAAACACTCCTTTCTGGATGTTTGTGTGTTTTGCTTCTTTTGGATAAATGAACCTGGTTTGAGAAACGAGCTGCATGAAACTCAATCTTTAGGCCTTTATTTCAACTTTGGATCTTTGAATTTTCTGCAACATTATTCAGTTTAAAAAAGATGTTAAGGGTGAAGTAAATTGTCAGTCATCCTCCTGTCCGTGTGCTACAGGTGGAATCAGGTGAGTTTGGAAGCAGACAGACCAGCATGTTTGGTCTGTGTCTGCTAGAGGCTTCAGATAAACATGCGCCTTGGCTGCTTCTTTTTTTCTCTTTACCCTTCTATCCCTCTTTCCACCCTCATATCTTTTCTTCTGAAGAGGCAGCATGCCACTAAAAACACCCACAGCTATCAAAGCGGGGAAGTGAGGTGGACAGGCCTGAATGAAAAGTGGACGTAAATATGCATATCTGTTTTTATTACTTCACATTAATGCAGCTTGTAGTGATAACTTGTTCACATATGTACTGAGGGGATGCAAGTCTAAGTGGATATGTTGACTGGTAAATTAATTAAGGCATAAATAAATCATGCAGTATAATTCCCTTCTGGGTAATTCAATATGTGTATTAGCAGGAAATGGATATTAGTTTCCAGTTTCTGCCAAATGTATCCTTTCCCTGTTTCACTTTGATTATAGTTCAACATCTGAACTTAATATGTAAATTTTTTTTTTAAACTTGTTTGGTTTGTAAGTTTTACATATTGAATATGTTTGGATTCATATGTGTTTAGAATCATTTATATGAAAAAAGCACAATACCTGTGAGATATGTATATAAGTTCTGATACATTCTTGCTGTTTTTCAGTTTTACAGCTAAAGTTTTGTTGAGGAAATTTAATTTATTAGCTTAATTACCTTGCTCTTAATTAATGTCTAGCTGAAAGGTCTGACCATAAGGCTCCTAAACTGATGTCATTCTGACCTTAGTAAACCATCTGCAAGGCAAGCGTCCTTCCATCAGGAAAATGTTTCGACAAGACCTTGGTTTTGTTGTCATATCATAAGAACAGGCTTCAGATTGACGCACAACCCAAGTCTTTAAACAAAAGTGCCTCTAGATGATTTGGGAGAATAGTTTCAGACTTCTGCGTGACGACAGATCTCCCTGGGTTATAAACGTGTACCATATCAGTATGTCTTAATGTATTGTCCGTCTTCATGTTTTGATGTTTAATGTATGTTCAACTTCTTTTATTCTTCATTATTAAATTTACATTTTTCTCAATCTAAAGAAACCAGTCTCCTAGTCCTTGACAGGAAAAACAGCCATTACAGTTTTATTTCACAGACGTTAGTACTTCAGGAAAAAAATCTTTTAATTTCACTAGAATGTAACTAAACCTCTACATGTTCACACATGACCAGTTAAAACAGAGCGGACTCAAACTGCAGGCTTCATGTTCCAATTCATAATTTTATTGATCAAACTGTGACTCTGCACCTGCTCATTCACCAGCATTTTATTCTTCTGTTAAAAGTTAGGTTTTCAAATTAATCAATTTTTAAAGACTATGAAGTGTGATTTTTGAGGGACTCCAGTAGTTCATCCTTCCAGCCACTAGATGGTAATGCATGCTCAGATAACACCACAGAGCAGACCAGATTCAGAACAGGATCTAAACATTTTTAACATACTTTAACACGTTTTTTCCTCCTTTCTTTTACTGTTTAATAAATAATTGACTTGGTTCCAGAAGTAGTTTGTTCTTTTACTATCTCTCACAAAAGTAAAAATGCAAATTATACATGACTACTATGGCCAAAACATTGTTTGTATTTGCAGCCATGTGTTTTTCAGGCCTGTACATGCGTGACAATGTCTCTGCAGTAGTTGCACCACTCCTCAATCAGCCAGTTGTTACTGTACACCAGTAGGTTACTTCTCTCTTTACATTGGCTTATTCATACAGCGCCTACAGGGAGGCAGATGGGGAAACTTTGTTTGCTGTCTGTTGGAAGCAGCTGCTGTGTCTTTGTAATGATAATTCCAGGTCAGGTACAATACTTACGCAGCACCTGAATCCATCAAAACTTACTGTCTCTCTTCATACTGAGTAAATATTTACTTATCAAAGCTTCAAAACCCCTTTCCCCCTCTTACTTCCCATCACTGTAACTTGAAGCAGTTTTACAGTACAGTCTGGTTTTTTCTCCAATAAAGAGAAGAAAGAAGATGATCTGATTGACAGGTAGTTGTCTTGTCAGGCATTTTGAAAAGAGATTCACTGCCTCCACATCCCATCTCCTGTTTTTTGAGGCAAGTCACTTTCATTTCAGCTTTTTTTGTCAGAAGCAGTATTTTTAACTTGGATTATGTGGAATACCCCTCCAGAGAGGTGTGTGTTTTTTTTTTTTTTTTTTTTTTAAAAAACATGGAAAGCATAAGGAGACTTTCTTAAGGGGTTTAAGGAAGTAAAAGAAACTAAGTGGGTTTAAGCAAATGTGATCATGAATCATTTTTATCAAGGCTGGTTATTAAAACATACTTTAGTCTTGTGACTTATAGGAGAAATAATGGATAAAGTTCAGGAAAACATTTTTATTTGTCTTAATAATGATTGAACAGTCAATGCATGTTAGAACGTTCCACATTCATGAATGAAACACTTTCATGTTGATTCCAGCTGCTATTAAAAATTTCTGTATTTCATTCTAAAATGTTTATGTTCATTCTCCTAGAAGAAGCTGCATATGGAGGGCAGGTTTTTTTCCTCCATTATCATTAATAATATTATAAAAAGTTTTCAAAAATTAATAATTTATCCCACTGCAACTAAACGGTTTATCCAGATTTTTATAAAAGACTTGAGATATACTATTAAGCTAAAACATCCTGTAATAGGGGAAAAAGTTCTTTCATACTTCTAAGCTTTATTTTACTTTCCAAAATGCTAAAAGTGTGAATGAAGAGTTGAATCTGAAACTTGTGACGGCCCTCAGGGGAGAAATTACAGGTGGTGAAAAAAGATAATGGTTGTTCCAGAGAGCAAGACCTCTTTCTTACTGTGTGTGTATCTATTTCAGTCTAGTTTTTCTGTCAATGGGAGCTTTTACTTTGGTTTGCATGATAAATGTGTGTGTGTGTGGTTGGGGGGGTGTTATGAGACAGTGTCCAACAATCTACTCCAATGCATGAGTGGTTTGGAGAATTGCCAGCATGTAAAACCTAGCAACAAGATTTGACTTGGCCTGCTGAGAGAGAGAGAGCTGGCATGCATGCAGCATGGGCATATGGATCTTTGTTTGTCCGTTTTGGACCATTTAGTCATTCTGCCACTCCAACTGGACTACTTAGCGAATTGGTGCTACCCCTGGTTCTGAATCGCACACACATTTGCATAGACTCACACACATGGGCACGTAAAAGGACGGACTCTGCTGCTTTACAGTCTGCTACTGTTCACAGGCCCCAAATGCAATGAAGAACCCTTTCCAATTAATCCTTTTAACCAACATGTGTGATCCCTGGCTCACACTAATGTGGCCTTCAAGCTAACCAAGTCAAGCCTCTGGGGTTTTTACTCTGCATCAACACTGATCAGCCAGCTCTGATCCAGTGTCCACTTCCACCTGCCACTGAATTCAACCTGCAGTTTTCTCTAATTAACTTCTGCCTATTTTTCTAATTTTTTTTTTACTGTCAAATGTGGACAAAAGTAGTTTTTTTGGTTCAGTCCTTGAGGTCAGTTTTTTAAGTGAACATTATTCAGCAGAATTGCTTCTAATCCTTTACAAATGAGCTCAGGGCAGCATTATGACCATGACAGATGTATGTGTAAAGTCAAGTATTCACTATTTTGAGAAATACAGAAATGTGTAAAACTTTTTGTGCTGCCTCTAACTTCTTGTCTGATTGTCTTGAGCTCTTTAAACCATCCACTGTCTGCTGACAGCTCACATAGTTGTTCGAAACTTGTTCTAGGTCTAAATGATACTTTTCCAGGCTTTGCCAGAGGTTTTTCAAACTTCTTTTAAAAAATTTTAACTATATTTACTCATTTAAAGTATTGTGAGCCTCCATTTTGATAAAACATTAATCCTCTTTTAATAGGGATCTATAAATCCTTTTAATCACATCAATGCTGCCCAACTCAAAGGATGATCCAGGTTGTGTTCCCATAAAACTAGGTAATAAACTTGGTCATAATTATACTAGCAATACCTGATATCTTGGTATATTTAAGAATAGTACATCTATAACCACAAGATATGTGAGGAGTTCCTGTTCATTGGAAATAATAGAAAATGATTCTACCAAGACCTGCACACGACCTGACGCATGCATCTGGATGCTAAAGGAGAAATACCTCTATGGTTGTCAAGACATTAAGGAAGGAAACAGAGGCTGAAGTATAAATGACTCAAGAACAGGACGAAAACTTTGCAGCAGGTCTGATGAAGGTATGAATCCTCCCCAGAGCCAGGAATAGAAGGCAGTCGAGCATCCAAAGAAAGAAGCTGGGAGAAAAATTCCTGGAAACTACATAAAGAACAAAACTGCTTGTTCTGCTTAAACTGGAGAATGATGGTTCTCTTACAAAATATTGAGGTTCGGAGAACGAAACGCATTTTTTTTCCTCAAACTGTTCTGTATTAATTCTGTTAATTCTGTGTTAATGTTTCAATGCACAACACATTTCCCATTTCCTGGTAAAATATAAAAGTGTGACTCCAGACCTTTGCAGTTTTGAAAAGAACTCTAATGTAACACATGCATATATGGCTTTATCCTTGCACGTGCTGCAGCGATGACATTTTCAGGACTTTAAATGGAAGAGCTGATTGTGAATATGAAAGTTTGAGGCCTTGTGTGAGGACGCTTGTCCACGAAGCTGACAATAAGTGGAAAAAGTGTTCTGCTGATAACAATGATAATTTTTTATGAAGTCCAGAGGATGAATAGCATTGCTCTAACAACAAAAACATATCTGCATGGATTCTGAGTCAACCAGGTCATGGTACTCCTTGGTTCTTAAGCAGAAGGCATCTGGACTAAAAAATAAAGCTGTTTAATACATCAATGGCTTGTTGAGCAGAAACTTTTAGCCTTTTCTTTTCTACGAGCATTGAAAATGGGTAAAGTTGAAGCCCACAAATCTTTAAAATCTTTGTAGTTTGCAAAGTATGCAAAGAAATGCACTTATATCATCTTATTGTTGTTGTTGAAGGAGTCTAAACACTGCAGCCTAACTGCTCTCTGCCTAAATGAAAACTCTGGCATCAAGTTAAGAATTTATTTTACATAATATCTCCGAAAGCGGAGTGTTCGGAGAGGATGATTTGTGTCGGATTCATGGTTTCCCCACCAGGTGGCGCTTTATTCCCGAAAAATCGTATTTTTTGCTATATCTCTGGAACTATTTCTCTCATAGACCTTAAATCAAGTGCAAATAAAAGTCATAACCTCAGGATGCATCCTGTTCTGATGTCATACTGGGCTGGTCCAAAGTTTCAACACCAGGTGGAGCTTTGTGACGCATAATATAAAGATGCACTGAACATGTGCGTCTTTATATTATTGTATTGTGTCTATTTGATTTTTGGGGGAGTTCTGGGATATCCCAAGGGAAGAACATACGGGACATTGCAAATTTCACGTGACTGTGCTTTCCCCGCAACGTATGCATATGGGGTACAAACATTCAAGGAATACCCTCCAAAGTTCTCAATAAAAATGTAGATATGTCGCAGGGTTGCTGTGTTGTATGGCCCTAGTATTAGGGCCACACTGAAAAAAAAAGTGGATTTTTTTTTATTTCCTTCACTTTGAGAATAAACTTTACGTCAAGAGTAAAGTTGAAATGACCAGAAAAAAGTTGAAGTACAGTTTTGAGAATAAAGTTAAAAATAAGTTGACATTAACTTCTTTTACCTGGTTTACATTAAAGTCTTTCAGATTAATGTAAACCAGCTTTACCCTACTCTATAAAACATAATGCCTAGTGTGGATGAGCTAGTGACCTTGTACTAAGGATTTAAGATTTTATGATTCCTTCGGAGACAACGGAACCAGAACGAAGACATCTTTGGATCCAAGCAATCAATAGTAAAACAAACAGTCCCAGTGGGCCACCATGGGAATGGAAGTCTGATTATAGTTAGTCTGTTCACAACACTTCATCAAAGTTGAGTCTCTGCTTTATATTGTATTTTAGTTCTACAACGTAACATTTTTTTACAACTTGTCATGAAATGAAACTGTAGTATAAAAATAAAGTAATATTGCCCCAGGCAGTTTCTTCAAGATTGTACAGACATTTTTCAAGGCCTGAAAATATCAACTTAGCGGCATAGTTGGACTTTGCACTACCTTCCAACTTTTCCAAGTAATCATATGTCATTCTAGTTAATCTGACGGCAATAAACCATGTTTTTGGAAAGCAGGGGTCTCACGAACCACACTGTTGTTTGTACCCTCAGTTGTACACTGACAGGATAGGCCTTGTTTACTATGTATTTTTGCACTGTAGATAAACATTTTATTGCTCCATTTTGGAGCCAGTTAATTCTAATTGGCTTAAATGTATTGTTCTACTTTGTCACAGCTAATTCCAAATATTACACACAAACCAAACTGTAAGTCTAACATCCAAGCCTCTCGCCAACTATCTGTTTAAGAATATTCTTACTTTGCTTAGATGTAACGCAAAGCTTGTTATTCCCAGTAATTTAGCCAAATTATTTTCTTGTAACATCACATTAGTTTTTCTTGCTAAGGAGTAAAAAGTATAGAACACATTAGTTTAGATGCATATCTAAATGGTGAGTAAATGGTACATAACATATACTAGAAGCTAAAATCAAATCCTGGCAGACGGCATGTTACCTGCAAACACAGAACTACAGACGGATCTGGACTGTACAATAAGCCTGATTTTTGAAATTCGATTAATTTTAAAGCACTTTTAACCTCAAAGCAACATAGCTTTTATAGTTTTTTAATTAAAGCATATTGAAATAAAAGAAGTCATTTAAAAATATCCTAGAATGTATTTCACACCCAAACTATCCCACCAATAACCTTAAGGAACCACAAGAACTACCTGATACCAGGGCCCCCACCACACCCACAGGGCTGTAGTGCATGACCCCCCTCCAGACAGGGTGATCCTGCAGACCAGTCAGGCAGAATCCCCAGTGTGGTGGGTCCCCATGAGAACAGTAGAGTTAAGATTAAAAAGTTCAAACAAAACTTAAATAAAATTAAGAATTAATTACAAATAACTGCAATAAAAGTTCAGTTTAAAGCTGTAGATGAACGTTATTCCTGTCAAGGACGAGGACACTGGTTTCTTTGGATTGAGAAGAATATAAATGTAATAATCAAGAATAACTGTGACAGGCTGGCGACCTGTCCAGGGTGTACCCCGCCTTTCGCCCTGTGTAGCTGGGATTGGCTCCAGCCCCCCCGCGACCCCGTTCGGGAATGAGCGGTAGAAAATGGATGGATGGATGGGTGGATAATCAAGAATAAAAGAAGTTGAACATACATTAAACATTAAAACATGAAGGGACAAAACATTAAGACATACAGACAGGCTACAAGGTTATAACCCGGGGGAGAATCTCTCAAGACATCTGTCGTCACACAGAAGTCTGGAACTATTCTGCCCTATTCAGATAGGGGAGCTTTGTTTAAAGACTTTGGTCACATGCGTCAATCTGAGGCCTGTTCTTCGGCTACGAAAACAAGCCTCAGGTCTTAGCCGAAACATTTTCCTGATGGAAGGACGCCGGCCTTGCAGATGGTTTACTAAGGTCAGAATGACATCAGTTTAGGACCCTTATGGTCGGACATTTCAGCTAGACATTAATTAAGAGAAAGGTAATTAAGATAATACATGAATTCCTCTACAAAGCTATGAAAGGTCGGTTTTGGGGGTGGGGGTGGGGGGAGGACCTCTACAATTCTGAGGTTCTCTTGCTGTTCCAAAGAGTGACATTCATTATGTGTATGTCTGGAGCTGTTGCTGTCCAGCAGCATCCTAAGGATGACACTGGACATACAGCCTGACTAGCAACTAGACATCTCTTCCCACCTGATGATACATCCGTCTCAATGAGAATATCCGCATGTCTTGCTGATATATCTTCATGGATGAAGGCTCGCCACCTTCAGCTAAATCTTTCGAAAACAGAACTCATAGTCTGTCCAGCCAGTCCTTC
>JBAMHX010000016.1:4906721-4928220 GCA_037177515.1 Pseudomugil tenellus | reverse complement strand
ATATATATAATAAAAGTGTGATAACTTAAAGTATAATTTTGCATGTGAAATGCATGATATGACCATACATAATATATCTAATTTTGTGCTAATTTATTACGTTTCTAAGAAATTGTTGTGTCGATCATAATGATTGGTTTGTTAATCGTTTTGTCCTCCACTGCTTGCAAACTGGTTTTACATATAAGTGTTTCTAGAATAAGTGAACAGATGTAACACAACCACCACTAACTACATGACTCAGGAAGCGTGAACACGTACTTTACTGGTGACTAGTTACCAGTAAGCTTTAATCAGATCATTAAACATTAGATTCATCAGGATATCAGAGTATTGCAGAAGACAGTTTCTGGAAAAGTAAAAAAAGAGGTTTTCTACTAATAAAACTCTCTGGGTTCTTACTCTTGTCTATCTTTTGTAATTTTTTGGCAGAATTTCTCAAACAATGGTCCTTATATGCTACTGTCATAGAGGTTTGATGCGCTTCTTGTTCCACCCAGTTCTTGTTCTTGTGTCCCAGCGGACACGGGGCGAGAGGCAGGGTACACCCTGGACAGGTCACCAGTCCATCACAGGGCAACACATATAGACAAACAACCATGCACATTCACTCCTAAGGGCAATTTACAGTCTCCAATCAGCCTATCCCCAAGGTGCATGTCTTTGGACTGTGGGAGGAAGCCGGAGTACCCGGAGAGAACCCACGCTAACACCGGGAGAACATGCAAACTCAACATAGAAAGGCCACCGCCCGAACTGGGGTTCAAACCGGCAACCTCCTTGCTGTGAGGCTACAGCTCTAACCACTGCACCACTGTGTAGCCCCTATATGCAAGACATTTGTAAATATTTTCAAAAAGTTTTTTATTATAGTTTTATTATAGCTGTTTCTTTCACTATATAATGTGAAAATTATTTTTTCATTTTGTTTTTTTCTCTTTAGAAATTCATTTGACCCAATTATAGCATATTTTCAACCAGCATATGGATATCATGAAAGCTCAGTTTGTTCTGAAAAAAACATGTTAAATACATGACAGTGAGTTCCAAGATGTCTTTATGATTTTATGAGCTATAATGCAGCAATAATTCCAAGTGAGGAATTTACAACTGTATATTCAGGTCAGTCATGGTTTTGGTACTTTGAGAGCTCACTATTTTCTCAGATGGTACACACAGTAAAAAGTTTGAGAGCCACTTCCCTAGACAGTACGCCAGTCCTTCACAGGGCAAAAAAGTGATGTCGTGAAAAATCCATCTTAAATCTTGTGTTATAAGGAACAGAGCCACTGAAGTTACAACAAGAAGAAACAGAAAAAAAGAAGATGAGCAATAAAAGGACGAAGTACACAGAATATAAATCTGATTTCTACCCCCTCTTCCTATTTGTCCCACTTGTGACTCAAATTGTTCGTTCTGTTTGGAAACGTTTTTGACAGCAGTGATATATCTGGAATGAATGGGAATTTTAAGCTTATATTTAAATAAAAAAGACATTAAACCAAAATTACTCAAAAGCTCACCTGATATGAAGGGATGATACTGCAACTAAACACTGGTTAGATGATGCATTTTTGTTGCACTAAGCAAGGACATCTCATTTTGTTAATTGGCTTTCACTTCTTCTTCACTCTTGTCTGTCCGCAACTGCTCTGCTGCAAGGGACCAAGACTCGGAGCGGGGGAGATGAGAGGTGTAATCAAATGTGTGCACATTGGGAAATTGGATAAGTAAAGCAGGAGAAGGATAATGATGAATGGAAGACAGGTTAGAAGAAGTACAAAAAGAAAAGCAGGTGGTGATCTTACCAGTACATGTTAAAAAAACAAAACAAAGCATTAAAGAGGAGCTGATGCATGTCCAGATTCTTCTTGATGCTGCTGCAGCAGGTGCGTATCTTTCTGGAGCTCCTTATAAAACCATGCATGTAAAATACATCAAACATCTTTCCTGCAACATGAAAAATATGACAATACTGACCTGCAATTGTTCCTAAAATGCCAGAACATCAACTCTACCAAGACATTTGGACGTGATTGATTTTTAGCATCCGGCATCATCTCAAGGTCAGTAACTCAATATTGATCCATATTCCTGCCGGTTTCTCTACACGTTGGAGGTGCAGGCTGCAGCGCTGAGAGATTTGCCAGTGAGGTGAAGGTTATGGTTCAGTGCTGTGATCTGCTGACAGTGAGTGACAAGACCCCTCTCCTGTCTTCTTATGTGTAACTGGACTCCAGTACCTGAGTGTAGCCCTGACCCTGAGACCTCTGACCTCCACCAGCCAGGTCATTCTCATGCCACCCTGACCTACTGTGAAACCAGAGAGCGCCATGGGTAGAGGAAGTAAACCTCCATCAAACGGTAATAATCCAGCTATTACATTTTCTCTCTCGTTCATTACTGAAATTAGAGATCAGGTTTAGACTCTTAGGTGGCTTCTTTGGTTCAAGTATGAATTTTTTTGCCCACAGATAAATCTATTTGAACACAAACAATGTTTACATCAAGAGAATTTTGTATTGAGATGAAAAACCTTTTCTACTTTCAACTTAATCTTTTCCTGCACGTCAATGAAAGTAGCAGAAGGTACATGAACAAGTGAACAACAGAGCCAGAGAGATGAGCAGACACATTTTCAACATACCTAAAATGGCTTGTTTAGAAAATGAACAACCAAATCTGGTGATAGTTTTGTGTGTATTACTGCAGTGCCGAGTCCGAATGACCTCGTATCTGCTTCCAGCTGTCGACAGACAGCAGCTGGACCGACAACATTAAAAAGTGACCCAGAGTTATTGATCGGGGTATCTTACCTGGTGATCTTCAAAATAGTATCTTTTCCTTATCTGATTGTCAGCTTATCTGATTGGTTGCTAGTTATCAATGTGTTAAAGTGAACTACAATCCATATGAAAGGAAGTGCAGGGCTAGGTCTTCAGTAAATGAACTCGCTGTGTGCATTACCTCCAATAAAGTTTTAGAATGTTGCAGTGGCATATCATTGATTTGACATGAGAGATCCATAGATGTCAGGATATGAAGGTTTTTTTTCTTTTTCATTCACCTAAAACTGACATTTATATGCAACATCATCCTGTTGAGTTGATCTGAAAAAAACAAAAGTTTTTCATGTAAAATATTCCTTTCGGACCATAATATCAAGGTTTGTTTGCTTGCTTTTTGGCATTACATGAGCTGCATGGTGCCGTAGTTTTTCATGGATTAATACTTAATGATTTCTGTGTTCTTTTTATACGAACACCTCTTGGCATATTTGTTTTGCATTAATATTGTTCAGACTTAGTTTAACCACACAGTACATACAATTTATTACTTAAATTCATCAATTTAATGAAATCTTCAAGGGAATTATAAACCATTGCTACAAAGCACAGCAACATCCTACAGTTGTAGACATTTTGAAAAAGAAAATCTGTGATTTTGATTCAGTCATTTTTTAAAATGTGTGATATTTTGTGTGCATATTTAAATTTTGATTTAAAACATAATTTTATGATATATTTGTTAATGGACCATAATAACTCGTTAGAAATGTATGTACAGCGCCTATGTTCCAGACAGACGGCACCAATCTCTGATTAAGAGCTCGGTAAGGACATGCTTTCTCAGTCTTACATGGTATCACTTAAAGTAGAACTAGAGTTGGTGCATGTTGACATTTTTTAAATATATTCTTTTAAGTAAGAAAACATTGTCCGTTTTTCATAAGGACTTTGTAATACAGCTATATAAATAATGCGTTCTAAAACATTTTGATTGGATGACATTTGTCATCCTTCAAATACTCCATTAGATGTGCCTCACTTCATCTTACTCTGTTAGACCAATTCTAAATATTCTGAGTAGAAAAAAAAAAAAAAATCACAAGTACACAATTCAGTTAAACACAAATGTCAGATATTTGTAACCTTAAATGTACCATTTTTGATGTTGCAGGTATCCATGCAAATATTTAAATTTGCCTTACCAAAACTTTAACAAGCATTTGGTTCTGAAAGCCAGCAGAACCTGAAAACTGTAAGTTTATTGTCCATCATTCCTTTACTATCAAACTCTGAATGTGGGCTTCAAGTCCACTGTTCAGCCAGGTCAGTACCCTTCATGTTGAAAAATAGCACTAAAGGGGGAACTAGAATAATTAAATTTTCCATTTGGAATTTTAACTAAAAGTGTGTATAAGCTGGAGGTGAGAAGATTTTGAAAGAGGGTGTGCATTAAGTTCACTGCAAACTCCGCCAGACGTGAGGTCAGGTTTACTGCTGAAACGGGTCGCGTTGAGGACAAATAAATGTAATAAGTCTCTTTGCAAGCCAGAACACTTAATTAAATACACACATTTAGCTTGGGAGTTAGTTCCAGGCTCTGAGATAGAGAAACATGCCAAGCAATCAAGGTCGCCTACCCCCCCACTTGTTCATCAAAGCACCTGGATGGTGCTGAATGTAAGAGTGACCTTAGCGCTCCATGAAACTGCAGAGAGATGGAGGATCTCTGAGTCACAGAGGCCCAAGGTTAGCAGCTGAATCTGTCTTTGTTTAAGAGTGTAAGAGCGAGCTCAGGTCTGTTAGGAAGTCTGCCTGGCAGTAAGGTTACAAAGTTATTATGCATTTTAATTAGTGATAGAAAAGTGACAAATAGGAGACGAGTTAATCTAAAAATGTTCCTCAATACATCACACATAGTTTTTAAATTGGTGGCAGCTGATCGTAGTCATTCATTAACTTAATAGTTCATCTTTACATTAACCATTAAACTAGTCACATTATATAATTGATTATTTTATCTATTTAAATGATTTCTTCATTATAGCAGGTAAAATCTTATTTTAAGGTAACGTATTTATCTTGGAGATTTTCATTAACTGTTGTACATGTTTAGCTATACTTTTACAACTTTTAGGTAATAAATTCCTAGCAATAAAATGATTAATCAATACACATTATACAGCTTTCGCTTCAAAAGCACAGAAAAAGATAAACGTTGAAAAATGAATTTTTTATTTGGAGTAATTTATCTTTTTAAAGTTATGAAAGCATAAAATAAGGCCTTCCTGCCCCTTTAGTACAGCAGCTTAAACATAATAATCAAACTAAATAAAATTAAATTAATTAAGACACTTTTTTGGTCCATTTCAATAAAAATAACATGAAATTAAATTTAACAAATAAATTTTGATGAAATACAATAAAATAAAGTGGATACAGATAATATTAATAAAAAAAAATATGTAAAACTAAATTAAAGTAAAAAGAATCCTGTCTTGTGCTGCATTATGAGACACTCATTTAAAGGATTTAACTTGCCTTGATTAAAAATATTTGAAAATAATATTTGCAAGCGGGGGATTAAATGCTTCATTAATGTTTCCCAAAAATAGTCATTTAGCACAATTAATCTGAATGGTCTGTGCTTTGCTATGTGGGAGACCCTTTCGAGGGTCCTGGACCTCAGCTTGGAACCACTATTTCAAAGTGTCCTGCAATATTTTCATTTTGTGTCTTTGAAAAGTAAAAATGAATTTATATTTATTGTCTTTAAGCATTTTTGTTTTATGAGCGAGTGAAGCAGAAGTTGCAATAAACTAAGCTATCCAGCTTATTCCTGTGATTTGTATGTTTCTGGGACAGGACAGCAGCTTGCTTTCATAAGAATTTCCCTCCAGGTGGAGTTTTTTCTTCTTTTTATTACTTGTTTGAATGTTTGTCACAAAGGGTTCCTGTCCCACTGACCCCAATGGAAAAACAACTTGATATTTACATGGTTGCTCCCCCCTTGTGATCCTTCTCTCCATCTTTGCCTTCCCTCCTCTCTTTCTCGCTGTACCTGGTTTCCGCTGGTTCGATCCCTCTTTTGTCTCTCTGTAACTAATATGACACATAAAAGCGAGCTAACAATAGAAACGCTGGTTAAGTCCAAATCAGGCTTCACCTGATACCAAGCCTTTACTTATGAGCCTCAGGGTGTGGACGCAATGAGTGGGAGGAAGAAGAGGAAGAGGAGGAGGGGGAGAAGGCAATCATAGCTTATTTATCTTTTTCATGTGGCTTTTTCTTTTTAAGAAGCTATCAGGCTCCTTCTCCTGTAGTTGCGTGATTGTTATTCTCTTCGGGAGAAGCTTTTGTTCGACAGGAGGAAAAGTTTAATACCCAAACCCCTGGGGTTAATAATAGGTTTGACCTCACAGATAAACCTGTGTATGTGTGTGTTTGCCTCTGCAGAGATGAAAGTGTTTGGCCATGTGTGTGTGTGCCACCTGTCCTTTTTAAGTTGATAGTCTGTGTAATAAGTTCTTTTCCAGATAAAACCAATTGTCTTTGGCTGTAGCAGCTATAAGCTGCCAAACACTCACTTGACACTATTGTTCTGTTTGACTCGCTTTGGTACACATTATTATCATTAATATTGGATATGACTAAGCGTATAACCCTGAATATGTAGGGTAAAACAGATTGTTATAGTGAAAAAAGAAGCAACAATAATCCGTATGTTCATGATAACAGTAAGATGTACTGGTGAGACATGCGGAAAACACTGACCTCTTATGTTAAAGTAAAAAAAACACTGGAAATGGAAGAAGCTGAAGGAAAATTTGGAATGGATTAAGACATAACAATAAAAGAAGAAACTGATTAAAAAAAAAGGTGTATGTAAAAGCACATAAAAAATCTGAACTATTAAATATGAACAAATATGTGTGGGATCCTATTCTTTCTTTACAAAAAGTGCCCAAAAAAAGCACCACACAGCTGCTGAAAGTCCCCAGCATCTCCGTCATGGTCCCAGAAATATTTAAGGCATTTATTTTCCGGAGCTAATAACAGTACCATGTGCAATCCCAGTGCTTACATTTAACCACAGAGAAGTCTTTGACAAGCAAGTAAATAAAGTTAGCTGGTGTTTGCTTCTATTTGAACTCCCAGGGAAACGCTAATGAGGTGCCAAGACATAAGTCATGTAACTTTAAGTGTGTGCATGCTTGTGTGTTAAGTTGACACAGAGGTGGAGCGCTGAATGCTGTCCAACTGAGATAAGGCTTTTGATGACAGGGATGCATTAACCTACCTGACACACTCTCACTAATACACACATGCAGCTTGGTTTGGGAGGGACAGGGGTGTGTGAGAACATGCTGTAAGAAGCCTTGGCTGTCGGTATGACACTAAATCCCATTCATAGTAACAAACACACTGACGGAGCAGCAAGAGTGAGGTGGAGGCACAGAGAAGAGGTTTATTACACTAACATGACATACAGTAGGAGGGAGGAAATTGTGAATCTACCATGACATGCTTCTCTGCCATCTTCATTCCAGGAGGAGCAAAAGAGTTGCAGACAAAAAATCACTCTAAATGAAGAAATACGGAAGCAAAATCTGTTAATCTCATGTCTTTTTTGTATTATATACTGTATATACATGAACATATATGTTTGTATAACATGCCTTATCTTGCTGTTTGGGGTAGGTTTACACTGCTAAGTTAAAATTCAACTGATATTATGACATTATGTTATAACTGCCCATAAAACAAACAATGACAATTTCAGCCAAAAGTTACAAATCTTCTTGTTCTAAATGACTGGTGACAAGCTGTAGTAATAAGGTAAAAAAAATGAACTGAATAAAAGCCACACGGAAATGCAATAATTAAAGGTGGTAGCAGAAATAAGGACTAAATGCTTTCCCAAGCCTCATGGAATCATATACAGTTAAAGTGAAACATTAAGGCCCTTGGTATGGACTGTATGGCTACACTCAGGTGTTTTATTTGCTTAAGATCCAATGTTTTTTATTCACTGGTGGACTATGCATATCGGATACTTCGTTACTTGCAATCTTTCTGTGTTTTGTGCAGCTGTTACAAACACACAGACATAAATTATGGTATTAACAGTGGATGCCAGTTAGCATGGCTATAAACAAGCTACGATGGAGTTCTGTAGCCACAAAGAACTATAGGTCTGGTGTGCCTTTTTTCTTTATAAGGAATAATTAGTAATTGTATGAATGACCAGAGTTCTTTTGCTTTCTACCACGTGGGATGTTTGGCGTGCTAAGTGTCGTAAGGGTGAAGAAAGGCATTTAAGATGGCTAAATTCTGCAGCTTGTCATTAAACCATGAAGAAGTGATCTTTGATGACAGGGATATGGCAATATGAGTTTCAGTGTTTTAATACTATATCTGACCAACTGTAAAATTGAGAAAACACTGAAAGGAAAACTTGGAAAGGAGCAACACCATTAAAGGAAAAGGGATTATAAGACACTTAACTTTGACTCCATCGTCGTTCTCCATATGTTGCAGGAATGACAGCCCTCGGCTTCCAGACCTGTCCTGCTCTGCACACAACATGCCTCGAGGTGTCTGCTCCCGTGTGTTTATGTGGAGATAAAGTCAGTGGGTGTGAACAATAGGTTATTTGCCTCATCACAGCTTTTAAATGTTTAAAACGCTGAAGGCTAAAAGGAGAAACACTTATTTTCGTTTTGTTTTTGCTATAATTACTGAAAATTTTTGTCAGATTTTTGTTCACAGCATGCGTGTGTATAAGCATGCAAAAAATAGTTTCTACAGTTTTGTTGCGAAGCAATTTGTGAATCATCATGTTCTCATCTGCAGTAACGTCTGTTAAGTTACTGTTTCTATCTATAAGATCACAGACAGGGAGATAGGCATCCAGCCAGGCAGCTGTGCAGGCAACAGTTGTCAGGCCCACACCAGAAAACTCACTTTTGCATAATTTAACTACAACGATCTGTTCTGCCATTAGGAACATCAACATCTAACTGTAGCTGCATTAATCAGGTGCAACTGCCTGTAATATGATCACTTGGTCTTTCTCTGTTCATATGTTTCCTGCTACGCATGTTATAAATATATGCTTAAATATATTACAACATATATGTTATTTTGCAGGAAAACAATGTATTTATGGGAAGTAAAAGAATGTTTGATAAAAAGACGAAAGAGAAACCCCCAGTCTTTTATTTTTCCTAAATTGATAAAATAACAAATGAAAAATTAATCTCCTGCTTTCTGTAAGTTAGGAAAATTTAGCAAAATCCTGGTATACTGTCTCTGAAATGAAGCCAGACATGAGTCATTTAAAGATGCTTATATGATGCCCCAATGAGAAAAAGTTTGACAGTTACCAACATAAACCAAATGTAAAAAAACAGAATTTTCTTAAATAATCAGAAGGAAATTGATATACTGTGTATCTTCTTTACATCAATGTGAGTGTAAAGAGAGATGGACGGAGGAGAAGGGATGAGGAGAAGGTAGCAGAGAGGAAAATAGTACTTTAAAAGCAAGTGAAGGGTAAAGAGAATGTAGGAGACATGACCATCCTTCATGTATCAGACAGATCTGTGACCAATGCAGACCTCCCCTGAGATAGACTATAACAAACACACACACACACACACCCACACACACACAAACACACACACATTATAACAAGAGGCCATCCTTGGCTATAGGTTGAAGGCAGCGTATCTACCTGCTCAGATACCTGAACCTGCTTCAAAGCTGAGGTGAACCCCCCCCGCCCCCCAACTCCCCCAGCTTCTGTGTCCCTCCACTCGTACACCCTTACACACACACACACAAGCCTGAGGCCAGCATCACTGTTCACTCTGTGACAAAGTGAGACTGAGCGGTGCTAAAAGAAGAAAAAAGATGATTCCAATATGAAACCTGAATGAAGCTTCATTTGAAATCCGACTTGTATGTTTATCAACCATCCACACATATCAACCACCACGTTGACACCCACAGAGCTGTCAAGGCATTAAAAAGGGATATCATATCCAGATCATATCTGGACTTAATCTAAACTTAATGTAGACGTAATATAAATGTTGCTTATTGTAAAATGGAGGTAGTTTAGATCATGCTTGCTTCTGTGGGTCTCATGTAGGGTTTTTCAGATGGGCCCAGCACTCTTTCTGAACCCTCCTGATCATTTGGTTTGGAAGTTTAAAAGTTGAGTCTGAATGGGCATCAAGAAATGTTGGCTCTCAGCTAAGAACTGGATGTTATTGACTTACATAGAATGAGTTTCCGTGAATGCCACACAGCTGTGCAGATGTTTCAATAAAGTAAAAAAAAAAAAAGGTAAAAGCAAGCCAATGCTGCGTCAACATTCCCATAAGTAATGCATTGCAAAGAACCCCCCCCCCCCCCCGCACCACCTATACATATATATATATATACAGTTTCTTTAGTGAAACCATGTTAAATCTTATTGCACTTTTTCTACATTTCTAAATGGCTACAACTGAAGTACAGGACATTAAAATGTTGGATTGGAGTAATTTAACATTTATTATATTAATTATAGGAGCTTTTAACATAATAACATTTTACGATACAGTATCATATAAGAGAATAAAACCATGTTGCTTAACAACCAATATAAGTTTCATCAGGTGATTTATAAAGGCATCAGCATCAGCATCTTGACATTTATGTTAAGACTCTTGGCTGATGACTTTAGCATCAGCTTTCAGGACACGTATATTGATGTTTAGCCTTAACTGATGTTAGACCTGTGTGGATGTGGACTGGTTCAACAGAAAAAGGTTCTAACACTTGTTGGAACCAGAACCAGAACTGTGTCTGTGTAAAAACCCTTATGCATGCTGGTTATGGGCTAAGTCGACATGTTGTTGAGCCGTTTTTTTGTGTTTTGGTTTGAGTGATGATGCCTTCATGGGGTTTTGAGAGTGCAAGGTCACATGTGTCTAATTAAATGACAGACCCAGATGATCAGTATCCATCCATATCTATTGATGAATGCAGATGTTGAAACATCTGCACACACATTACATTCTGTACCGAGACAGAAATAACTAACCTCATAAAAAGATAGAAATCTTAGCTGTTTGCTCATAAATGAGAGTTTTCTGAATTTTGTCAAATGCAGAAACTTCAAGACTGCAGTTATTTTAAAGCTAAAAGTTTCATTGTGAAATAGTCTCTCCAGCTGTTTGTGTTTCAGTAGCTCAACAAAAACCATGAACGGCTATTCTGAAGCAAATAAAGCACACAATGTTTAAATGCATTTAGTATATTTTGGTTCCTGTTCTAAACTAGTTTTTCCAGACTGTGGCTTGTTGCGCTGGAGACCCACAATCCATCTGTGTTTCCAGATCATTTGAGATAAAAGAGCATAAAAATAATCCAAGATAAAATTTGATTGACATCTTTCAGAGGTTCAGTAAAGCAGATACGTAGCCATAAAGACTTTGTGCCAAAAACAAAATTAAACATAAAGGAAGTCATAGATAATTATTTCAGTTTGTTGCTCTAGGTCTTTATTAGATTATCTGTCAATTACAGGAAACCATTTCTTTCATCTGAGTTGTTCTTCCTCTTGTTCAGTTCATGCCAATTCTTTGATGTTAATTTGACTAGCAGGATTACACCAACATGGGCATCCCATTACTCGTCTTAATGAAAAAGTCTTCTCAAAACCAGAAACTGAATCTATGTTTGGGTTTGTGTGATATGTTATAGTGCCACTTAAACCGGAGGAAATACTGTCAGACAAGCAGAAAAAGGGAGACCGTCAGTGCGAGTGGTTTCCTTTAATAATAGTTAGTTGTAATTGAGCTAATCCAGCCGAGGCTACAGCAGCCGTTGTGAAATGGCCAGGATTAAAAGGCATGCCGACATTAAAGGATCTCCAGTATCCATAGCAACGTGGTCCTGTAGGCCCACAAGCGAGGATGCAGCTTCTTTTTAATCCAACATATACAAACATCCAGATATATTCATCAGGATATGAGCTTAGTCTCTGTTTTTATGTGTTAATCTCAAACCATAATATTCAGTTTAACCTCATCATTTAACATAACATTTTTTTCAGGTTTTTGAACTAAATCATTAAACAATTAAAAGTTTGATTTACTAGATTAACCCTTTTCAGTCCAGTTGATAACTAGTTCATATCAACAGCTCTTATGTTGTGATGGGATACTGCAGCAAGGCTGAGGCCCATGCATTAAGCATTCTGGGATAGAGTTAAGCTCAATTGGTCAAGCTGCTGTCCCATCAAGCTACAGCTTTTTGGTGTAGTTGCCCCAGGTCTGAATCCTGGGCTGGGACGCTTTTCTGCACATTATGACCTCCTTTCGTGTCAAACTACTGTGAAATAAAGACCTCTTGACCTGAAAAGTCCTTAAATATAAAAAAGGGTGACAAAGATTGTATGGCATAAGTGTTGATTTCAGTTTAGCTTTTACTGGTGTAGGATGAATTCAAACAAATTTACCTCTTAATGAGTGAAATAATATATTTGGAAAAAGAATAAGATCTAATGTAATCTCGCCAGTAAATCGCATTCAAACATTCAAAGTAGAATGGGTTATTGATTTAATCTTACCATAATCAAATGAAAATAATCAAAAATAGTCCTTTTTAATGTAAACATGCAGAGAGGAAACTAAAAGAAACCAGATACTATGTATAAACTCTTATGGGTTTCCTACAGTTGAGCATGGTGATAGGAGTATAATGCTGAAGGGACGGTCTCTGTGAGCGTAGCTGGACAACCAGTTAGGATGGAGAAGAAGATGGCTGCACAGCAAGAGAAATACTGAATGACGACATTCCATATGAGTTCAGTCTTGGTTGACTTTTCCCTGATAAAATCACCCAAAATATAACTAACAGTAAAATTTAGACTTCATGAAAATGATAAAGATTCAACAGTCTGGAGCTGAACTCACTGCACTGATGTTCTTATTCAGTCTGAATCAACCTGAACAACTCTGACAGGAACACTTATAATTTATCTGCGATAAATTCCCTTTTATTAAAAAGCACCTAGAAGAGTTAGAGCTTTAAAGAATCCCTGAGTTTTTTAGGGTTGGGACTGTGTGCTGAAAAATTACCCTCAAAATCCATAATGTACAATTTTGTGGAATTATGTTAAAATAAATTATGCTTTTGTGGAAGTTTTGAGAAGAAACTATAGATTTTATTACATTATAAAGTTCACATGAAGTAAAATATCTTTTTAAACCTTCATGTTAAAAGAACAATATTTTATTTGCTAATAAAATAAACAAGCTAGGCACCATTTTGTTTTTTACTGATTCAAACCGTAACATTAAAAACAAAAGGACAGGCACAGCATACGGCACCAAGTTCATTTAAAGTATTGACGAAGTATGAAATAGTTAACTCTTCCCCTGCAATGTCTCGCTAGCTTGTTCTGCTGCTGTGATCTATGTCTCTGTGCCTCAGGGAAAACACAATCATCAGTCAGTGGATCCACCCATCCATCCTTCCATCGTGCCCAGGGGCCCCTCGGGCCACTCCTAACCCCAGAACACTGCACCCTCCCCGGCATGAAACCTGGCCGCACACCCCCTTTCCCCTCCCTGGAGCCTCCAAGGAGCCGCTGGCTTCGACTCGTCTTACAAGGCAGCAATTCAGCCTGAAATCAAACCCTGGTGAGAGAGCACAGGCCTGGATGGCCAGACAGATAGATGGATCTACAGACAGTCAGGTGGATACGTGAGGAGTGGATGCTCAGGTGCATCCAGGCCAGCTTGAGCAAACAAGATGTCCACAGGGACAAGCTGTCATGAATAGATGCTGTAAGTGTGTCATTCTCTTGTGGGACGATAATTTAGCAAATCTCCTAAACTTGATCAAACCTGCCCCCCCACTACCACCACTACACAAACACCTATTTTATCAAATTTTAACCAAAACCATGAAATCTAATAAGAAATAGGAGAGAAGTGGAACAGGAGATGCTTCTATTTGCCAGCTGTTGTTTTGGTGAACACACACACATAACACACACATACTCACGAGCACTTCAGTGGAAAAATGGAGCTTACTGGAAACTTCCCCAGAACAGCGCATATGGAAGACGGGAAAGGAGCAATCTCAACCACAAACGCACCATAATGACACAGAACCAACTAAAACCTTAGAACAAGGAAGAATAACAGTTAAGTAAAATATTTTAGACAACTTATTGAGTAAAACTTACTAAACAACAAAAACAACACTCAAAGTAAGTCAACGTTTATGCAACCAAGGGTTTTTAAAACAGAAAAATGATCATTTTATTACCATTGACTGTATAAATAGTGGACAGCGCATACCATCTCGTGACCCACAGGGTTCTGAAGAGCAGATTTGAAGCCAATAGGCGGGTCCTACCATCGCCATCTTGGTTCTTCATCATTATCAGAAAAAAATGGATGAAAAGGTAGAGCTAATGGGGCTCCGTCACGGTGGCATCACCATCGGCAACCAGAGATTCCTGTCTTGTTATTACCAAATAGAAAATGTAAAATTGGTGAATTTATCAATTTGTTGTTTATCATTGATTCAACACCCAAATTGTGGCTAGAGAGCTGAAACTACATCATTGCAAAAAGACACTTATCCTAAAAATATTTGCTTTTAGGAACCCTGAAAGTTTTTCCAGCTGGACTATGTGCAGTCTTCTTTTCTTCCTCACCACTAACAAATATACAGTACAGATAGCAGAGGAGTGAGGAGAAGGTACAGGTCTCCTGGGATTACACAAACTGAAAATCAGACTCTGTGAGCGTAAAAATAAAAGATTTATCATTGTAAGTTAAAAAAAATATTGGTTCTGAATGTAGAATCTGAACCTTCTATCCAAATCATGCATTTTTATACTAATTTTTTAAAGATAGGAACAAACTTGAGGCCAATTTTTAACAAACATAGTTTCAGTAAACGTAAATGTCATTTACAATTATCATTTATTCCATAATCTATTTTTTTTCCTCATCTCCACTTTTTCTTCTGAAATCGGGGTCTCACCACCTGGAATCTGGAAACTGACTCAAAACCTTTTGAATCCTGGGTTGTGAATTTATTTTAAATCCCAGATGTCTTCAGGGGTTCTTCATCTACAAGAGCCTTTCTTTTTCAACTGCTCTGTACCTCTGTACCCCTCTCTTCTCTTCCCTTCTCTTCTCCTCTCTCCATTTCAAGGATCCATCCAGAAGTTAAACATGAAGGGAAATAAACTTTGAAGCTTTGTAACCTCCAGGCACGGAGGAAAGACAGCAAGAAATGCAGGTAGATGGAGTGTGAGAGAGGAAGACTTGTTATTGAGCTGCTCCATCAAACTATCAAGTGAATTTTATGCAAACTTTTTAAAAAGTCCAAGAAAGTGAAGTAGAAATTAGGAATGCTTATGTCAGAGGTAGCTAAGGCTGATGGGAAGAAATTGTTTAGATTGAAGATAGAAATGAGAAAAAACAGATTGAAAAGCAGCAGAATTGATAATTTCTTTTAGTAAATCAGCACAACAACTTGTCAACCTCTCAGTCTGTATAGCTGGAGCTGAAATCTTCCAGCTCTGGCTCTGGTATTGGGTTTCCTGACATTAGCAGGCCCTGTGGCAGCTCTGAGGCTGCTGCTCTTTGAAGCTTCAGCGGTGCTGCTCCGGCTCATTTGGTAACAGGTTGGGAATGGGCCGCTGGCGAAAAATGAGACCCCTGTTGCCCTGGAAACGGGTCCCCCACCCACCTACACAACGTGGTTTGGAGGGAACAAACAGTGACATTTAGCCGGTTTTCTCAGAGCAGAGTGAATGACACATGGAGGTAAACACACACAAAACAATTAAACAAACAAACTGAGAGGAAGTCGGAGCTTTCATGACGTTGGTACCCAAAGTCAACACGCAGGTGCCCTTTTTTTTCATCAGATAAATCTTACGTAATACAAAAAAAGAGGGAACCATTATCGGAAAAATATTTTACAAGAGCTGGAATATAGTCATTTTGTTCTTATTTAAAGCAACTGCCCCAGAATCAGGCCTCTGGGCTCATTTTGGCTGCCCAACCCATAATTCAGACAAACTGTTGGGGGTGCAATTGGTTTCGGTGTAATAGGTTTGTTTCACTGTGCTATGTGGTCATTATTCTGTCATGGTATGGACGTAAAAGAGGCTAAATGTTACACATTGTTTACCTTAACAAGCTTCTGCAAACTAACGTGGCTCCTTTTACTGCAGCCGAGACCCTGAAGGCAACATGAGGCAGTTAAATACACCGATTTCACCGGACGGAATTATGAGACCGAACCTGCTTCAGTTTAATTCTGGCACTTTGATTCCTAAATATAGAAATGATACTATAATGATCTGCTCTCAAGGATAATAATTAAAGCATTTTATTCAATTTAATTACAAGTTTACTCGTTTCAAAAAAGCTTAGAAAAAATGTTTAACCCTTTCATCCATAGTCACTACAGTGGAGCCTATTTACAAGCTTTATTTTATACAAATCACAAATGAGATTGTATATTTATAAATGAACAACTTCAGTTGACAAGTCATTCAATACACTCACTGAAGAAAAAAACCCCAAATATATAATTGGACATAAATGCATGCATTTATGCATCTACATGCAACTACTCAAGTTTTCCTTGGTGATAAATAGGAAAAGAAAATGATGCAGCTAAATTTTTTATAAAATGTTTAGATCATATAATTATGAAATCATAAGTATTTTACAGAATACATTTAAATAAGTAAAATGAAAACCAAGTTAACAACCATTAATAAACAAAAACAATATCTTTGCTTATATCTCTAGAAGTAAAATGTTTTTTAAAAATGATATGGCATTGCTTTTCATTAATGCATGCATGAAAGGGTTAAAAGCTGTCAGTTTTGAGGACCCAGTCTGTTAAAGATCTATAAAATATTAGTGGAAAAAATGAAAAATATAAGTTTTGGGCTGAATGTATAAGTAAGCTACTTCACACGCCGGTGTTTTGGTTCTGCTAGACTTTGTCATTCTGAACTTTGGGTAAAATTAGGTTCTCCTGGAATTTTAGCAGCTAATTATAGTCTTAACTATCATCTGGATGTGCATTTAGAAAAGACTGTAAACGAGTCATGGGCATAAATCAGAAACAATTTTTTTTAGAGCAAACATCTTTTCCTGGCAGTAATCAAGCCGAGACCAACCTGACGCATTTAAAGTAGTTTACCTTTCTGTCTATATGCTTTCACTGAGCATCCCTCTCTTTCCACATGTTTTGCCTCATCCCGGCCATCTCTCCCTCTCTGTTGCTGATTAAGAACATAACCTGTTGTTGTTGCCACTCTTTCTTGATTACCTGCTGCTTTTTTTCATCCCTTCATCTTCCTCTACCTCATCTCCATCTCTTCTCTGGCCTAGCTGCTCGCTCAACCGCATGCATGCCCGTGTGTGTGTTTGCGTGTGTGGCGGTGCATGGCGGCCTAACGAGTTTGATGGCTGTCACCTGATCTTGGTGATGAGGGTTGCTGTAGTAGCGAGAGGAGAGTTAGGTTTCTCCGCTGTAATTAGTTTTCCCAGCCTCTAATTATACCAGACGGAATTACAAGCCTGATTGACTGTCATTTAAGCATTTTAATTCACAGAATTACTCCTTTTCTCTTAAAGAAAAGGGAGAGTTGTTGTTTTGACAGGCAAGTGAGTTGGGATGGAATTGGTGATGCATCCATGTCCATACTGGCAGTTCTAACAAAGGTAAACACACCTTGAACATCATCACAATGAGTTAAAATGGATATCAGAGATCATTAGCAAACTGATGGCTTACTGCCTTATTTGTGACAGAACACAAGTTCAGCAAAGACAACTTTAAATATTTGATCTTGGCTACTTCTCCGCGTGCTCTCGTCTCTTAACTGTGGAAGCTGCGTTGTTTTAACCCTCATCTTTAATTCATCAGGACGCAGTCTGCACTTGGGGCAGATTAGAGAAGCTGAGAATAACGCATCAGTCTGTTTGGTTTCACATCTTGTTTTCTTTCTTCTTCTAATCTGATTCAGTGTTAAATGGCAAAGATCCTACAAACCACTGTCAGTATACAGAGTTTACAGATTCACAGTTACACATTTTGTTTCCTCTTTGGTTTAAAGATTTCTGTACATTTAGGTGGATCATTGTGATGCTATTTGGGTTTTTGTGGAGGAAAACAAGCTTCCACGACTATTTGAAGAGGAAGTTGTCATGACAGCAAAACCTGATGCAGAGTTAAAACTTAAGAAAAAAGACAAGACTACAGAACAGAAGCTCAAGATTCTGTTTTTTAATTGTGTTATAGGTCATATATAATAGCTGTCCTTGTATCTAAGGGTGAGTGTGATTTGTCTGATTCCTGTTAAAACTAATGTAACCCTAAAAATCACTGATAAATCAAACCATGGGCATATCTGTCAAAAGAGTTTACAAATAAGTTGACAAAGACATAAATACATGTGACATTTAGTATATTTTTTGACAATATATGACAGTAATATTATTTTAAAAATCTATATTTTATGTGACTTTACATTGATTTAATACTTTTGGAGACACATAATGTTACCAAAACTCCACAAACTCATGAAAAGTGCACAAAATACAGTACACAATACAAAAATACACAATGAGTTGAAGTAAACATTAAAGTCATATAAAATCCTGGATTTTTTTCCTCTATGAAGTTTGATAAAACTATATCAGCTGATTGGCTACGCAGGATATACAGCCAAAACAAACACACACACACGGAATCAGTCATTCTTTTCCTCATCCTGAGGTGATAAATGCGTCTGCATCCTGTGGATCCACACTAAAATTGGATTCTTCAGCACCAAGAGAAACTGCTCTGTCACTCAGTAGAAAAAAACAGTGAATGAACATTTTTTTTTCGGGAGGTGGGGGTGTATTCAGTTATTTCTTTACTCAACTTTAGCATTTTATAAATTTACATCTATTTTACAGAGAAATGAAGATGTAAAGGAGGAAAAATGATGGCTTCACATTTGTAATATTTTTCTTTGTCTTTCTCTTTTCGTTGTGATCAACACATCGTTTTCCTTTCTCTAAGAATGCATTAGAAAAGTGTGTTTTGTCTTTGCGTTGATGCTCATGCTGCTGCATTGACCCAAGAACTCGCTGATCTCATTAATAATCCGGCTGAATGAACTGAGCGCGCTCCATGGATCTCTTCCCCTCTCCTCACCTCCCTCCCTCTTATCATCTTTTGTGTCACTTATTTCCCTCTCTGTTTTTCTTTTTGTCTTTTTTCTTCCGGCCTCTTTCTTTGCTCTGTCCCTGCCTCTTCTGCTCTCTTTCTCTGTTCATTTCTCCCTCTTGCTCTCCGTCTGCTCTCCCTATCTCTTCCTCAGTCTGTTTCTCGTTGGCGCTCCCCGCAGACTTCTGACTCTGATAGAGCAGCAGCTCCTCAAACGATTAACTCTGCAATCCCTTATGAACAATCTCATTCCCTCCATCCCTCCCTCCCTCTGTCTTTCTTGAAGCCCTCCCAGTTCATTTGACCACTTTATTTCAACCTCCTATTCATGGGGCTCAGATCACACAAGGGGTTGTAATGACAGCACATTTATTAATTAATTGCATGTGTAATTGCTAAAATTAAGTTTAGGAAACTTGGTAATGATGTGAGGAATTATAGGGATGTAAGAAGAGAACGAGCTTTGAAGACAAGCCTCCCTCAAGTTCTTTTGGGACAGAAAGATGGGGGAGGCATGGATGGATGGATAGAAAAGGAAAGATAGAAAATAAAAGGTGGGGGTGGGAGAATAATAATCCAGAAGGAGAGCTTCACTGTAGGGGCTGATCAGAGCTGAGTTTTGTCTCTGTGCTAATCTTCTCCTCTGAAGTGGTGTCATGGCCGTCACTCCGCTCTTCCCGTCAGTCCGTCGGTCTGTCCGTTGTGCGGCTGCAAATTCCCCCCATTGATTCAGACTGGGCCACTTTAATTAACTTCCTTCCTGAGATAATGGCTAGCTCAGAGGAATCTGCTCGCCAAGAAAAAAAAAAGTCTGAGAAAAACTTTTCTCTACATCTCCAGAATGGTTGAAGCAGCTCCTCCAGCTGCAGCGTAATTTATTTCTTTTTATTGTCAAGACTCTGTCCGAAAAATGAGATTTGAACATGAGGAATGAATTGTTTATTGTCTGGGGTATTCCAGAGCAGATGTAAGTTCTGGGTCTCTCTGTGCAGAGACGATAGGCACAGACTTCATTATGGGTTGAGTGTGTAATTTGACTGGATGGACGCACGGATGGAAAAACGTCCTTGGAGGGATAAATGGTTTATCACACATGTGAACTGTTGAAAGGGAGAGCACAAGAGATGAAGAAAAAAAAACGAAAGCAGAAAAAAGGTGTAAATAGAGAATATTCTGCTCAGATATACAGTATATTCACAAGTTTTGGTGTAAAACGTAATGTGAGATACTTTAAGAAATACATGAACTTCACATAATTTAGTTCTTTTTAAATTTAATTTCATTTTAAGTATGAGAGAATTAAGATATGACATGATCATTTGACATGATCATTTGCTTTTGAAAGCAGTTTTTCTAAGTTTTTGACAAGTTTTCCTTCATGGTAAAGAGCCGTGAAGTTTAGCTGACATCAGCCAGAGGAATGAAGTGAGAACAGAGATGCTTGAAGACTTTTCACTGCTAGTTTTCTAGTAAAGTCCATAAAATGACCAAAGATTTTCTGTCCAATTCACAGCAAGAAACTGCACGCTGATGGCATTTTTAATAAAAGGGGTTCCTCATGTCTAAAAGGCTGTTTGTTCAGCACAGCACATCTGTTGGATAGGACAGACTAAAAACATTCTTTAAAGAAAATTAAGGAGTTTGGTAATTACATCACTAAATCATCACATCCTATTCAGGTACGAACGGATTTACAACCTATGCAGATATTTTTCAGAAGCGTATTTGACAATTAACTATCATTAAATCATCATTCCTGCACAAAGAAAAGCAGTAGAAGATATTTACATAAATGACAAAGATGTGAACCAAAAAAGAAAAAAAAAGCTTCAGGTCAGTGGCTGAAAAACTTCAGTTACTGCAAAACACTGGCTTTTACAATCTGTGGTATGTAATCAGTCCATATTCTTTACACCCTTTTGCATAATACTGATGATCCTTCAAATAAGAATTCTATGTATACTATGTATGTGTTACTATGTATAATTGGTCCCAAGGACAAATCTTTTTGCACAGTCAGGTTGTTTGGTATCATTTCTGGCACATGAAACATCAAGAAGGCACCAAATCAGCTTAATCATAGTTAATAAAGTAGTGAATAATATCACTATGCCAAGTTTTGCCAGCTATTTCTAAGTCTAAAAGAAATTCACGATAGCCAGATGCTATATTCGAGTTGTTACATCACATTCTGCTTCATTCCAATTTGCTCAGATTAAACGTACTTTAAGCCAACTGAATTCCAAATAAATCTTTTTATTTACATGTATTTTTTCCAGCTAAGGAAAAAAAGCCAAATTGTGCTTCAAATATAACCATTACCTTTTTCAATTCAATTCAATTTTATTTATATAGCCCAGTATCATAAGTTGTCTCAGAGGGCTTCACATGCAGGTAAAGAGAACAATAGACATAACTTACAATACACACAATTAGTGACT
>JBAMHX010000016.1:4872563-4890983 GCA_037177515.1 Pseudomugil tenellus | reverse complement strand
CCCTGTCTAAAGCCAGACTGATATGGATCAAACAGTTTGTTATCATGAATGAACTGTGAGACTTGACTGAACACTGCCCGTTCTAGTAGTTTTGACATGAATGGAACCAGTGAGATCGGTCGGTAGTTTTCAACCTGGGATGGGTTGAGAGTGGGTTTCTTTAGCAGCGGGGTGACCCGAGCTTCCTTGAATGCAGAGGGGAAGACACCAGATTTTAGAGAGGAGTTAATGGTATGGGTTAAAGCAGATCTGATTCTGGGTAGGATACTCTGCAGGATACCTGTAGGGACAGGACCGAGCGGACAAGTGGTGGGTTTAGAGTTTGTTAGCAGCTTAGAGACTTCATCCTCATTTAGAGAATGGAAGGAGCAGAGTTTGATGTCACTAGTTGGATGCAATGGGCTGAGTTGGTCAGGCTCAGAGAATTTGTTGCAAATGCTAGCAACCTTTTCAGTGAAGTATGAAGCATAGCAATGAAAATGAATACCATGTTGCCTGATAATATTAGCTAAGGGAAGCATGTATAGTGTAAAAAGTACTAGTCCAAGTACAAAATCCTGAGGAACATCATGACTTACTTTGGTGTGTGAGGAAGTCTCATCATTTACATTAAAAACTGAAATCTATCAGAAAAATATGACTTAAACCAGCTTAGTGCGGTCCCTTTAATACCAATAACATGTTCCAGCCTCTGTAACAGAATGTTGTGATCTAATGTGTCAAATGCAGCACTAAGATCTAACAGGATAAGAACAGACAGGAGTCCTTTATCTGAGGCCATAAGAAGATCATTAGTAACTTTCACCAATGCTGTCTCTGTGCTATGATGAGCTCTAAATCCAGACTGAATTTTCTCAAACAGATTGTTTCTGGTCAGATGGGCACATAGTTGAGTAGAAACTATTTTCTCCATAACTTTAGATATATTGATCAGACCCAGTACAGATGTATTAATGAAAATACTTCCTTGAATATTCTCGTTGGAATTGGGTCTAAAATACAAGTTGAAGGTTTAGATGACGCTATTATTTTGGTTAATTTTGAGAGCTGTACAGGACAGACACAGTCCAAAAAAAGAGATTAGATTAGACATCTCTAAATCTGCCGCAGTTGAAACATAATCAATAGTGGGAAGGATATCATGGATTTAATCTCTAATATAAATTATTTTGTTCAAGAAGAAACTCATAAAGTCATCACAACTGAGAGTTAAAGAAATTCAATATATATTATTCTTAAGCAAATTTTTTGCCTATACTTAACCAGAAAGTACAAAACTCCAGTAATAACTCCTTGAACGTAGTGGAGGATTAGAAAGGTAGACCTGAGGGGGTGGGGGGGTGGGGGGTGGAATGAACTAGCAACGAAGGTGAATCACTGTGGGCCCCTGACCAAGAGTCCTAATCCCCCATGCTCCCCAACTGGGTTAAATGCAAAGAATTTACAAACTGCAGTTAAAAAAGTATTGTTATTAATGTGATTCTGTATAGAATAGCATCCACAATGGAAACATTTGCATTTTAAAAATTTATTTCAGTCATTACAACTATTAATCTTCAGAGAGACAAACTATTGCTAAGATCATAGGGATGCAGATTTTTTCGTTTGTTTTGTCATTTTAAATAATACAACAGCTCAAATAATCAGTTTCCTATTTTACAATCTCTGCACAAATTAAATTTGACCCTTCTTAGCATCTTGTTACATTTCACAAACAGCTGAAAGAAATTTCAGCGATGAATTAATTTACTGCACAACATTAGCATTTTCTGTCCCGAGCCATCATGCCTACGTCTCTGTGACAAACTTACTGAAGTCATAGATAATTCATTTGATTCTAAATTACAGCTTTCCATCGCTCTGTGCGCTCCTCTTGCAGCGGTTTGTTATGACAAGCAGACTCGCCATTCGTCTCCAGCCGCGATTTCTGTCTGTCCCAATGACAAAGATATCATGCAGAGCGTCTTTAAACATGACGCTGACATGTAGCACTTATCCACTCACTCAGAGAGAACAAGGCAGCGCTGCTCCTTGTGACACCTCCCTCCTTTCCCATGATGCCCATGCAAGGGCTTTGCCTCCACATGACTATTAATAATAATGAGAGTACTTGGAGAAATTTGGGAAATACGTACTTTTTGTGTTGTTTTTTTTTTTTTTTCTACATGAGGAAATAGGGTGGGGAGGTGGAGAGGGACAAAAGCTGCCAAAAGCCATTGTGTCTAAATAAAATGAAACATTTCTTCTATTGTGTGCAAATGAGTCACTTAAGAAAGCTGCAACTTTGTACAAGGGGGAGACGTTTATTTTATCCATGTTAGCATGAGAAACAATTAAAAGCTTTGTCAAGCTGAGTGACTCAAAAAGAGGAGAGGAAAATAATCGAAATTGGAAATGCACAAGGTTGAATGAGAAAAGAGAGATCAGTGGATATGGAAGGAAAAACAGGAGCACAAGGACACTGTTTTGGCATGGTGGTAGCAAGAGAAGTAGGGTTTAATATTCATTTTTACTCTAGTTCTTTTTTTTTTTTTTTTACCAGTATGTGTATTTTTATACAGCAGTACATGCAATTATTTACAATAAAAATGATGTGTGATAATCTGTATCTGTTTTCATCAGTTTCAAAGTAAAATAAAAATTTATTTTGATGAATATTCAAAGCACTGTTGCTTGTGTTTTTTCCATTCATAAGCTTTTTTCATTGCAAGCAACAGTTTCATTCACATGTTTCATTTAGCGTTTATTATATAATTTAATCTCAGTTACTGAATAACAACGGTGAATACTTCTATCACACTTCCTCTTTTTCCAGTTGTTTGACACATTTAGAGAAAAAATCGCCAATTTCACCAGTACGGATTTACCAACATACTTCCTTTAGACTTCAGAAAAGGAAGAAGAAACAAAAATACGATGAAGCAGAAATGAAGATGGAGGCAGACTGAAAAGACAGTCAGACCTTTGGGGACTGAAAGACAGAGAGACCTTGGAGGAATTCTGATGACCTTTGCCTCGTGTGAATTAATCTGGAGAACGGCTGGCTGGTGTAGCCTGAGGCCACACATACACCACACATACACACACACACAAACACACACACACACACACACACAGACACACACACACACACACACACACACACACATACACACACACACACAAACTCATAAATGTGTGTGCGCTCTTTCTCACACACAGGCAAGAGATGGGGAGATATGTCAAAGAACCCAGTGTATCTCAAGACCAAAGGACACATTACATGTTTTCTACATGACATTCTTCAAAAATCATTTGTGTGTGTGTTGGTGTGTTTGTGTGTGTGTGTGAGTACGACCTCTTAGCCAGAACTTGAGTGCTTCTGTCAGCTTTAACTGTCTCCAGAGACACACCACTGTTTCATTAGAGACAGGCAGACAGAAGCAGACACACACACACACACACACACACACACACACACACACACACACACACACACACACACACACACACACACACACATCTATCTCTCTTTTTGGTTCTTAGTGTTCTCTTTATCTCTCTCGCCCTCTCTCTTCTCCTAACTGGTGTTTTGACAGCCGTTATGGGCGTGGCTTACAAGCCTGCAAAAGAAAATTTGTCTGTCTGTCAGACTGTCTATTTGTCAAATTTTGGGCTGATAAATTGTTGGGGAGAGGTTGTGATGATGCCTTGGACTCACCAAAATTCTCCCATCTGGCTCTTCCTCCCTCCGCTCACCTACTTTTCAATCTCTCCAACATGCATTAAAACCCAACTGAAGGGAACAGCCACAATTTGAAAGATAAGATTTTTCATTTGAATATGAATACAGGTGGTTTTCATTTGCGTGAGCATGTGTGGACGCGTGCAGCTGCTATATTTTGGCCCTGCTGGGAGCATTTTACTTAAGTTCTGCTTTTGTATCAGCTGGACGTATGCTAGCCTATCAGGAGTAAGCAGTGACGGCTGCAATGTTGTTGTCAGGTGAAGTGTTATTCTTGTACCATACCTGTAATCTTTGTCCGTGAGGATGTCAATGTGATGATGGAAGCACATGACAGAAAATAAAGCATTAATAGAAGCAGAACACACATCAAAACATCTACAAATAAAAATGAAAAGTGTAATTCAGGGAGCAATTTGCATCAACCTCAAAGTATGAACATGTTATTTTTTATTTTATCAGTAGCTGCAGTGCTGATGTTCAGCTCGGTGAATTCATGCAGTAACATTAACAATATGGAGCCCTCCAGATTAATCTGAGATTTTATAAGTGAAAGGAAACAAACAAAACATCTGCCTGTGTAAGATAAATCGAAGATAAACTTTAATTCTTTGTTCCTGTGTATCCTCCCACCTTTTCCTCTGTTCATCAGCCCTCTCCATCACAGCTAAAGATGTTGAAGCGCTGTCTATATTCTCCACACTGAGATGTGTCTGTGCTGATTAATTGCTGTCTGATCGTTGCTGTTTCTGCTCCCTGCTAATTTCTCTCACCCTGGGTTTTTACAGCCTGTGGCGGCCTGGGTGTGAGAGTTTCTAGCAGTAATTGTGCGGTATTTGTTGCTAATAGGATAATAATTGGAGCAGGTGCAGATAGCTGGGTAGTTATTGGGCTTGTTGAGGAGAGATGGAGATTGGCATCATGCCAGGGATGCCTGCTGCGCAGCATGGCGACGCAAAAATGTAAAAACACCACACTTTTAAAACCAGAGTGCCACAGTGGGAGGGTAATTACTATCTTCTCTTCCTTTTTTTATTTGCCCTGTCTCACTCCGTGTGGCTCTAAAATGTTCTACCTTGTCTTTGTTTCCATTAATTTATCCATTTCTTCAGCTCCTCCAGGTGTTTTTCTGCTTTTTTCTTCTCTTCCTGCTTTTCATTATCTAGTTTAAAATTCCATCTTACGCTGATCCAAATTGTTTCAGTCTCACAACAGCATGGAGCCAATTGTAGAAAAAAAGAAATGACTATATCAAGATGTAGTTTTGAAGTGAGATTAGATTATTGAATTATAAACTCATGAATAATGTATCATAACTGTTCACAAGGTTATCATTTCCCATTTTAGCTCTAATGTGGCAACAAACATCTGTTTGCTGCAATGATCACTTTCCATGATGGCCTCCTTGTTGTGGAACATGTCACTCTCCCACTGTGTGGATTGTTATTGGATGGTGTGACTGGTCAGGCCATATATTTCTTTTGCACAGTAGAGTGGGTAAATTTTTTTTATGCTGAGGCATTTTACTACAGATTACTGAGTTAATATAGACAAAAGGTCAAGAGTGAACCTTCATGGTTCACTGGGAACTTGAATCTAGGCTCTCTAACCATCACTCCCCCAGTAATCTGAAGAGAGTTTGACCATCTACCTAGTGTACCAGAATTACCCATAGTGCTCTAGTGCTCCGTTATCTATTGTATAACCAGTTAAAGTGATTCAATCTTTCCAATAAACATACAGAAATATGAAAAAAGTTAAAGAAAAATAAACCAGGAATTTTGATTTATTATTTGTTTTAATTAGTTTATTTTGAGCTCTCCTCATGCTGACCATGTAAAGATGACATTAAATTCAGTGAAAAGTAATGCTGGTGATACATACGAAATGAAATTAATTTATTGTCATTAAGCAGGACACAATGCTACTGCCGTGCCAGTAAGCTCATTATAATGTTCAAGTAAGCATTTAAAAAAAGATTTGAGCTTTGTGGCATGATGGGATATCCTGCTGGAAGTAGCCATCAGATGATGGTTTTATTCTGGTGAATCAATGGTGAACATAGTGAACATTTAAACCATACCAGGTTGGTACCAAGGCGTCCAAAGTGTGCCAAGAAAAATATCCCTTTACACCATTACACCACTACCAGCCTGAACCACTGATGAAATGCAGGATAGATCCAAGTTTGCAAGTTGTTCACACCTAATTTTGATCTTAGCAGCCGAATTAGATGCAACATCATCTTTTATTGTCCAGTTTTCATGTCATAGCCTCAGTTTTTTGTTCTTAGCACTTGGTGTGGCCTTCTGGTGGACAGAATCAACTACTTTCTTCCTCAAAGTCTGCCTCTTGCAGAGCACCGTAGTACAGTATAAATTAATGTACAATATTCTGATAACTCAGACCACCAAAAAATACTTGACTTGAAAAAATATATTTACAAGTATAAGTACCATGAGCTCATATTAAGGATCAATGAAGACTCTCAAACCTCTTTAAGAGCTCAGACTGGCTGAAGACTAATGTATTTACACTGACTTTAACAAGTTACATTTAAAATTTAGCTGTAAGTTTACAGTGTCAGGCTTCAGATAATTTTTTTCTAATCACACTTTTACAGCTCGAAACAGAACCTGAAAGTAAGTGAATCGAGTTCGTCCAGCTTTTAAAATGAAAGAAAATCAGTTGGTGAAAGTGCTGAGCAACACCTCTTACCTTTCAACGCTGCACTTATGATTAAAATGTGAAGTGCCTTGCTAAGGTCATGTTTTGAAAGAACGAGACGCCATATTTGGGAAGCAACAGTGCTGTTGTGATCATCCTTCCTGCTTTCTCCTCCGAGACTTCTCAGCCTTGAATATGGTGATGATATTAATACTAATCGTAATATAGCTGGCGATAGATGCAGGCTCCGCCGCTTTGAACTGTAAATGGGTTGTGTTTAGGGAAAGAGAGGCGATTAAGTGCTACACGACGGTATAAGACGATAAATCTGGGGAAGTAAGCAAAGGCGTTGCAACGCCCCCTCACCCTTCCTCTGCCATAAACAAATAATCCAGCAGTGCTTCTTGAACCTCTCCATTTTAAATCAGTTTGGATTAGGACAGAATACCGGGATGTTCCCTTTAATGTCTCAGAGACACATGCAGAGTAGATGCATTTTCCACCTCTTGTGTTGCCCCCCCATCCCTGCCTCTCCAAGATGCTCTGTGTTTAGCCCTGCTTAGCCAAATGAGCTCCTAATAAATGCAGTGCTGAGCCCGTCTGCTGAGGAGTAGCTTATAATTGGAGGGTTTTCTCCTTCGTTTTTGAGAGGAGAGTATTAATGAAGGGGTGGGTAGAAGGTGTATGTCGAGGGTGGAGGGTGCATGCACGTGCACATGTCAGTGTTTATTCAGTGGAGTGAGTGTGTGTGCCAAAGGTGGAGTGTGTGTAAGGGTAAAAGTGTGTAGGTGTGTCGCTTGTGCACAGCCTGTAAGTAGTACGCGTGTGTTTGTACCTGCACCTCCTTCATATGGAAATAGTTTCATGTCTTTAATACCACAGCTCACTCGGTAAAAATACTTTTCTTTTCCATGAAGTTATCATTTTTTATTTTTTTTTCTCAAGATTTTCCAGTTTTCTTCTCCTTCCAGTTTAATCCTGCCTGACTCCTGTTTGCACCCCAATGAGAAGCTACTTCCTGATCCAACAATAGGGAATCATAAAGGTTCATAAATATTTTAAATGTGCAATTCTGAACACACACACACCCTAAAAGTCTTTACTCTAGATTATTATGACTTTTAGTTCATTTTTTTCCCACTTTTTGCCTTAGAGAAAAACACAAAACAATCAGAAAACATAGCGATTCATAGCTGAATAATAACTGTTTTCTTCTACCCATGTTTGTTGGACTCTGCAGACGGTTATCCAGGAAAAACAGTTTTCCTGCGAGACTGTTCTCCATCCAAATTGTGCTGTAATATGTGTAAAAAATGTGATGGTATAATATCTGATAGTTGTGAGAACTACTGCACGCGAATTATTTTCTCCTTTTTTTAGATCTTACTTCTTATCTCCCTTTATTTGCAGATCTTCCTGGATAGCAGCTGCAATGTATATAAATATGTCTTTCCTGTCCTCTCTGACCCCAGCGAGTCGAGGCAGATGGCTGTCTTACCTGAGCCGGATTCAGCTGGAGGCTTTGTTTCCCCATATTAAAAAGGAGTTTTCCTTCCCACTGTTGCCGCATGCAGCTGGGAGCCGGTTCCATTAAATAGGCAATTTTATGAATTGGCCAATCTCTGTGAAGCGCCTTGAGACGACATTGTCGTGAAATGGCGCTACACAATTGAAGTTGAATATGGAAAAACAGCAAATGTAACAGTGATGGCTTCATTGGAAAAAGATGGTATTTTTCCAAACCACACTCATATTCTACTTTGCTTCACTTTGATGACATGCTTATACGATGTTAAGTTGTAGGGTATGAACCAGCGACAAAGTTTACTGCTTCATTTGAAGTTTGTCTTAGTCATGAGATTTTTCCTTTTTAAGTATATATATTATTGCAGGCTACGATAGTTTACAAACCTTAACCATGTTGTTTGCGCTTAAGCATAATTTAGATGTTTGTGCTGTGTTAAACTTAAAAGCTGATTAACAGCCCAAAGAAAAACAGTGACTCAATCTTTAATGTTATTTAAAAAAGGAAAATTTAGTATACAAAATGTAGGCGGGACTGTGGGACAGCAAGATGGTCACTGGTTCAAGTCTCAACTGGGAAGGGGTCTGAACAGTGGCCTTTCTGGGTGGAGTTTGCATGTTCTCACTGTATGCAGGGGTTGTCTCTGGGCAGTCCTGCTTCCTCCCGCCATCCAAAGACATGCATGTTAGATCAAAAGGTCTCTCTCTAAAGCAGGGGTCTCAGACTCCAGTCCTGGAGATCTACCATCCTGCAGGTTTTGGTGTTTTCCTGGTACAACACACCTGATTCAAAAGAAAAAATTCTCCAACAACTTGACATCATCTCATGTAAAAAAAAAAAAAAAAAAAAAAAATCCAGAGTTTCTGATCCTGAGGATTATAGACCACTCACATCCATCATCATCCTGAAGTGTTTTGAAAGACTTCACTCCTCCCCTCCTCATTGAACCCGTTTCAATTTGCCTACCGTCCGAACCGCTAAACTGAGGACGCTGTAGCTACGGCACTGCATCTAAGCTTGGAACATCTGGACAAAAAGAATTTCTATGCACAGGTGCTGTTTGCGAACTTCATCTCGGCTTTTAATACTATAATTTCTCAGCATCTATCGATCAATAGATCGATAGATCTGAGTCAGGCGTGTTGCAGCAGGGAAACACTAAAACCTGCAGAATGGCAGCCCTCCAGGACCGGAGTTGGAGACCCCTGCTTTCAGTTGTCCTAGGGAGTGAGTGAGAGTGGTTGTTTGTCTGTGATGGACTGGAAACCTGTCTGGAGTGGACCTGCCTCCCACCTGCTCATTGCTGGGATAGGCTTCAGTTTCCCTGCAACCCTGAGTTTGATTAAGGAGTACAGAAAAAGATTGTTTGTCTGAAATAGCAAAAATATTGATAGTGTTTTATTTTAGCTTATGTATCACCACCACATGACTTTTCCATAATAAGAGATTTAATATAGCTTCTCCTTAAAACGAATATCTATAATTTCAACCCAAAGTGTGGATGAAGAAAGAAGGAAGCCAGTCTTTTTAGCTGATATGAGGGTAACAAGATCAGAGAGGCTGTGATCACACTCTCACAAACAGGTTTGCAAAGTTGAACCTTATCAGTTAAATGCCTAACAGAGTTTAAACTCTGACAGAGTAGTGTGATTGATGAGAAACTGATGTGTGTGTGAGGCAAGCCTTATCACAGTTCAATGAGTATCTAAGGAAGGATACTTAGATAATCACACAGGCAACAGCTGCTAAAATAGATGTTGTATATACATGTACCAACATATATATCCTGTTATGGGAGATTAAACCTCTCAGGGTGTCATGTGGCATCACTGAAGGGGTTTATCTCATCCATGCAATATTTTGTCATTTTAGGATGCAGGAGTTTTGGTCGTCAAGAGATTGAGAAACATCCTTCAGCTTCATTTATTTAAATTATACTGCTGATTTCTCTGTAATGACATGATCTGCCCAATTCATTTCAGTAGTATGTTGTTTTGACAACTGAGACTGATTAGTAAACGTGCTATGTTAGGGTTTTTTTTTTGCTTTTATTCTTTGTCGTTTGAATATTACCCCCCCATCTGGCCTGTGGCTAAAAACAGCACCTCTGTGTACAAATTGATTAGCTAAATATAATCACTCTGTAAGAAGTGCGAAATTTCATTGTTGTTCAGAGTTATTGCGATTAAATGAAACTGACAAAACACTTCTATCCCACTTGTTTTGTTTCATTGGAACAAAATGTTTGTCTATGCTTCAGTATCGTGCATTGCCAGTTTCCAGCTGCATTGTATTTGAAATATAAATCGCAAGTGAAAACGTAATTAGACCTCATAATCCTTTCAACGAGGGAAATTTCAAATGAACAGAGGTGTAAATGTACATGAATAAAAATGCGTCACCTCATGTGAAACTGAACCAACTCTGCTGTTTTACCTTTGTGCTTTCAGTTTGCCAGGTGACTTTTGTGTTTTTGTTCACCTTTTATATTTAATTGTAAACGAGACAGATTGTAGTTCTTAAAGTTCTTCAGGAGCAGAAAGGAAGAGAATGAGTGATGGGACACAGAATCTACAAATGGTGGAAAATGGAAGAGATTTAAATCCCGCTTTAAGAATGACAGAAGACTAAATGTAGGCTGATCCAGGTTAAATGTTAATACATTTGCAGTATGCAAATGGAGGCTTAAACATGGCGAATATGAACTCTTAAACATGATTCCCCTTTGATGTCTGACTGATATGTTTCAGTCATTGCAAACCTTGAAGAAATTGTTCTTAGTTTACACAAATATTTCATTTCCAAAAGACATTATAGTAAGCCAATTACTTTTCCATAATTCCAAAGCACTTGAAACAAAAACATCACAAGGACCGCACATGAAATAACATGACAACTGAATGAGAAGTGGGGTAGAATTTAAAAGAAGTATTTCCATGAGAGATATCTCTTCATGTCCATCAAGAGGACTACCTCTGCAGATTTAAAAGGATCTTAAAACCCCTCCAGACCTGGCACACAGAAAACGAGTGAATATGGCCGCTAATAGCTTTGTGTCTTGCCGCCTCAGAGAAGCAATGGCTGCCTAATTATAATTCCTGTCGGCCATCTCAGTATCCAGACGTCCCAGATTTAACGAGGCTGACATCCTCTTGGGTCGGGATAGTTGGGCGGATCTGCTTGCACTTATTACCTGTGATAGCGCTGCATTCACGTGGTTTAGGACAAGAAAAATCCCAAACTAATATATAAAAACCCTGAATCCAGACATGGACAAGGGCTGAACCTGGGATAGAGTAAGAGAGAGCGCGCACCTTACTGCTCAGTTCTTGGAAAGCCTCTGCAGACATTGGTATGGTTCAGTACCAATACTGCGCTAACAAGCATGTAGATGTGTGTATAATACATCTAAAGAGATTATAAAAAATAAGTTGTCAATGTCATGGTCGGGCATTTTTTTCTTGAGATGATGAAATGTGCCAATGAGTGTCCTTAGAATTAAACAAAAGATAAATAGGTGTAGATCCTTCATTATTCAACTCCTTAAAGAAGAAATAACTCTCATATACCATTAGTTCTAATGATATGCCGATGTATTTTAAAATATGGATTCTATAACACCTACTTTTACTCACAGTAAAGCACTGTTGCTCATGAAAAATTACAAATAATTTATATAGGAAGATAGTTTCACGTTGCATATTCCTTGAGAGGCTCTTATCTGCAGTTGCTTTCATTGTCATGTCTGTTCAACTGAGGTGCAAAAATGATTTTACATGCAAATCTTCAGCTATCAGAGTTGGATGCATGAATTTGCATACAATTTCAAAATGATTATTATTGAGCCTTGTAACGAGAACCATACATTTGCAATGTGGTGAGTAGAATTTGCATACACCTCTCTGAATTTGTGAGCACACACAGTTTTAGTTGTGAAACTGCTGCAAATGTTGTGCATCAAGCCTCTGGAGTCGCATCAGTGATCCTGTAAAGAGACAAAAGCACCAGCTGGGTGTCATTCTGACATCAGTAAGTCGATGTCTTTAAAGTGGAGACACATTGATATGAAAATAAATAAAATGCCAGTAATGGAGCGCTATGACATTAAAGTTCAGTGATACAGAAGACATTTCATGATGGAGATAGTAAGTAAAAAAATATTCAGGGGCAGTTTTTAAAAAAAAGCTGTCTGAGTCCATGAAGCCAGACAAGCGGTGGAGACAAGGAAGACTCCTTTGGAGTTTCATGGGTTGGCTGTGAATCTGGGTAAAGATATGGACTCACAGCTGATCCATTTTAACACCAGATAGAATCATAAGACAAATTACCATCCCAGTTGTTTGAACACAGATGCATTTTTAAAGGTTCAATTTTTGGAGAAGGAGTTTTAAACAGCACTACTGAACTTTTATGGATCATTATTCCTAACAGCTGTTTCCTGTTGCTTTTTCTCTTTCTTTTACTCTCCTCTGCCAATAATGTCCTCTTGCATTTCTTTGTTAAATCAGCCACGGTGTTTCTCCAAAATGAGTAGAGTGTTAATATCCAGTTACATGATGCCATAAAGCAAAATGCTGTTGGAATATGATGCTTTCTATCAGGAACGTGCATAATAATTATTAGTGCACCATCAAAATAAGTCAGAAGCTGCATTTTAAGTTCAGAAACGTACGTAGTGTTACACTAATCTGGGATAACAAATATTTCGGTACTTTGATGTTGGTAAGTTAAACTGTATTATACTATAAGTTAAAGTTAAATGCTGATTAATCCTCCAAATTGCCAATCTTTTCAAGTTGCAGCTTTGTTTCAGTTTATACTTGCTTTGTCTTAAAACCATTTTTAGTACATACATAAGATAACACCTTGGCTGGTCACTATTTGCAACATTAAACTAGTCAGCAAGTTATCATTCTGTAGTGATGGAATAACTTCTATTCGCCTTAACTATACAGCAGCGCACACATGAAGCTTTCTACTCACGTTGACAAGACATACAATGTCTCTTCCAGTCCCTTGCACTAAAAATATCCCATGAACAATCTGTTGAAGAGTCAGTGTTGCTAAAACTGCGATGAAACCCAAACGCATATCCAGTAACTCCAGATTGGAAGTAGAAGTGGATGTGTCTCTGTTTTATGTGTGTGCAACTGAAGGCCGTGCTCATTATGCTATGTTGGTTGAGAACGTCGTTCTGAATGGAAGCTGACCCCCAACCATAAAGTTTCACACAGAAAACCTCTATATGAAGAAAAAAAGTGAAGAGAACATTAAAAAAAACACAAATTAAAGAGACACATTATGTGCTGCTATGTGTCTCTCAGTCATGTTCACAATAAGGACTCGACTGTCTTTTGTTGACGCCCCTGTCCCCTCTCTCTTTCTGTTTTCAGTGTTAATTTGATTTCTTGAAATAAGGGTTTTGTCTTGTAGAGTGACTGACAGTTGCTTTCTCCTTAATGAAAGCTGCATGAAAAAAAGATTCTGTGGATAATGCTACTCCCTTTCTTGCTCCCTCTCTTATATCAAGCTCCAATAATTAATTCACACACATATCTGCAACATTAGTTCTGGAAGAGATAATTAAGAAAATGATTTAGGTATTGTTCCGCGGCATCTATCAAGAGAACGTCTCTATCTGTTTTTAGAAAAGCTAGTAGTCACCATTACTGTATCTTTAAAGGGCAGAGATTTTGCGTTTGGTAATTGCATGATGGATTTGAAGCAATTCTATTAATTGAGTGTAGTAAGTATGCATTTATCTCTCATTCATTCTCACCAAGTGTGTCGTTTGCGTGTGTGAGTCTGTCAGTGGGAGATAGTGTGTATGTGCGTTTAAACAAATAAACTATCTCTGTGTCACATTCATTATCATCTCTGGTCATTTATTTTTCTACTATCTGGTGGCAAACATTTGCGTGTTGAGCTCTTTGTCACACGTGCACCAATCAGTCCCACTGTTTGGCTGCTGTAGTGTGTTTTCATTGTGTCTGTATCTTGTTCATCGTGCTAACGTCAACAGCTAACATGAAAGACAACTCTTTATCGAGAAAGTTGGGCACCAGGCCAGATATAAAATTAAATATTTCAAGGAAGTAGAAATGTGTCTTTTCCCATCCTTCTTCTCCAAAGTTAAAAGTTGAATAAATAAGTTCTTTTGAATGCCAATCTGGAACTCCATCGCTAATTTATTGCACATCTGAATCCTGTCTGTACTTTTTGACACCACATGTTACATCAATGTGAAAAAGCTGTGAATACTTTGTAGAAATGAATATCCTTCATTTCATTCGGAAGACAAATGTTAAATGTGGACAAAGTCAGATATTCGGGCCATAGAATCAGAAATAATTTATGTGATGATTAAAATATTAAGAAAAATACCACTTGTCCTTCACAAGTGCTATGAAATGTATGCACAAGCAGCTACGCTGGCACCCAGATTCCAGATGTACACAGATAATGTTGAAATAGCCCTTTATGGAGCCAACTGTACTCTTTATTTCACCCAGTTTCAGTTATTTCAAGGATAAAAAAAAAAAAAAAAAAAAACTATTCAGGATGATGCTTTCAGAATATTGCTTTTACTTCCAAGGTGGACAAGTGCAAGCCACATTTTTATATAAAATAATTTCCCTACTTTTCATACTGTATTGACAAATTTTAAATTTAAGTGTAGTTTAACTGATTTGAAACATTGGATTTCATGATTAGCTTTTATTGGTAACAGAAAATCTGATAAAAAATATTGTTTACTTGTAAAAATGACTGAGCTGGTTATTTCTATTCCTATAATCTCATTAATTTTAATTAAAAGTTAATAAGAATGACCATCTTATTCTGCTGGTGCAGCTTGTGAACTGAGGCTATTCCATAATACACTATTTAAAATAAATTGAAATTATTAGCACCTTATTTTCAACAAAGTTAATGGTGTCGAAAAATATTCTTCAGGTCTGTAATAATTTTGTAAAAAAGTGCATTTTCTTCCACTTTAGATTTATTTTAACATAAAATAAAGTGAAGCAAGAACTTGACACTGATGTGACATTTTTACACAATATGGAATGTTGCCATATATCCAATGGAATATGCTTTATTTCATTTATGCTTTGCGGGAAATGACAATGCATTGTGTAAACACGTGTCCCTGGTGTGTGTGTGTATGAATGAGGAAATGAAAAACTAGTCTGGATAAAAGCAAGACCTAAATGCAAGTCATTCACCATTTTTCATCTCTTTGTTGTTTCCTTATTCTTGTTATTTGTCCTGATCGTCTTTGCAGGAATGTTATTGTTTACAGACATAGGAGGAAAGGAAGTGAGGGTCAAACTACAGTTTCTGGTACCTTTTATGTCTCTAAAGACCTTAAAAATCCAGGTTATTCTAAAAATTGTGAATGAATCCATAACTGAATGAGTGGAGCATCGATCAATCGCAGAAGAATACAGCCCTGATTTAAAGCTTAAAAGAAATTTGTCTCTTTTTTTTATTTCTATTGTTCACTATTGCTTAAAATTCCAAACTAATTTTTTATGTAGAAGGAAGCATACATTTAGTATAAGAACATACACTTTTTTCTCAGATGAATTTACAGATGTGACCTTACAATTGCAAATGAGCATTTCTGTTTAAAATAATATTCTTGCAATAAAAACTTAGTTGTTTAGAAGACATGGAGTTAGTAGTGGAGCCTGTCCTGAAGATGAAAACGTGCATACTGCTTGTTTACAATTTAATGTTACTTCCACGTGCATATTTTGCATGTGAAAGGTTTTGTCTCAAAGTATGTGTTCTTTTACATCTGCTGTGTGTGTTTGTGTGCATGAAAGAATTAGTGTGTTATATTTAGTACAAGTTACATTCTCTGACTCTGATGTCAGTCAACACAACAACTGACCAAACCCTCATAACTGATGGCTTGAGAGTCTTAAAGCCAAACCCCTCCCTTTTGGCCAACAACCAACCCCTACTTGCCTTATTGTGTATCTGCACACGAGTGTGTGTGTGTATGTATAATTGACATGCTTGCACAAGCTGCATGACTGTGTACACTCAAGACTTTGATTGACGTCTTGTGAAAACCTCCCCATCTCTGTTATACAACTGGTCAGGTGTGCAGGGCTGATCTGATGGGAAAACATTACCAATGCAGGATTTAACAGCAACTTTCTACGGTAAATTCATTTGTGCTGCAAACTTCACACGAAATGATTAGGTGTTTGCAGAGATTAGGTAATTCCTCAATCCGTCAGTCAATATTGCCTGGCATGCCGTCTTAATAGTAGTTTAAGTGGACAGTCAAAGAAAATATTTGAACAGACGAAGAAATCTGTTTAACTTTTTATGTAAAAACATGCGGCTTGGGAAGACAGGCATTTTAATTTAAGGGCAATTCGCCTGCCTCTCAGCTGTTTAATGCTGGGATCAGCTCCACCTTCTATACTGAATTGGACTAAATATTATAAAAAGTAATGTAATGCATAAATATCAGGGTATGTTTTATTGGAGGAGAAGAAAACAAAATTGCACACAGCACTAATAGAAAAACGTTTCATACCCAGGGCCGTCGCAATAACCGCAATATCGCAATACCGTGCTATTGACAAGCTTAACCGCAGGACCTGACAAGCAACCACTGCCACTGCAAGAGTTGCCTATGCCTGACAGTTTGTTAAACTTACACGCTTCCTTTAGGAAGAGCCCATGGATAGCAACCCAGATCCACTCGCCTTTTGGTGGCGTGATAACCAGGGTAGATTTCCCCTGCTCTCTAAAGCATGTGCATCAAGTACATTACCACCTGAGAGTTTTTAGTGCTGCTGGAAACATTGTTACCGTACTCTGAGCCTCCCTGAAATCACACATAGTTAAAATGCTAGCGTGCAACAAGGACATGACAACCAGAGTCTAAGTTGTCGATCTTTATGAGACTTTGTACGTTATAACAAAGAAATGAATATTTCCTTCAACACATCCTGCCGTTTTGCATTGCACTTGTTCTGCGCTGTTCCTAAGACAGGCTGTACTTTTTCTTCGTTCTGCTATGCATACGGTTGATGCTCCTAAGTGATTTGCACTTAAAAAGACTATTTAGCAAAAATTTTTGTTCATCCCTTTTTATTACTCTATTATTTTCTATATAAATGAGGAACAACCTATTCCGCACACCTCTTTGCCACACATTTTTGCTCTGCGGAAGCCCGGTAATGAATGTGCATCTCAAAGTTGCAGGAAAGTGAACTAGACTCAGGCACCCCTCATGAAGCTGATGTAAAGTTGCTGCTTCTGCGTATAGTTATAGGAAATGAAATCTCAGAAGACCTACATCGCCTGGAAAGGCAACACAAGAGATAAGAGCAAAATGGAAATTATTTTGTTTACTTGATGTTACAAAATTTTTGTGGGACTCCAATGTTATAGAAAAAAAACCTTGAAAGCCTATAGGTTTTTATTATTTATCTACATTAGTTTCTGCTAAAGAAGGAGTCTTACAGGGCCTTCCTGGCCTGCGGGACTCCAGAAGCAGCTGGCATGTTTCGACAGGCTAAGCTGAACGTGGCTTTAATGGTTGGGCATGGGAAGAGTTTGGTGAGGACATGGAGAATGACTTCTGGACAGCTTTGAGGAGATTCTGGTCCACCATCCGGCGGTTGAGGGGGGGGGGGGGGGTGTTCTCATCAACACTGTCTACAGTGATCTTGAGACATCGTGGGTACGTGCCTTCTGAGAAGGAAGCAGAGCTGGGGGACTGTCACCTGAGGTCTCTCCCATCTCTAGGGCTGATGTTGCTGAGGTGGTTAAAAAGCTCCTGGGTGGATGAGATCCACCAAGAGTTTCTTAAGGCTCTGGATGCTGTGGGGCTGTCCTGGCTGTCACACCTCTACGGTATCACATGGACATTGGGGACAGTCCCCCAGGACGTCAGACAAGGGGTGCTGGTCCCCCTCTTCAAAAACTGGTAGTCGGAGGATGTGCTCCAACTACAGGGGGATAAAACTCCTCAGCCTCCCCAGAAAAGACTATTCAGGGATCTTGGAGAGGGGGGTCCACCGGACAGTTGAACCTCAGATTGAAGAGGAAGAGTGTGGTTTTTGTCCTGGCCGTGGAACAGTGGACCAGCTCTATACCCTCTTCATGGTCTTAGAGGAAGCGTGGGAGTTTGCCTAACCAATCTAGATGTGTTTTGTGGACTTGTAAAAGGTGTTCTACCATGTCCCCCGGGTACTCCTGTAGGGGTGCTCTGGGAATATGGGCTACCGAACTCCTTTGTACAAGATGTGTGCTCCCTGTATCACTGGTGTCAGAGCTTGGTCCGCATTGCCGGCAGTAAATCGGATTAGTTTCCAGTCAGAGTTGGACTCAGCCAATGCTGCCCTTTATCACCGATCCTGTTCATAGCCTATATCAGGGATGGGCAACTCTGATCCTCGAGGGCCGCAGTCCTGCGAGTGTTAGGAATGTCTCTGCTGCAACACACCTGAATCAAATCATTGGGTAATTA
>JBAMHX010000016.1:4860801-4872463 GCA_037177515.1 Pseudomugil tenellus | reverse complement strand
AGAGGCCGGGCCAGTTTGTCGGGGGGGAGGGGGGGGGCAAGAGGGTGAAGTTTTTGGTTTTTGGGTTGGTTTTTGTCCCCCCCCCCCCCCCCCCCCATGGTCATGAGTTATGGATAGTGACTGAAAGAACGAGATTGAGACTACAGGCGGCTGAAATCGTTTTCCTCCGCAGGGTAGCTGGGCTCTCCCTTAGAGATAGGGTGAGAAGCTTGGAGGGACTCGCTGCTTCTCCACATCGACAAGAGCCAGATGAGGTGGCATTTGGTTAGGATGCATCCTGGACACCTCCCTGGTGAGGTGTTCTGGGCACATCGCTGCGGGAAGAGACCCCGGGGGAGACCCAGGACATGCTGGAGAGATTATTTCTCCCGGCTAACCTGGGAACGCCTGGGGATCCCTCCGGATGAGCTGGCAGATGTAGCTGGGGAGAAGTCTGGGCTTCCCTCCTTAGGCAGGTGTCCCTGCAACCTGCCTAAGGTTCCACTTAACCTGACCCCGGATAAGTGGAAGAAGATGGTACGGTAATCTGCTAAGTGGAAAAAAAAGTCTGAGTCATCTCTAATTTACAAGGTTGTACATGAAACTTAATACATGAATAAAGACTATTTCCTCAGATTACAAAGGTAATATTAAGGCAACAATGGGACATAAAAAAACCAAATGAAAAAACATTCCCAGAAACACTTTGTTGCTGCAGCTCCAGGTAAAACTGGTTCGACATGAGGTCCAGGTGCAACAGGAAGGAAGGGAGCGGGACTTCTTTTCTTTCTCCAGCATGCCAGCAAACCAATCAATTCACTTCCTCTGTGTGTGTTTTCACTTTCAAATAGCTTATCGCATTTTCACATACAAGCCTTTGATATCCAGCCCACAATCTGTAAAAACAGGCTGTGTGAATTTCTGTTGGTCTTTTGAAGTTAACCATTGTGGTTTAAGTTAATCCTACAACTTTGATCTGATGATATTAAAGTCATTATGGATATGACTGAGGTGAAAAACATATAATGTTAACCATATATCTGCTGATGCCGAATATCAAGGGGTAATTTATTTTTTTGTCAAGTGCCCACAGTGGCAAGTTGATTCAGAAACAGGGATTTTCTCAAAGAAGTTGCACAATAGGTGAAGCTGAGTGAAATGAAGCTGGCTTTGTGCCAGTATAGCTGGCAGGAGACTTCCACTCACATAGCAGATTTACCAGCATCTAAGTCAAGACAGCGTGTGCTTCCAGTTCTGCCCCCATGCTAACTGCCCCGAGGGAGGAGCAACAATACAGCAGGTGTGTTAAAAATGGGACTTGATTAGTTGCACTTTGCATCCAGCTGTCAGGGGTATTTTTCCAAACTTTCACCATTTCACTCAAATGCAAATGAAACAACTTTTCATCTGCTGAACTCACTCAGAAAAAAAGCTTCAGGAGTTAGATTCTAGCTGTTTGTTCTCACTGTTCCTTTGTTTCATATCAACTTTTATTTGGTTTTATTAGGCTATATAAGTTCAATGCTCATAATTATTTATATAACTAATGGCATGAGGTACATTAATATAATATATTTTACAGATATTGTAATTGTTCTATAAGCCTTAAAACTTTGTTGGTAAAAGAAGGTTTTAAGTCAGTGATTCCCAGCTCAATTCATTAAGGCCCGCTGTCCTGCAGACACTCCATGGTTCCCTGCTTCCACACACCTGGCTCAAGAGGTTCACCTCCATCTTATTCATACAGATGTGAAGTGACTTCATGTTTTATGAGCTCTGATACACTGACTGAACAAAAATGTTTTTTTATTTGTCATTATCTGCACACAAGCATTTTGTTGTTAAATATTATCGTTATGTGCTGAGATGTTTTATCACAATTAGTTTAGCATCTTGTTCCAGGATGCTGCAGGATGTGCAGCAAGGTGGAGTAAAACACAGATCTGCTACTGCTTTGTTCCAAGTATCTCAGTACTTTTGCAAAACATAATTTGTTTGGTCTGATATCTCTGAATTCTGTTTGCAATAATCTCATTACATCCTGCTTCCCACCTGAACAGCTGGCTTTTGCTCTGTTTGTAATTACAAATTACATTTGATCCTTTGTGTGTATTCTGCTGCATAACTTTCAATGTTAACTCTAAAAAACAAACAAGAGAAAAGAATTTCTTTGCATTTTTTCTTTTCCGTTAGAGAAAAGTAATGAGATTTTGTTTTTACAAGTCATTGACATAATACTTAAAATGTATATTTCAAAATATAATAAATATATTAAAATGGTCAAAACTTGAAAGACTAATGGGATACTGTACACAAAGACTTTTCCAATCATACCCAAACTATTGATGACTCAGGCAGGTTAATTTTCATAAATGTTTAATATGGTTCATTATTGCAACTTAAATTAATGCTTAACTATTCAGTAGAGGGAGCTAAAGGGTTAAGACCTCATTGTCTCCATCGTTTAGCATGATATTTTACTCTTTTTGTTGTTAACCACCTAATATCTGAATTTATTTACATAAACAAAATAAAGATTAGAAAGTAAGGAAATAACAGAACCAAGAGAGAAAAAAATAAACAAAAGAAAATATAATTATAGATTTCATTATTAACAACAAATATATTTAAGACTTTTAATATAATTTAAATACATACATAATGGGGATTAAAAGCAAATTGATCAAATAAATTTTTCCCATAAAGAAAAAAAAAAAAAAAAAAATAAGGACTGCTGTGGTGATAAGAGATAAACCATTGGTTTATGAATAAATCATCCACACTAATGCCTGACACCAGTCCATCATAGATAGTTTTGATTGTATGGCACAATATTTGTGTCTGATGAAAAAAAAAAATACAATCAACATTTCCTAAATTTTAGACATTATCCAAGAGAGTAAATTGAACTACCACTTCTTTTTGCACCACTAGTTGGAATTAAAATACAGCAGAATGAAATGATCAAACCCTCTCATCCTTTTACACTATGACAGCATACCTGCACTTATAAAGCGTGTCTACTCCTTCCGTTACCGTTTGTTTGAAGGTTTTTATTACTGACACAGGTTTTGATTAAGAAAATACAAAACAAAGGTATAGCATAAAGACAGTGAGCATAAATACAAAAAGTCCACATAACCAAAAGAAATGTCAGATGTCGTTATGGCGCCTTAATGACACTACGATTTATCTCAGGCCAACTTCTGAACAACATAATGTGTCCAACAGTAAATCAAAGCATGTCAGAAGGAGATCTACACATGTTCACTGAATGAGATAAATGGATTTTCTGGCTCTGGTCCTGTGCTCCGTGTACTCTTATTCTTTTTATCTCTACCATTTAGTCAGTCTTACAAGGTGTGTGTGTGATTAAAAGGTCATCCTGTCACACCTGTGTGGACTGCCTCCTGCATGCAACGCATCTCCTCCACACCTCTCTTGGCTCATCGCCACCTCCGGCTGAGGGAGATTCCTGTCTCAGAGTGTGTGTGTGTGTGTGTGTTTGCAACTGAAAGACAGAGACGGAGTCACCTTCTGGTGTGTTTGCTTTGCACTTTGTTTCATGTATGTCTTCAAGTTTCTGCTTGTGCGTAGTATTTCCAACCAGTCCTCATTCCTTTATCTACTTAGACGTAAAAACACTAACACGTCATTCTGGTGTGTTTTGGGTTTTAAAAGAAAATAGTTTATGATCAAATAACAATCCTTTGATATGCTTCAAAAACTTCCGCCTAACCAAACAGCATTACTTTCTATGTACAGCCAGATGTGAGACAAGTAAACAAGGAACTTTCTTTAAGTGTAGCAGAAGTATGAGATACTAGAACACCATATCCGATTTAAAGAAGGCAGAGTTGCTTAAACAAAATACAGTGACTGCATAGAGAAAACCACAACCTGGAATATCGGCATTCTTTCATGACAGATAAATAATGTGTTTTCAGTTAGATGTATAATTGGGAAAAATGTCTTAGTTACTTACAAGGCTCTATTTGGAGCTTTATCTGAATGCGAGTGAAGTTTTCAGAAAGCTGGAATTTGACAAATCTGAGAATAAGCAGGTCAAACATTTTCCGTGAAAAGCGGAAACTGTAAAAGCCCAAAGAATTTCAAGTCAGTGCCTCTATTTCTTAAAAATCTCTTTTATGGACAAATAGTCCATAAATCAAAGGCTTTTCTTCACTTGGATTCCTTGAAAGGCGCTAAATGTACACGTTAACTCATTTAACAGCAGCAGCAGTCCAGTCTGTGCTTGTTCACATCTTAAGGCCAGCGCATACTGGCACATAATGGATACACATTGTATCCAGTAATGAAAAAATAAGAATGGCTGCTAGAAGTGATGCTGTTACCAACAATTTACTGGGTAAATACCACGGCAGAAATTCAGGCAGCACTAAAAACATAAAAAAACCAAAAAACATTTAAAAGCTCTTTGATTCATTCAGCAATCATCCTGTTGTTAAATTGTGCTATATGAATACACACTCCTTACATCGTAAATTACAAATGAAGCAGCACTTACTGTATATTCCAGATGTTCAACTGCTAGTATTTAAATCAGGTTTAGATAGGTATTATGATTATAAATATCACCTTGTATTTACTAGGATTTAATAAAGTGAAGTTTTACATATTGTTACGAGGTTAGAAAGGCTAATTAAATCTGTTTCCTCTTTATAAAACTTAACATTTGATTTCCTGATGTTTGACTGCTGCCATTTTAAAATGAGTTTTAATTTCCATAAACATCAAACGAAATATTCAGCTGTGTAGTTTAAGCTACTTACATTAAAGTTTTCTTAACGCTGAATTTAAGTCTTCAGCGTACAGAGGCTTCATTAGACCTTTGGGGAGAGAATCACACAGTCAGGTTGTAATTTTTGACACCAAAACAATGAACTGAAAAAAATGTTTTGCAGGACATATAGATGTGCATTAGGGGTATTAATTCTGTTTATTGGAAACATTAATTATCGTTTCTCATTTTTCCATTAGTGAAATGAAGAAAACAGGGAGAATTGTGTTATATATTCCATTTTATATATATTCAAGGCAAACCACATTTTCTCATCCATCCTGTCTGTCCTCCTGCAGCTTTACTAGAAAGTTTATAACAAAAGGTAAATGAAAAGGAAGCTTTCATGATACCCCTCTCTGCATAATTGTTGCAGAAGATTTTGGTCTTTCATTTGTTCCTTTGACCCATTTTCGATAATATACATATTTTCAGGGAGTTACAGTGGAGACAACAATAAAAATCTCATGTGCCGAGGATAAATTGTCATTCCTCACAATTTCCTTGAAAGTTGCTTGGCATGCTGAAAATCTCCCTGTTGCGGCTCAAATAGCAGATGTAGCCTGAAAGAATATAGCAATAAATGTAAATCTGCCTCTCTCTGCCTGCGTGCCCGAGGAGGCTCTATCTGTCCTTTGATTTCAGAGTGAGACGGTTGCATTTCAACACGGCAGCTAAAATTGCAGCGGTTGACTAAATATGGATGTGCAGCAGTGACATTAAAGAAGGAGACTTAATTGAAGAACATAACTACAGGACATCCCAGAATACGGTGGGGTGATGGTTGTCGCGGTGACGAATCGGTCACAAGATGGGGGGTGGAGGGGTGAGGTATTCCTGTGCCTCTCTTGCTGAATCTCTGTCATGCATCGTTTTGATGTCACTCTCTACTTCTTCAGGATTTACCTGTGCATGTGAATACATCCTTAGAGAGGATACTTGTATCCAAACCAAAGCCGTTAGACATTCAATAGTCACTTCAATTCAACTTTACTTGTTTAAATTTGCTTTATGTATGCAATATGTTGTTTTCTTTAGTTAGGCTATTTATTAGGAATAGGATGAAACTAATATGTTATTAAAGTCCCCTTAGATGACATTGTTGTGAAGAGCCATTATTAAAATGAAGCTGAATTAAATTGACTCAAATTTCCTGAGTCTATAGTTTAAAATCATCCATTTTCTTTTCTTCTATATATTGATTTATTAACTAATGTTAATTTCAAAGTATTACATTAGTAATTATAACACATTTTGTTGAAACTGAAATTTAAAAGAAACATTTTTGATCCGCTATTTATCTAAGGGAGATGTTGTCATTTTAATAAGATGATGAGAGAAGACCTGCAAAGATATTAAAAGGCCGTTTAGCTGGAACAAGATGGTGTAACGAAATAGTTCTACAAACCAGACAAAACCAATGGGCATCAGTTCTTTTTCACTTGAGAAATAAAATAATTAGGGCTAAGAGGAACTGCTGCTGAAGTAGCAGCAATGCTGGATCAAGCAGTTCTGATTGTGTGTTTGCCTGATGCTTGATGAAGCCCCTGGTTAATAATAGGCTGAGAAATGCACAATCAATGATGATAGCAATCAAATAATGGGTCCTCACTTCACCTTGGAACATGTAATACCAGCCTACTTGGTCTGCTGTAAATCATTTGTAATCAATGATACAAATAACATGGATGCACATCTTAGGTGGAAAATCTCATACTTTGAATTATGTGATTACATGGTCAGGCCAGTTTAGTCTTCACTGTAACTGTGTAGTTTCAAACGCTTCAAACTTTTACTTTTGGAGGACTGAGATACACAGTCTTATTATGTTAAATATATAAAATCAATTAATTAAAATTTGCTGTTTATTTTCTAGTAATAGTGCATAAAGAAAAGAGACATAATAGTCTAATGATGACTAAATTATGAAGAGGCATCTTCACCATGAGTAGTATGAATATAAGTTTAGTTTTCATAAGTTATCTGGATGAGTTATTTTTTATCCTGAGACCTGATGAATTAATCTTTCGGTGAAAATGTTGACTTTAAGCAGCATTTTCATGAGAATTTTCATAGAATGAGAAACAGTTAGTCACTGCTGAAAAAATCAGCTAATAACTAATTTTGTTTATGATATTTGATACAGTATTTGGTCCCAAGGATGCATGATGTGTTGTACAAGTCGACACACATATGCACATACGTGTGTGATCCAACCAGTTGCCAGTGTGACATCAGGGGAGGCCCCCAGCCGTGGCCAACACATGGTGCTACAAGCCACTGCCAGGTCCCATCTGTGTGTGTGTGTGTGTGTGTGTGTGTGTGCATGCTACATAAATTAATAAACATATCTGACAAGTGCAATGCAGGCACCCGGGGGCATCATCATGTTTGCAAACAGCCCTCCCACTTTTCCCTCTTTGCACACACACAATCACAAGCACACACACTCCCCGAGGAGCAGCGATTGTTTAATGATTCAATTAGCTGTATGGCGTGCTGAGAGCTAGAGGCAAGATGGAGTGATAATTGATAAACATGTTTAATCCTGTGAGAGAGAAAGAGAGAGGGGGTGGAAAGATAACACCAGGCAGATAAAACACACACACACACACACACACACACACACATGCACTCACACAAATGTTTTCGCAGCCCAGTGGCTCATGTTGTTCAGATGTTAGTCCAGGAGAGAGGTGGTCCTGGTATACGACCAACTAAATGCTTTGTATGTTACACAAAGAACTTTCAAATAACTCAAATAGAAAGTAACAAATATAAGAAATAGTCTAAAGAAGAATAGTCTAGAGGAAGGATGCACAATGGATGCTGAATAAGCTGTTCGGGGGTACCTCAGAGAGTTTGACAGAGTTCAGTAGGACAACTTTAAGTTTATTCACATAACAGAGGATTTACACAACTACTAAGCTCAACTGCAGAACTCACACTGTTGTCAGTGCACTTTCTGCTTTTTTCTACCTTGAAGCTTTAAATATATAACAATGTGAGCGGCTGCGCTCCTCTCTCAGGCTTCACCTTTTTTTTTTTTTTTTTTTAGCTTAGTGGGTTTTAGTGTTTAATTAATGTTTAATTCAATGGTACAGCTTTTTTGTCCATCACAGATGGTATCATAGAACAAAACCCGTATACTATTTAGCCAATAGCATACATTGCTAATGACAGACTACAGAGTGGTGATTGTTTGTTGAGAATAATCACCTGTGGGTCTGAGAATGTATGGCTGTAAGGCAAGGTAAAGACAATTAAAAGTGCTTTAAATAAAAAAGCATTACAGTAGGGTGCAGAGAGATTTTTTTAAAAAAAAACTACTACTATCAATATATTATTATAATAACATAAAAATAATATTTTTAGTTAAGACAAAGAAAGATATTTGAAAAAGAGAGTTGCATACAGGAGCACACTTCCTTATCTGTCATACATTTACAATATAAATTATGGATTTGAGGACACTGGTAGCTTAATGTGAGCATAACTAATGAGTAAAAAAAGTACAGATATTAACCACCTGCTTGGAAACACTCATTGATGTTTGTTTTTCTTCACACACGCAGCAATGATGACATGACAGAGTACAGTATGTCCTCTGTCATGTAATAGAAAGCAAAGAATGGGAAAGCTGTATTGTTCTGAACATACACAAAAGCACCATTAGTCTGTTCTATTGCAGGCTCCAGTTTACTTCACAAACTTAAACAATGTAAATAAACCAATCTTGAATTAAGTCCAATTAATAATATGTTCTACTGTATTAACCCGCTTTAGTTAGTTGTTACACTTTTCTTGGACTAGTTTACCATTCCAAGTAATGTGTGATGTAAAACAGAATCACTAGAATCTGCACAGTTCCCCATACCTACATAAAGGCAAATATTGGTGAATATTGCTGAGAATGACAAAATAAACAAGCTGTGAATGAAGCCTGGGGTGTTTAATCCCTTAAGAGAGGAAAAACATGACAATGTGATTTTGATTCATCTAACAGCAGCTGAGTGGCAGCTCTGTCCTCTCTGCTCTCCTGACTGCAGTGCAAATATAAATAGAAAAGCAGTCCATGAAGAGAGTTGTACAGCTCCAAAAGCTTCTAGAGCCATTTGGGATAAATGAGCCTATAGTAGCTTGCACTCAAATACCTACAATTCCAACCTATCCACATCATAACTTTACTTCTCTTTTTGCTCTGTGAAATAGTAAATGTAACTTATGTTCTTTCAGCATTACTCAGGGTACTTTATTAAACCCGGTCTGCTATTTCTACCTATAAGGCTCACTGTGTTGCTGCATTTGCGTCTTTTCATCTGGTTTGATTTGTAATGTACAACAACACTGGCATTAGATTAAGATTATATCGGTCATGTTGTGGCCCAACCTTGGCATACTGTGCTCCTGGATATTTCTGTTTATTCTCTCTCATGGAAGTTGTTGCTCAACCACCTTTGGGACCTAAAAGAAAAAAAAAAACATTTTACTGTACATGCAGAATGATATTTAGCCAAGAAATCTGCTTGTTGTGATAGTAACAGAGAGGGGTTGTATATTGGTTATTGACACAAACAGCTTAGTGGCCAGTCACATGACAGCAACTTAATGGATTTAGGCATGAAGAGATGTCAAGGTGGTCTTTGAAACTTAAACAAGGAGGAAAGCAATTTTAGGTAATTATATCCCAATTGCAGTGTGTGAGCGTAACTCAAACAACTTTTACAATTGGATTTTGATACTCCGTATACCTGTTTATGTCCCCAAGGAGATGACGTGTATCAAATTTCAAGATTATCGGATTTATAATTTCCCCACCAGGTGGTGCTTCATGCACAAAAAATCTGATTCTTGGCTGTATCTCTGGAACTATTTGTCTCATTGACCTCAAATCAAGTGCAAATAAAAGGTCATGACCTCAGGATGCATCCTGTCCTGATGTGATACTGGGCTGGTTCAAAGTTTTGATACCAGGTGGAGCTTTGTGACTAAACATGTGTGGCTTTATGTTATTGTATTGTGTCTATTTGAGGATTGGTGGTGTATATAGGGTTATGTCGGGGATACAACCCTAGCCATCGCTTACAATGACCTAGGACTGTTTTAAAACATGGCATACTAGAAGAATTGCATCTCTGAATACACAACATAGCAAATTTGAAGCAGATGGGCTACAGCAGCCAAAGACCACACCCCAGGCAACTACTACTAGTAGATGAGAACAGGAAGCTGAGGATACAATTCACACACTGAGACCTGGTCTGATGAGCTCCACATTCAGATGGAAGGGATACATTTTACAATGAGTACCATGGAATCATGGATCCCTCCTACCTTGTATTACTAGTTCAGTTGGTGTAATGGTGTGGGGGGGATGTTCTTGGCATCCAGGGACTCCAGTCTAGTGCTTGCTAGTTTCAGGGGGGAGTACCGTAAACCCCAAGTCATCCGACATATTTTCCAGTTGGCCTATGGTTCAATCAAGAAGCTGAATCCTTGCTGTTTGATGCTATGCCAGTATATTTATGATTCTCTAATTAGAGATGCAAAATAAAAACAGACGGCTTGCAACATTTACAGCAGTTAGACATCCACATTGGCACATTGACAGTGAGGCAACCTTTCAGCACTGCGGCCTCAATGAAAAGGCAGTTTAAACAGCTGCTCTGTGTGTATATTTGCCTGTGTTTACATTTGTGTATGCCTTAGTGTGTGCTATGTACAGGGGCGAGGAGTAAACTGGGGAAGTCAGTAAGTTCTTTTGTGTTGAAGACAAATGTTGACTCTAATGTCCCAGTTGACCTTTGACTGATGGGTATTGGTAGCGTTAATCAAAATGGTCACTGTCACGTCGAGCATACATTTCTATTTAAACTGAAGAAGTTATGAAATGTTACCGCTGGATATATAATTTACATTCATGATAAAGAAGCATACGATGGAGTGGCAACCTGTCCAGAGTGTTCACCCTTCTCTTGCCTGCTAACAGCTGGGACAGGCTCCAGCTCCCCATGACCCTGAACTGGATTAAGTAGAGTAGGAAATGAATGAATGAAAGAATGACAGAGCAAAAACATTTTCAGTGGAACTTTACAAACGATATGAACCAAATCCAGAAGGAAAGAGAATAATGTTAATGAAAAAACAGGAGTCAAACACAAAGAGTAAAAAAGGCTTCCAAACATTTGTTGCATTAATAATATTTAAAGCCCAGAGAATGTTATGGCCCAGTTATAGCAGTACCTGACCCAGTAATGGACAGCTCCTTGGAGCATTCCCCACCACAGATGACAAATCAAAAAGATGAAAATATATTTTGAATATGGTTTTAACATATGTAATGCTGTGGAAGATTATTATGTCACCAATGGGTTGCTTTGCTCATGTGGATAACATTCCTTTTAATAGAAATCAGTGGGTTATGTTATTAAGAGATAAGTCCGGAGAATCATTCTTTTCCATGAGATGATACCATTCCATACCACACCGCTGTATCTTCCCAATAGTTTTTTTCCTTTACAGACCTTTTAATGACACAGTGTGTGAAACTGTGGCAGCACAGACAAGCACATATAGCTCTGCTGTGTATGTTTATTACGTTACACTGATGAAGCATGTGCTTTGATCCAAAGTGATTTAGAAGCATAGAGTGGATATTATGCTGAATGACGTAGCAACAGGTTTTAAGTTCAGAGGAGTTTAGGCATCTCCTCGCCGCGATCATCATGGCAGCTCAAAGCGGGAAAAACTTTACGAGCAACTTAAAAGTGAGTATAGAGGGTTTATGCAACGGACTTGCAGTTTTGGAGTGTAGAGGAAATTCATGTATTAGCTTAATTACCTTGCTCTTAATGTCTAGCTGAAAGGTTTGACTATAAGGCT
>JBAMHX010000016.1:4838841-4849955 GCA_037177515.1 Pseudomugil tenellus | reverse complement strand
TTTTTATACACACACACACATATATATATATATATATATATATATATATATATATATATATATATATATAATCATATTTAGTTATTTAAAATTTCCAGCATTGTGTCTGTCGTAGTTTAAATGAGTGTTGTTAACACTGTAATTTAGTAATGTAAAAATCAGTCCCACCAATCCCACTGGAATGTGTTTACCTGCCTTGTCAACACGGTACATATTCACTGTATCCTTCCCACGGCTGTCATTAACTGGTTTATTTATTCCGACACACACTTCCAGACCAGACTGTGTGGAATGAACCTGGTCCAGTGCGGTGTGTAGACAATGACTCCAGTGACAGATTAAGCAAAACACCGACACCCATGTTGACTGACAGCTCTGACTTGCTCTCTGACACCATGTAATAAAACAGACTCATGTGCATTTATCTGTCAGTTAAAAAATAGATTTGATTGACACTTTTCTTTGTAATTACCCTGTAATATAAGGCTGCACCTACAGCGTTACATATTTGGCTAAAAAAACAAAAAAAAAAACACCAATAATAACTTCATTATGACTACTAATGTTTATGGAACAGGTGGAACAAGTTTTTAAATAAAAAATAAATGTTAAGATAATCTACAGTTTTTACAAATCTAACAGTTAAAAAGCTTCACAAACATGGCATGCAAAACATTCCTAGTTTCATCAGCCTGTTAAATGTCTAGAAGAAGAAAAGAAGCAGACATCTTGTCACAAAAACTTTAAATTTAGACAAAGTGATGTCTTTCTCATACAGTCAAACAATGGTGTCCCACATTGAAGCAGCTGCTTGGTTTGTCCTTATTTAGCTCCAGCAGTGATGGCAGAACAGCATGCTGGAAGAAAAGAACTGCAACCAAACTTATGATAAACATAATCAAACATTCTTTCTTCCATGCTGTTTTACATTAATCAAACTATTGAATAAACATATATAAGCATAATCTATCCATCCTCTTCAATCAAAATGATGTAGTTAATGGAAGGCTAAAAACACAAACGTTTTATTGAATTTACAGGAAGTCATAGGTTTGCAGTCACTGCTGATATAATGTATTTACTGTCTCATCTTTCTGACGGATCAGTGTCAGAAAGATGAGATGATCAACATGCAGTTGCAAATATTCACGTTTTCTTTTTCATGTATCTCTAGTGCAACTCTGTAGTTGAAAGTTTAGCTGATTCATTTCATTGGACAAAATTATGTAAAATGACATTTGCTTAGTTCAAAAAGTGGCTTCGAAAGCCTACTGTACAAACACAAAAGCATGCGCACAGTAAACACATATAAATGTTACAAACGAATAAACTAGTATCCATCATTGAAAACAAATATCACGAGGAGGTATATCAGGATGTAACACAGTATTTAAAAGCAGAAAATCATCCTCATCAATAAATAAATCCACATCAATCCATCGTGGACGCTTATGTCTCAATGTCTTCACGGCAAAAATCTGCCACTACATGCTGAGCTGAACTGGCCTTGCTCGCTCCACTGCTGGAGTTTTGAGACTCTGTAAGGCCGAGACCGTGGCTGATATTCCCTCGCAGTGCCAAAATAACTCATTCATGAGTACTGATAACACATATACTCCCATCGTTTACTGCACCCGGCTTTTAAGCATATCCTTTGTAGAAGTAAATAAACAGCATAATGTGATGGATTCTTCTAAACCAGGTGTAAGCAACTTTGGTTCCTTAATGGGCATTGTCCTGCAGGTTTTAAATGTTTTTCTTCTCCAACATATCTTATTCAAATGGATGGCTAATTGACATACTTGTGTAGAAGTTGATAAAAGGCTTAAAGGCACTTGTAGAACCATCTCACTTAGAATCAAATTAACAGGGATATGTCTAAAACCTGAAGGACCCCTTCATTGTCCATATCTGTTCTAAACAAATAATCCATTATTTCACAGATCAGTGAACATGATGGCATGCAATTGGGTTTGAATCTGATATTTAAATGTCTACCATGGTGCTAATTTATGATGTTGACATATACAGTTAATCGAAAATTATATATTTTTACACACACATTGTAATAAAATGCATATATTCAACCTGTACTCTAAACCTATCCTGTTGAAGGGAAAACTTACGCCAAAGTAATTCAGTTCTAAGTTGATGAGTTGTTGCTGCATTGCCTAAATAATTATTCATACAAGTTATTCTTGCATCTTTAATTGAACTGGTAAGCTGTGTGGTTGTGTACCAGGAACGTGAGCTATGCTAGCGGTGTTTCTTGCAGACCACCTGCAACTCTGAAAGCTACAAATGTAAAAGATATTTGGTGGAAATATTTGTAATAATAAACATTTTATGCAGAAAAAGGGAATGACATATTAAAGGGGTAATTGTCAACTTATAACACTAAATCATTACTGCTTTTTCCTTATTGTCTCATTAATTCTGTCTATTTAACTTTAAACTTGGAGTTCAATCTTAGTTTGTTGTCCCTATGCCAGATAAAGCTTCCTGTTTTGCTTCAGAGAGAAATAACCTGAAGTGGTTCATCAGCTTTGAGGAAGCCATGTGATTCTTTACTGTCACTTTGAACCCAAGGGAAATGTCAGACTCAGGGTGGGTCAGGAATGGGTGTACTGCACTCGGATTAACGCTTAAAATAAGACGGAGGGCAGGGGACAGTTTCTGCTAAGTCTGAAGCTTGTGAAAAACAATTACCGTTTCCTGTCTGTGATGCATTATATTCCTGTGTAATATAATTTTGAGCGAGTCAACTTGAAAGGAATGCACAGTTAGCACAGAGTCTAAAAGCCAGATTTGAATGGAATGCACTGTTAACTGAAAGGATTAATACAAGATTTGCCTTCAATGGTTGAACGACTTCGAAGAGAGTGCAAGAGTGACTTGTCTGGGAGATCCCTCCAAGCCTAAGCGGTGTTCGCACACACATATCGAAGTGCATACACCCAAACTCTCCATCTCACTCTCTTTCCTCTTCCTCCCTCGCTTTTTCTCTCACTCACTCACACACATTCACAACCCTTACTTCCTCTCGTTGTTGTGTGTGTTTTGTCAGTCTAATCTCAGTCTAATCCTCACACTACTGCCAGACAGACAGGCCCACCCAGGTGAATGAGTCTGAACTTAACTATACGTGTGCATGTGTGATTGTGAGCGTGCATGTGCAACAGAGATGCGCAGCTGGTAAACATCTCAGATCATGTGACACAGATGATAATGAGGATGTGTGTGTGACATGTCGGGCCTGTTTTGTTCATATGTGCAGTAAAACCAGCAATTTTGCATTTAATCTACTAATTTGAGCCATTAGCTAGCATAATGTCCCTTTAGCATCACAAGCTAATGAACAGAGTTACTTTTTCTCATTAAGCTTTATTTAATCGCCTCTGCTTTTAAGGTCAATTTATGTTTCTTTTTGCATATTGGTATGTCTGTTTCAAACACAACTGCTACTGTCATGCATCCCTTACATTTGCTGGGTTATTCGCCAATGCGGCTATCTGAGGTCAGGTCAGAGGTGTGTTCGCCTCTGAGTTCTGAACTCAGACAACAATCATGGCTACATTGGAGGAGATCATTCTAATTCATATTCTCACACATATAGAAAGGCAACAGAGAAGACTGCAGTTGTCTGTGCAGCCATTAAATTGATCTTAGGCTCTTCTTTGTTCACTACACAAGTCACCCATCAGCTATAGTGTCCATAACTTCCCCAACAGTTTCCAGGATATTACTCTGTTTGCATCTGCAAAGATTCTGTCCACAGGAAACTTGCTAATGTGAAAGATGCAAACAACAGTTGAAATGCTCTCTATCCATCTTTAGTAATGAAAAGAACAGGACCTTGTGTCTAAAACTTTCCTTAAGTTTTGATTCTGACCTTAACAATATGTTTTGTAAGTATTTTACATAGACTAATTGTAAGTTAGCATTGTAACCTGTTAATCTTTGTTTATTTTGTAACTTTTTTCCCCAAGTAGAAATTGTGTGCAGTTCTGAACAAATACCAGGTGGAGTGAAAGGCAAAGTGCTGTGGTTGTACTGGCTCTTCCTTCTGGTATTGATGGTAAGTCATTGGTTAGAGACTACAGAGGCTACAGGATCAAAACTTCATAAAGAAAGTTAGTGTGTGTGTTTTTGTGTGTAAGCGAGACCAGACCTTATCTGTGATTAATGCAGTGTGAACAACTTCTGCAGGTGTCTTACTGTAAATATGAATTGGTTGAATTTTAAACACTAAAAATACAAAAAAAATTGTTGGAACATTTCTTCTCCTCACTGAATCCGGATGTCCCAGGATGTCACACAGACGAGACACCTTCGTTTATGCACTTTGGTTGTGTGTCAATCTGGAGCTGTTCTTATGATGTGACAACAAAACCGAGGTCTCGTCTAAACATTTTCATGATGGAAAGGCACTTGCCTTGCAAATAGTTTACTGAGTTCAGAATGACAGTTTAGGAGCCTTATGATCAGACCTTTCAGCTAGACATTAATTAAGAGTAAAGTAATTAAGCTGATATATGAAATTTCCCCAACAAGGTATTCTTACCAGAATCAGAGTATGATCACACTCTTGAGCTTGATTGAAAGCTGTTTAAGCTGTAAAGGATTGGTAACTGCAAATAGACAAACTCAAAAGACTTGGAATGACATTTCATGAAAGCGCATGTGCATGTAAAACCACCAAAACTGAGCCTAAAATAACTGAAATGATTATAATCATGGAAAAATCACTAGGGTTGGTGTCACCTTTCCATTATGTGTGAAATGCTTTGCTAAACTACAAAACCGCTTTCACGTGAACATAAGGCATGCGCCATAAACTGTTCATAAATCACAACTTGATTTGGCATCCAATAAATCATTTTTAGAAAAAATAAAAAACAACTTTTAAACTGCTTGTAAACAAACAAGATGTGACATTTGGTCTGAACATAATGATGAGTTGAAACAGAGTTGAAACCTCCTAAACTTAAAAGATGCAACAATGATGAGAAGCATAATATATATGAAAGTACAAATGTTTATTTGATTTCTGCATGAATAAAATGTCCAGGAGTAGATAAGATAGGGCAGCTTGAACAGTCTCGGGTGTCAAATTTCATTCATTTCCTCACCAAACATGGGAGCGCTACCTGCTCCATCTGCAAGACCCTCGTTCCACAAGATCCTCTGTTCTGGAGACATGGATAGAAATTACATTCTTAATTACACCATGTCATATGGTTATCTGACAGTTTAGCACCCAATTCCAAAAATAATATTGCCCCAACACTGTAAAATGTAACTTTGAAGATTTTTCCCTATTTAATCCATGTACGAGTCATTTCCAGCAGACATTAAAAGCTGAGTTGCATTTTATATTCAACTAAGACGTGCTGCTGCTATTCTATGTACCACATATGACAAACAGCTAATCCTTATTTATGCTTTGCCAAGCCTGTCACATTTTAAGCTGCACTTCCATTATGGCCAGTGGCAGGTAAAGTGCAGTAAGCCTGACTGGATTTGGCAGCGGTCTGAGACACAGATGGTAAAGCCTTCCCTTCCAAAATGAAAGATATCCCCCATTTGAAAACCGACACCTTCTACAGCGAAACTATTGTTGGCAAGAAAGTAAACCTCGTTATGGAACAGCAAGAAGTCATAAACGATCTTGAGACTTTAGCATATGTGTTGTGTTGATGTGATAAGTTGTAAAATGCTCGCTGATAAGTTAAGTTTGGTTTCTTACCCAAGAAAAATAAATGCAAGAAATCCAAACGATCAATTCATATTTAACACGATACAAACCGGGAGCACTAAAACAGCTTTGACACAATGAGTTAAAAGCACGGCTTTACATGTGTTTTTTTAAAAAAAAAATAAAAGTCTTCTTAGTTATATTGTTAAAAGTTTCAAATCCACTGTTCTAAATGCCTAATAACCATGACTTTGTGAAATGGCATTCCCGCATCATTCATCCTGGAATCAGTGTTGTAGCATTGTGGTGCATTTTGCTTCAATTAGCTTCAGAAGCAACTTGTTATAATTTAATTTATAGCACAAAGCAACAATCTCCTTTTAAGGTCCATTCCATGGGGCGGCTGTGGCGCAGGTGTAGTGTGACTGACTTCTGATCAGTAAGTCATGAGTTCTGTTCCAACTACGTCGGAAGTTTTCCTAAGGGGACGATGTGTGCTTATAGTACTGAACAGGGAAAAGTGTAGAGATCAAAGATAAATAAAGTATTATCATTATTATGCTATTCATTTTCTTATTATTACACATCATGCACTTTTATCCTTTTGGACAGTAAGACTTGAGGAACTTTTGTTATAGAGATACTACTGGCTGGAATTTTCCAGTTATGCTGCACAGCCAGTTGAAATTATGTTACTTATTGACGCAGTTGATGCAGATTTAATAGTTAGAAAATAATGTGGACGTGCTGTGACAGTGCAGATGAAGGAGACAAGAGAAACTATCATTTACAGACTCCCCAGATGTGTCCAACCAGTGATTGCATAACCCCAATGTAAAACAAAATCTTCACAACTGAATAAAGTTGGATGTTAAAACAAAATAATAAGAGACATCAAGCAAAATATCTTCCCTATTTTACCTACGTTCCTTGAAGAGTCGAAAACTTGCAGCCACTTACATTTTGAGGAAGGTATTCTCCTTTTTATTCTTGTTAAAAACAGGTGGGACTAAAGTATGGTGAGGCTGATTGCAGGTGAAGAGGCCTCTTGGTATTCTGGGTAATTTACATGGCATGATTACTCCAGCAGCCATTTCTTTGTATGTGCATTTGTGTTGGTTATGAGTGTGTGTGAAAGAGAGATGGTAAAATGGTGCTAAACATCTGTGAGCTTGATGACACTCACTTAAAACAAGAAGAAGGGAGTTGGAAGGGACATATGATTGAAGGATGAAAAGAAACAAGAGGATGGAAGGAAGAGAAGGAGAAGGATGGGGGCAGGGAGCAAGGAGGATGATGAAGATAGGAGGAGAAGAAAAAGGATGAATAAAAATAATGCAAGTGAAACAGGGAGCAAATAGGGAGGAATGAGAGGAAAGATAAAGGACTGAATTTCTTAGAAATAGTGATGCTAAATGTGGAAGAAAGAAACTGAGTGTTTGTGTTTTGTAATGGTGTGTGTGTGTGTGTGTGTGTGTGTGTGTGTGTGTGTGTGCACAAACCTGTGTGTTAAGGGCAAACAGGGCAGGCGGGCTGCATGGTCTAACTTGCTGTAAAAGCACCTGAAGAAACAACACAAGACTGGCATGATAACATCTAGCCTGACTGCCCGTCAAGCCTCATATGTGTGCAAACTAATGTGTGTACACAGGTTTGACTCAGACATGTTGTCCTGTCATATCCTGCAGGAGTGTAACTCTTCTTGAACCCAGATTTTTTAAAATGTTGTCTTTCTAAAACATCAAAGTTCACAATAAAGAAAAAATCTGATTCATACAATCAATTGAAACAAAATACTTTACTAGCCTAAAATAGAATTGTCAGTCATCTGAAAAGCTGCCACATTGCTCAAGTTCAACAAACTCAAGTTTACAAAACTAAAAAATATGTTCCTACAATGCTACAATAGCTAATTCATGCAAATGGCACATGAAGAAATAGGTTTTGTAAATGAAATTCTAATCAGTTACATGTCTGATTTTTCATTTCAGAATACATTTTATTCCTGTGTTGTGTGTGAGTCCATCCGTTCTGTTTGGCGTTTTGGAAGGTAGGCTTGATATCACTAGTAATTCCTGCCAGTCTGATACAATTGGATTTGAAATTCAGTTTGATTCCACGCATTTTATTTAGAGAAATTTCCTGCAACACCAATACTAATTATTTATAAAATATTCCATGATTGGATTTACATCAGAGAATGTACTCTTGTGGCGACATCACTTCCTGTTTTTTTCACAACATTCAGACTATTTATGCTCTGTATAGCGCTGTATAGTGGTCACCGCATTTCTACAGGTGTGAATGTCCGGAGATAAAATAGTTAAGCACTCCAAATTACCCACAATGCATTTCGAAAAATGCATTTCGAAAAATGCATTGTGAAGCAAACAACAAAGCAAGTTCAAATGATCAATCCATTACACTTTTATCTTTTTTTTTTTTTTTTACTGAACAGAAATGCAAAATCATCCATTAATTTTCTTTACTGGTTTGTTAGTCGTAGGGAAGCTGGAGCCATCCCAGAACTTAACACCCATGTAAATACCTGCAACAATGAAAGAATAAAATCAGTGTAAGGAAGTAAAATATTTTCATGCAAGTTTAGATTTGGACTGACATCCTCATGCACCCCATTGTTGCCGTGGTGACGGCTGGTAGTTCTGTGATCTGCTGTGAGGAGAAAAAAAGCCAGCTTCTTGTGAGTGCATTGTATAGTCTACATTGTATATTGCTGTCCTATGCCATAAATGATGGCTTAGAGAGTTGTTTGGTAGTTCAGACACAGTCACAGTGTTTGAGGAAGAGTCCACAGAGTCCACCATCTCAGTGTTACCTGCAATTACGAGAAATAATGAGCTGCTAACTACTTTGCGGATGAATGTAATCCAGTGATGAATAAAAATAATCTAAATTTGTCATCATCTTGGCGAGAAATGTTTGCGTATATGTGCAATGTTTACAGAAGGATTCCACCAAAAAACTCTTTATGAAGTTCTTGATAGTTTTCCAACCTACAGTCTGGGTGTCCAGAAGCAAAGTTATTACAAATGCTATTTTAAAATTCTGATTTTGTTTTAGCACATCCCAGTGTGTGAAGCTGACTTTAGACAGTAGAGAAGGGTCACCATGGGAAACAAAGCTCCCAACTTGTGGGAAAGTAAACACAGTTAATGCATTTTTAATTTATCTTCTTAATCTTTTAGGGTTTTTTTTTTAATAATTTTGTCAATAAAAACAAAAGGTAGTCATCATAAGGCAGGATATTATAGGCACCAAAAGGTAAAGCCTGATGTTCCCTTTAGTGAGGCTCACCCAACATCCAGCACGATAAAAGGTATTGCTATAATCTCTTTAGATTATTATTTGACGAGATAAAATAACTATTTTTTATTAATTAGTTAATTTGCACTTTCTTATTGAGCAGATCCAAGACTTTAGAACAAGCCCTCTTTGAATTTCAGTGTATTGCAGATGCTTTTTATCCACAAATATCTTAAATATGCAACAGCACTGAAACACTTCACCCAAAGAAACCAAACCCGGTGTGTTGTAACACATTTTTCTAGTGGTATCATGTAGAGAGATTTTACTGTTTAAAAAGAGAGCTGCTGCTCGTCATTTTTCTCTTGCTTCAACTCCTGCTCTGCGTCTCTCAGGCAGAGGTGGATTAGCAGAGTTCTGCTCCGTTTACCTCCACCTGTCAACGCTGTGTGTGTGTTGCTGTGCACGTGTGTGTCCTGTGCACTCAGCCATGAGAAGCTACCGCTAAGACCCTGCATCATAGGTTCTATGTAGGTGACAGCTAAGTAGTCCCACCCAGAGCACGAACACACACACACACACACACACGCAATCTAAAAGTGACGCTTTGAGACTCTTAAGCCCAGTAAATGCTTCGGGGTTTCAGGTCCTATCAACAGCGAAGCACTCAGAATATGAAAACCTGATGCTGCTTTTAATTTTCTTTCTCCACTTAAGTTGAGAGGAGAAGATAGAGAGACACAAAGATGGTGAGAGGGGGGAAAAGGATAGAAGGAGGGAGTGTATTGTCTTGTTGTGTGGTCCCGTGTGACTGTGAGGGAGCTGCACCTCCACGGCTCACTGCCATCCTCCTTCCTCCCCCAGCTGCCAGAGCCTGCTCTGGCCTGTTAGCAGGAAGTGTCCTCCCAGCTGACACACGCAAAAACACACAGACAACTTTTAAATGCTGGCAAAATGCCCCCCCATGAGACCAGAAAATGCAATCATTTCACACAAACTTCTGAATTAAAGATGTCCCACTGTGTCTGAACTCAATCTTGGAAGAAGGCCAAGTTGAAACTTCAACTTCACAAAGGAAGTGAAGTGAGTTTCAGCAGGCAATGCAAGAGATGACCAACAGACAAGCATCATATTGAAATACTGGGATGTGTGTCCCAGAGTACAAATTAATCTCTCATTAAATATGGAGAAAGATGACACATCCAAAGGAATATCTGATGGCAACAAAACTCCTTAAACACTATGGCTTCCATTGGGAGTCTCCTAGATATATTTTAGAGGAAAATTGTTTTTATTTGTTCACCTGAAAAATTAACTTTGACCTTTTTCAGTTAAATGAAGCATAACTGCTGATGTCACAAAGCCATCTGCTTCAGGTGTTGCTCACCTGCTTCTGCCTCTTGTTGGCTGACTTGCACCTGGATGTAGACATACAGGACATTCATGTTTGCGGTGTTGTCCCACATAAAGCAGGATTTGTACAAATAATCTTCATTTGGATCATGCATACATTTACTGCAACAACATTTAACTGTAAAATTTTATATCTGAAACAATACGATCATGAAATACACAATTAAGAATATTTATAATAATGAAACATAGCTGTGAGACCACAAATAACTGGTTTACATCACATTAACAGACATTTTTCAGCAAGTGGTGGATATGTGAGAGAAGACAGCCTGTACAGGTCAATGAACATGTTTTCCATGACTTTAGAGTAGATTTATCTGTCACGTACAAGCAACACATGTAGCTCCAGCAGAAAATTAAAAACATCATAAATCATTCAGCTGTGATTCTGCATCACAAAAACATGAAACTCCTCTCACAGTTGTTGTTCTACAGTCATGTATAACTAAGCCAGCGTCTATGAAGAACAAATTCAAAGTTAAACATGACTTTTAATCTTTGAAAAAAAATGACATGACTCTATGCTGGGACTTTTTCTCCTTTCTAATCTTTTCTTTGCTTTCTTAAACCCACTCCTGAGGGTTTGGACGAGTTTTTGACGTCTGTCAACGTTAACCGCTAACTGAGATGCGCCCCACCTTAACTTTACCCCTGTCTCTCCCTCAGTGCACAATGCCAAACTGGTTCCCGGTCACATCTATCAAACAATGAGAAACAACTTGATTGATGTAGTATA
>JBAMHX010000016.1:4817762-4834668 GCA_037177515.1 Pseudomugil tenellus | reverse complement strand
ATCTATATATATATATACAGAATTAGATTTGTAATTTCTAGTTTAACACACAATTTGTCACACAATTTTTGAACTTGGAGTGCACAGGAACTGTGCCTGTTTTCAGCTTGCACAGATGCCAATATATCTTTCTATCTTTAGTGAAATGAAACAGCCTGCCTAGCATATGAAAATGCTTTCCTCCCTTATTATCCAGCATTTCATTTTCATTTTTCTTTTCTTTTACCTGTGCAACTAAATTTAAAACATGCTAGAAGGCTCTGAGAGCTCACCCTGTCAAACTAACATTAACTTCAGTGTAAAAGTAATACTGAAAAGACACATGTATTTAAATGAATTTGTTGTCATTAAGTGGGACACAATGCTACTGCCATGCCAGCTTGTGTGTTGAGTATTTACAGAAAAATAAAAACCTCCTCCTCAGCATTCAGCTACTGCTTGTTTCATAACATCAAATAAATCTTGGGAGAAAAGAAGACAAGAAGAATCCTCTTTCTACACACTAAATAAATTGTGAGTTTGTAGGGTGGATAGGAACGTGTCTTCACATTGGGACAGTCTTTGGCACTCAACTATGATGTATGTAGCAGACAAATTCACACTTAGAAGAGTGTAAACCTTGAATTTGGACAGCTAAGTAACATCTGCATATTATTTTGGTAGTGGGCAACTTTAGAGAGTAAAAGGATAGAGAGCACAAAACACTTTGCAAACTTTAAGAACAATCAGTTTGATACCTTTTGTGAATCTGGACTTTTTCACTTTTACTTGAAGATGAATTCATAACTGCTGCTGTGTTTCTGCATGGATAAAGCAAAATGTTAGTTTTAGGATATAAACAAACCAGCAGCAGCTTGAGATCATGCTAAAAAGTATTTAAAAGAAAAAAAACTCACAAATTAATGTCATTTTCTGCCAGTTCAGACAAGTTAATTAATTAGGTTAATCAAATGCAACAAGCTTGTTTTAATTCTAAAGTTATGTTTGTATTTACTTGTAGTTTATTGATAAATTAGCAAAATTTTAAAAATGTTTATAAAGCTACTATAATCTGTCATATTTCATATGATATAAAGCATGCAGTTGTAAAGGTAAGAAGTGCCCACATAACATAACCAGCTACAGCCTGACTGACATGACTGTGCTAAAAAAAAGCAAAACCTCTGTATTAAATGTCTCATCAGTAAACTTGCATCAGTTGGCAGCTAAATCCAACAATTTACAGCATATTCCTGCAGTCTGGTATTTTGTTTTGTATGCAGAAAATACAATATTACATCCCTGACGTTTCAACTCAGTCAACTCAGTATTTTTGATTAAACTTTATTGTTCTGCATGTTGGAAGTTTTGTCAATAATTTCATTTTTTTATTTTTTACAGCTGTGTTGCAGCCTAATCGAATCTGGGTTCTGCTGGCTTGTAGCTTTGACTAAAACATTGCAGAATTAGGGAGTGCATGAAGGTGTGCGGGGTAATCTATACGGATGTGTTGATTTCCAAAGCGGAAACAGGGATAAGGATGACTTTGTGAGTCTCTCTGTGTGAGTATGCGTGTTTGAGGGCTACAAAAGTAATCTGCACCTCATAAATCAAGCTGCATTTCTGACCAACTCAGGCAACAAGACACACATGTACACACACTGGACTTTATGAATACATGCATATTAAGACCCAGATGCTCAGAGATACACTGTCATTTATTCTCACAGAAATGATCATGTCTGTTAAGATTAGATGTCAGTTTCTTTGTTAAAAAGGTGATTTATGTGTTAATTGTAAGGCCCGTTTGGCTTCTGTATGACATTGTGTGTGCGTTTGTGTGTTTGGGTGTTCATGCAGCCTCAGGGTAAAGAAGAATGACAGCTGCAAGAGGCCTCAAAATGATCCACCCTTCCTGCTTTTCACTCTATCCATCCCCTCTGTCCAATATGTACAAGTGATGGAGGCCCCTCAAAAGCATCTCTTGTTATTGCAGAAAAAAAGTCCAATTAAATGTCTTCTGAACATAGAAATCACATAGGAATATCATCTGACCCATATTTCCTGCTTGCTACCAGATAGTTACTAATTAGTTTTATACTAGTATATAGTATAGTTATAGTTTATAGTATAGTATAGTATAGTTTATACACTTTGCTGTTTTTTAATCTTATAATAAATTTGAATTTAATATAAAAAAAATCAATGCCACTGTCCAAGGTGCTGATTGTGGAGCTGTCCCAGATCCATCCACACCCAATACGTATAAAATTTGTGTAATTTCCACTTTAAGATGAAAAAAAATAATTATAGGAATCAAAGTCAAATCATTGTGAAAATGATTTGACTTCATTTTCTCTCCAAAGTTAACAAAGTTCTGAGCAGTAAAGGGTCAATCATACTTTTTACTGATTGGTTCAGCTGGAATTACAATAAGCTGAGTTGATCTATGATTAATGTAATGTTCTATCTTGTTAGCGGTGCCATTTCAACATGCAATGTTGATCTTAACGGGTGCTTTGGTGTTGTTTTCCCTGTTGTGCATTCCCATGTTTCACTCATGTTGTCCAAAGCATGACTTGAACAAACAGCAGCATTAGACAGACATGTGTGCTTACAGGCTTATTTTATAGGTATTTATATTAGCCATTAGATGTAAAGAAGGTAAGAAATATTGCTGTTGTTCTGAAATTACAAAGTAAGTTCAAATGAATTAATTTATGTGTTGGATCTGTACTTTTTTTTATTATTTTTGGTATGTTTATGTAGCGACTGGCGACCTGTCCAGGGTGTACCCTGCCTCTCACCCGACGGCTGCTGGAATAGGCTCCTGAATTGGATGAAACAGTTAAGAAAATGGATGGATAGATGTTTATGTTACAGTATGCTTCTATATTTCCTTTTTCTCCACTGGGACTCTTGGTAAAGTCATGATTTCAAATGATAATTTGGTCTCTAACTTGTTAAATGGTAAAGTAAAAACCAAACACATAAATAACTGATGGGGCTGGAGAACATCTTTTATCTAATTTCAGTAAGAGAATGGATGTTTAGCAGGGGTCATCCGTCTCATTCATTTTAAAAATGATCAATGTTATTTATGATGTTATCAAACCTGATTAAACAAAGAAGAAAGCTCCACCATAACTCAACATTATAGAATATGTAAGTGGATTATTTAGAAACATGTTTTAAGTTATAGCATCTATAGGATAAAAGGACTCTAAGCATAAAAGTCCCCAACTAAGCCAGGGTTAAATTATTCCCTTCTGGGTTAAATTGGATTTACTGGAACTGGAACTTACTTTTCTCAATCTGGGCTCTGTAGACTTAGTGATCTCTTAACAAAAAAAGCTGTTATACTGTTTAAACTCACTTTTCCACAGTTTTATTTGTCTTTAAGTACTTTGTGTTTTATGTCTCATTGTGAAGCACGTTGTGGTATTTTTCTTGAAAGTTATTTAAATAAACATTAACTTATATTCTTACTGCGTTGCAACATAGTGGAGGTGAAATGAAGAGGGAACAACAAGGTTTTACACCCAAACACACAAGATATAACAGATCAACCTAAATTTCCTCATATACTCATTAAGATTAAAAGTTGCAAAATCTGGAGCTAAAAGTAAAACCCTACATTGTCCTCAATGTATTTATTTAATAATGAGTGTGAATAAGGGCCTGTTTGGTCTAAAGTACAGAGATTTATTCATAAAGTTGATAAATCCCTCTAGTACAATGTGGGGATGTGTTAATCAAAGTATTGATCAATGAGATAACACTTTCTATTAGAGGACAAAAAAATAGCTTTTTGTCCACTTTTCCATTTTGTTTTGGGATTATTTTCCTCTTTCTGTCCTGACATATACTCTTATATAACAGTAACAGGTGGGTATGAAAGGGGAGCCCCCACGGGGATGGGGCAGAATGATGGATTGATGGAGGGCACGGCGGATGCCCGCCTCTCTTTGACAAGGAGAGGCAGCTGAAACAGACGTTCCACTCCCCTTTATTTGTGCGTGTCTGTGTGTGTGGGTTGCTACGCAGCTTTGGCAGGGATGGCACAACCATCTGCCTGGTTAGGGGTGTGTGTGTGTCTGGAGGAAGACAGGGTGCGATAAATGGGTGATTGAGTGTTTGAGCCTGCCTGGTGTAAATGAATGGAACACTGGCACTGGTTGCAACACACACACATTCAAAGTCAGCTGTTAAAAATGAGACATTAGGTTACAGTTGACTTGCTTGGAGACTGGTTGCCATGTTTGTTTACAGCTCAGAGTGCACATTGTGTGACTGAACTTAAAATGTTTTTTAGTTTTGTACTTGTTTGCGTACGGGATTAGTTAGTTTCCCTGTAGTATTGTGTACTCATACAGTTTGTGTGTGTTCATGGTGCAGGGGACCCTCCATCTCTGTCTCTTTAAAGGCTCTGTGTGCTGCATAAATATACTCTCTATGAAGGAGACAGAGCTGCCATACCATTTGTTTATTCTACAATATAACTGTGTCAATGACACTGACAGACACCCTGTTCGCAATAAAACAAGCTTTCTATTTATTGTGTTGTTTTTTTCTCTTTTTCTAATCAAAACAAGCAATAAGAGACGGCCTTTAATGGCCTCTTATTTTGAAGCATTGCTCTGAGAAACTGACGAGAGACATAATGAGTCCATCTTAAAAGCTTAAAATGTGATGTTGATGAGAAGTTGAGGGTAAACATAGCATTGAAAATGGATCAGAAACATAACAAAATCACTTTAATTTGTAATTAAAGTATTTTTAATCCAGATAATGTATTACTATAGCCTTTGATATCTTTACACAAGGGGAAGATGGAAAGAAAATGTTTAAGTGAAGCCATTTTTTTTCCAATGGAAGAAAAATAACTCATGTTGCTAATGAATCAAGACTGACTGAATAGATGTTGTGTGTCAGTTTGTTGTGGATGGTTTAGAGGGATGGTATCAACCTGCTGACAAGACATTAAACAGTAGCTAATAGTTTATCTAATTAGTTTTCTTTGAATGGAAGAAATAAGTTATCTTTGTGAGCTTGAAAAGAGACACAAACAAGATGTTTATTTTCTTTGAGGCTATAGATCTCTCCATTTTTTCATTCATTTTAAAATATGTATTATCATTTACTCCCCTCCTGCCTGACCTTCAGTAAAAAGTTAAGTCACTAAATATACATAAATACGCATTTAGTCAATTAACTATTTTTTTCCTTTTTCCTAGATAATTGCCTGTGTTTAGATGAAATGTAGACTTTATGAGATGTTTTAGGCAGAAAAGCCGCTTTAGTGTTGTTGTAAATCCGTTTTCTGTTGACATGCAGTGTCCTGCACTCAAATTATTATGAGACATTCAAAAATCCTTTTCAGCAACTCACAAAGCAGGTGGACTAGCAGAGCGAAGGGGTGTTTCATCCTTTTTCCCTCTCTCTTTCCATCTCCCTTCTTTTCTCTCCTGGAGACACAGAGGGAAACCTCTGAGCAGCGACAGCAACAGTATCTGCTGTAATCACACTCGTCTGTCGGCAGGTTATTGACTCTAGTTAACTGAGATCGACTGTGTGTGTGTGTGTACATGTGTGTGTGTGTGTGTGTGTGTGAGAGAGAGAGAGAGGGGGGGGGAGAGTTTGAGGACATATTTCTCTTGTATTTTCTTGTATTTTTCTTCCACTTGCTTGTATCTTTGCTAGTTTATGTACTGCATATTTTCCTGTTTTTATTTCTTGCATAGAACATGTAATTATTGGTTTCTACATTGTTCTAAATTAATTCACTGTAAAATATATTTTTACTAATTTTGACAGTAAAATAGCAAAAGTTTGATCTTTAATCTTGTTAATTAACACAGATGCAGTTTAACATGAAGTCAGAAAAGTTGTATTTTTTGTATTCTCCACCTTAAACACCCATCAGTCCATCACCTGCCCATTCCCCCTCCCACACTCAGTTATCTCCTTCCTCATTGCTTCCTTCCCTCCCTCCTTCTTTCCCTACCTGCCAGCTGCTGCTCAGGGCCTCTTGGCTCCTACAGTTCTCCTTCAAACAAAAGATTGGATGAAACAACAAAAAAACGAATGACAGCCATGAACTCCTTTGTTCCCCACAACATTCTGTCTCCAATCATTACCTTGCTCCAATCTACTTGTCTATTTTCTCTGTCCCTGTGGGACTCTTCATGGACTCTGGTGCCTCTGTCCTGTCTAACGGTTACTCTGGCTCTACTTTGAACAACTTATAAACACAACTAACATACAGTTCTGTATTTTGGTCTCAATTTTCTTATGTTTTCATTATATATTTTAATGTTTTATTAAAACATTTTCTAACCAAACGTCTTATAAAACTAAATGTCAGAGATTCACTTTTTTATTAGATTATTTTCTAAAGTATACATTTTTAATATCTTTTTAAGAATCCCAAATTGACCATCTTGGAGATGTTGCCTGACTTTGTTTTGCTTCTTTGTACTTGAGGTGCCTTTGCAAGGATATTGTTCATAAATTATTATATGATCTTATCAAAGTTTCGCTTTACAGGTTCATCATTCAAATGGAATATTTATATTTCTAAAAGTGTTTTTTTTTTTTTTTTAGATGTGCCTGAATCTTTTTCCCCCATTATTGTTGTATGATGACTTTACTCTTCATATCTTAACAAACAAGAATTTGATTTGGGTCACTTCAGTTTGCAGACAAGGGTCACAGCTAAAAACATGACATAGCCACACATACACATAGATCACATATCAGCCAAATGTACAGGACACATCTGCAGTATTGCAGTTTCACTCTCAGTGACCAAGTGTAATGCCAGATAATAATAAAAAAATAAAACAAGACATTTAAAAATCATACAAGTATTTTCTTCACAATGACTCCAAGTATTTTAATTTACCATGTGATGCAGAAATATACTCATTTCATCAAGGACAAGCAGTTTTCAAGCAGTGTCCTAAAAGAGGGATACAGGGGTTAAAGCAGGGGTCCCCAAACACAGTGTCCTGCAGGTTTTGAAAGTTTCCAAATTAAACACACCTGATTCAAATTAAAGACATCTCCACAGTTTGTGGTAAAACTCACATCTGTGTAAAAAAAACAAACATTATTTTTTGTTAATCTGTTGGAATAAAAATGCATATTTATTTAACTTTCTAATTACATGACTTCATATTTAAACTTATAGTGGAGAATACAGCTTTATAACTAACCATCATTGTCAGTTAATAAGCTAACAAGCACCCCACTGTGATGTGGTGGTAAGCATTGGTACCTCACACCCAGAAGAACCACCTTTCTGTATGAACTTTGCATGATCTCTCTACATATCTGTGAGTTCTGTCTGGGTACACCGGCTTCCTCACAGTCCAAAGACATGTTCAGGTTAATTGGTCACTCTAATTTCCAGGTTAAAAAAAGGCGGAAGACAAATTTTTTTAAAAAAAGTTCAACGTTGTTTAAATGCTAGCTAATTTATTTCTATTGTGTAGAAATAATTTTGAGACTTTATTCCACATTTTTCAGCGATATAACGCATACAGGTATGTGCAGGAAGTTGCTTTGCAAAATAGATTAATATGTTACTAATGAATCAATAATAATAATTATAATTAACCATCTATCTATCTATCTATCCATCCAACCATCCATCCATCTGAGTTCCTCTTGTTAACCTCTTGCCCTCAGGAACATCAATAATGGAAGAGGAACTAATTTTGAATTTGACACCAAGGATTACTGGCCTTTAGCTTTACAAAATACCTCCTCCATCAATAATTGAGAGTGCAAATGCAATATGGGAGAGCAGGGCAGAGCTGGGAGAGCCGGTTGCATTAAAGAAGGGAGTATCAAAGAGGAAACCAACTGAGATGCAGAAAAGGGAACAATTGTATCAAGTTAAGTTTGGATGAGTTTCAGTTTTTACACTGTTGAATTCATTTCTTTAAAAAAAAAATCAAAAGTGGGACATTTTAAAGACTTAAAACATCCTCACTCATAAGTGTGGCAGACAGGTGCTTGACATTTTAATTTTGTTCATAAATATTTGAATTATGATGTTCTTTAAAAGAAACATTCATCTTAACATATTATAAGTACATCATTTGTGAGGAACATTTTACCTCTAGTTCTACACAAAACAATCTGAGCAAAACAGTGAGAACTTGAAGTAATTATAAATGATAACAGTGCATCAAATATCACTTTGACTGACGTGTAAAATCAGGTGCGGCATCGTATAACAGCTCAGCGCTACTCTATCCTGCTGCCTGGTTCACCTCCAACAGTCCTGGCAAGACAATCATTTAATTAGAGCAACAAAAAACAGCTCATAAAAAATTAATAGTATAGCTCTTATAGTTCACCTTCATTTCAGCCGGATATAAACAGCATCAAATGTTTTTATTCAGCAAGGAGCATTAAGAAACTTTAAATGTTTAAAGAAAAACATTTTACTGTTCCATGAAGAATTTTATTTAGAATTTGATGTGACCGTATCTCAAAATGTTTATGATGGGTAATGTCTTACACTCTTATATCAAGAGTTAAGGGTTCGAGGAAAGTATTGTTGGATAACTCTGGTCTCATATAGGACTGCAGTGACCTAACATCCCCCGGAGCCACTTTTAAGATCCACTAAATGCTCTTAAGTATCATCATAGATGCAGATTTTTTAACTGAGTGCTGATAACAAGTCAGATTGTTCCTGTTCTCCTTGCTCCAGGATCCAGATTGCTCCAGATTTTCAAATTTCAATATATTTGCCATCTGAAAAGCTTATGATTTATTTCTGAAAAAAAGCAGTTCTGGTATAAAATCAGGTATGTCTTCCTCTTTGCAGAGCTTTAATTTGCATTTGTGGATGTCATTCTAAACCGTGTTCATGTGCAACACTTTATAAAAGTGTTTCTGACTGCACATGTGGATTTCCATGATGCCATCATGTCTGTTGCAGGGCCCAAAGTGAACATGTCCCGAAACTTTCTTGACGATGTAATTTATTGCACATGGGGAAATGTTTGGTGGAGCCGTTTACTTTTCTATCCTCCTTCTTGATTTTTTTTGGGGATTGTAATACACAAGAAAACAGATTTTTCCAGCCTGTGCTTGTCCTCCTGTTACGTGTGACTTATTTATTATCCGATGGCACGACTGACTTACACACTTGAGTGACTGTTGGCACATGACTTATTTGTGTATGATTATTTGTTACACTTTGAGAAATCTGTTGATAAATGTGTTTTTCTTTCTTAAGACACTAGAATGCTTTCAATATTTTCCAACCTTACAGCAAACCCTCTCCCCATTCTCAACCCCCCCCCCCCCTCCCCCCCACCACCACCTCACCTCCCCCTTCAAAACCTGTTGTTAAATACTTAGAAGCAGGACAGAGGACAGGCTAAATGTGATCTGCATGGGACTGGTGCGTGAGTATGATGTGGTGTGAGGATTACTGGTGCTAATACCAGGTGTTAAAGAGCAATCTCCCTACCCATACACACACACATGCACGCATAAGCGCATACGCGTCACAGCCCGTCTCCAAGCACCTCAGCTCTCCATCAGCACACAGATAAGACAAACACAACACCCACGCATGACCATGTGACTCACTATACACGCACGCACACACAAACATTCAGGTATGCACAACCATGCACACCTATGGGCTCGCAGAAACACATTCATATGGAAAAACATGTATACATCATTGTCGGTTTTGCACACACAAACACACATATATCACAGTGCATGTACAGACCTGGCTGGGAGCCTAAGCTGCTAATTACAGCTGTGTGTGTGAACTCTCACTCTTACTGTGACTGAGAGAGAGAACCTCAGGGTAGCTCCTCTATAATCCATATTTAATGGCTTATTATGGTGCAGCTTGTGGTTGTGTTCTGCTTGTGTTTTCATTACACCGATTAAAGGGATATTTCCAGAAACCTTCTGTTCTGTAAATAGTCTCTGGCTTTATGTGGCGAGGCTTCTCTGGAGCAGCACAGCCTTTGACCTTCATGCCCCTTCCTCTGTGATATTGTGACCAAAAGGAAGTTGTGCATGTAAAGCCCATAAGCCACAAAGTCAGCTTGGCACAAAGTTCCACCTTCTGCATGGTATGTGCACAACAAAACAAGCCGTTGGGCTGCATTTTCACACAGTTCTTACATACGCCCAGCTCATTAAAACTTCTTTAAGAGCCCCAAATTCATGACTTAGGACAAATCTTCCTGTAAAGCTCAACAGAAGTCTTCCCATGTCAGACGTAGCTGCTAACGTCATCAGTCTTTGGAAGTGATGTCACAAGACAGGAAAATGTTTAAAGCGTGAGGAGGAATAGCTCTGTGTAAGACATTGGTTAAAGATTGCAAGTGGAAATATTAACTCCATGTTCTAGAAATATGATAAATAAGCATGCAATGTAACATGATTATCTTCAAGATATAAAATATATATTCATTATATTTCCACATTTCCTCTTTGCTTAATGAATGAAACAGAAAGACTCCTAAAACCTCCTTTTATAGGAAGGAACTGACAGCTTTGTTGCACAAAGTCTTGAATACCGAATTGATAATTACAAGCTGTTATTTTTTATTCATCCATTAACTATAGTTTCAGCCGGCTTTGGTGTTATGCACCAAAAATTAACTAATGTCAAACTATTCTGAGGCAGGGTGGAGAATATTTAGCAGCCCCAAAGACAAAGGGTTATTACTGCGTGTAAGGCTGGATGTCTCACATCAAATCAATAGTTTTTCTTTTGTTTTTAAATTCTGTCTTTATTTAGTGATTTCTCATGCTTAGCTTCAGAGTCTTTTATATCCAGCTCTGAGATTTCCAAATGGAAAAACAAATTTTAATAAAAAAGCATGGAAAGGAGAGTTACTTAACCTGGAAATGGGTAGAGGTTCATATTGATCTGCATTGCTTGGTTTGGTGGATCAGCTTTGTGAATAATTCGTTTAGTCCCCTACCCGTCATGCAAAAAAAAAAAAAAAAAAATACTGGTTTTAAGGAAATCCAAATAGAAAGTATATTTGAGTTGTTGAGTTAACGCATGAAATGGAATCCTCTACACTTCACTCCCAAGTGCTCAGGGTCGCTGGAAGGCCAGTAGAAGGATGAAAACACCAATCTACCTAAAGATAAACACTCATTTGATACCGTGGTGCATGACTCACATAATTTATATCCTCATCAAACCTTTCAGGCACAATTTGTGGGAGTAGTTCCTAAAAAGATCCTCAATACGCATCATAAAAATGCCCTAACAGATCCATTAGATCCCCTTACTGTTGGTATAAAAGATTCAGGGTTTGTACTTTGATTTTTTTTACCTGTCCAGATAATCCTGACCTCATTAAAAAAAACCTCACCAACAAAAAAATCTCCCTGAATATTTTAGGAAAACTAAAAAAATATTACTGAAATAAGAGAATGTTCCTTTAATATGTTCACATTAATTGAAACACATCAGCACAACAAACTATAAAAACTAAAAAAGTCTAAGAGGAAAGTGGAATTGCACTTAGTTGCTTCAAAAAGTGCAGTTTTGCTCACATGGTCATTTATCCAGCCTGCAGCTCAGGTTTAGCTCATGTTTTAGTAGAAATCAAACATCTAAGTTTGCTCCCTCACTCCAGTCTTTCCCAATGACTTAGTCAACATTTAATCTGCATGCTTTACTGTGTTTGTATATGTGTGGGTTCTGAGCTTGTTAATGTGCGTGTGTTGCTGTGCCCATGCGATCTGACTAAGCCTTCACTTAATCTCACACCTGTGGAATTTTCCCACTTTCCTTCCTCTTCACTCAACCTTCTTCTTTCGTTTATATCACAGTTTTTAAGAACGAAAATGTGAAATCTTAGCTATGCAGGGTTATTCTTTGCAATACAGACTGAATGAAATAGGAATTTTTTTTAATAAAGGAAAATTTGTCTCATCATTAAAAACATATTCTGTACTATGCCAAGAGTTATTTTTTAAATCAAAATATAATTCTACAGATTATATTTACTTACATAAAATACTAATACTAATACTTAATAAAAATAAATGAGTAAGTGAGGTGTGGGAGGGATGGGCTGTATTGCACAACACAACAGAGGTTTATCATTAATCAGGGTGGATGCTCTCAGCTCTAAAGAGTGATGTAGCATCTGTCAAATCACTGTTTAGTATGTGTTTAATACCTACAGCTTGTGGTTAACTTCTGCAGCTCTCATCGTCAACAGTTTTTGTTTGGGATGATTTGGCTGTCAACTTGTACAGCACGTACTTTATATTAAATAGAAGACAAAATCAGCAGTTAGCTTAGTAAAAGGAAACATTTAACACACAAAGAATCAGATTTCACAGTGAACTGACTAATGAGTCCTAAATAAGTCTTGTTGCATCATTTCAGAATGTTTAATATATCAATACAAGGAAACATAAATTATGAAAGAGAGGCCATAATTTACATTTCATATATCAAAGAAATAAACAAGTTTTTAAAGATGTTTTTTAAATTAGATGTTTCTTTTAGTCTAATTTATACTTATATTACAATATGAATTACTTGTAACAGACCCAGCAAAGAAAAAGAAACCATATGAAGGAGCATTTATTCACATATAGTGTGAACAAAACAGATGTGACTCTTCTTCCTCTGATGCTCCATTCTCTCTCTGTGTGTGTGTGTGTGTGTGTGTGTGTGCAAGCATGCATGTCCTCCAATTTTTCCTGTTCTATATGTATATGTGTGGGCTTGTGTCTGAGCTGACATCAATATTGTTGGGTTGAGGTGATGACAGAGAAGGAAGGTAACAGTTGTATATTTTTCCACCTGACTGCATTCACTGATGGCTCAGACTGATATAATACCATAATGACCAGACAGAACGGGTCACACACCACGTGTGTTATCTGCAGTTATCAAGTAGGTTTGAAAATTCCCCCATGTCGAGCCTGGTGGTTAGATCATCATTTGCTTTTGTGAAAGGTCAGAACCCTCTTTTCTCTGTTATGTCATGAAATTTGACACACTTTTGGTGTCAATGTTGTTTTCTGTCTTACATGTATATTTCCTCTGCATAACAGAATTTTAAGAAGTTGGATTCTTAGGTTTATATCTCATTGTTTTTAACTTAGTTTAATTTGCTTAAAAGGTATTTTACCTTGTTATGCAGATTGTATAGTATGTATTTTACATACACATTGAAAATGTTTCTATGTAAAAACTACTTCACGGTGTCACAGGGTTAAAAGTGCAGATATGCACTTTTTTTTTCTTTTCTTTTTAGTTTACGTATTATTGCAGTGTCTATTGCTCCTAATGGATCTCATGATTAGTTTTACTTCACAATATTTTACATATTTGACCCGTCAAACTTTTTAAGAAACTTTCATATATGTATTCACCCTAGGAAAGAGGAACACACGCCTGCAGCTTGAGTGCATTTTCCTGAAGTGGAGAGGAGTTTTTAACTCTGAACTGTAAATATACGAAGTTCAAAACATGCCGGTGTCACAGGAATTTTCCATCTACAGAAAAGTGTAACCTGCCAATTACGGTTTGAACCGTTTTTTTTCATGCCCAGGCCAGCTGCTAAAAATGTGTGTTTTGTGTGAGTGTGTGCATACGTGTGCATATGTGGAAGTGGTAGGGATGAATCTCTGTCAGCAGGCAGGATTAGACCCAGAGAAGCTTCAACAAGAAGAACCTTTTCAGTATTTCTCATCAAAGATTCTCAGCAGATGTGATGTGTGCATGAACACACACACACGGCCAGCCTTCGTGCACTGTTTGACACTATGTCTGTGCAAATCAGTGCTCCCAATGGGCACAACACACCTGTTGGCATGTGTGTGTGTTTGCATCAGTGTAAAACCCTCCTCTAAGCAGCAGGGTTTTAGTGAGTACATTTAGAGATCAGAGGTTTCTCAGGGCGATAATACACTAAACTCCGCTCCCTCCCTCCCAACCAAACCAAACCAAATACACCTGAAAACACTAACACAGGTGTGTGTACGTCTGTATGTGTTTGACAGAGTGGGTGGGAGGGAACAAGGAGGAGAAGGGGTGTGGAGAGGAGGGAAAAGTGAACACAAACTTGCTCTCATTTACGCAAACAAGCACATATAACCTCATTCTTGTGTTTTCTCTTTCTTACACACACAAACAGACATACACACATGTTGATCCAAGGCTGGCAGGCACAGGATTACGGCTCTGTGGTGCAGCTTAGCTTAGATGTGAAATGTGAGGAGGCCTTGGTCTGAACTATCACACTAATTCAATAATTACAGCTGTTATGAACGAGCGGATCAACCAGCCGGTCTGTCTCTGTACCCGTCTGTCTGACAAAACTGTCTAACAGCTTTTTCACCCGCCTTTCCGTCACTCCCTGTAGGATCAAGCTATCACTCCATCTTTTAGCCTCTTTCTGTAAGTCTCCTCTACTTTCATATTTTCTCCATCTATTAGAACATATGAATATATTTAGAGAAAATAATCTATGAGAAAATAATATATCTGGACATCTAAAAGGTCACAAAGACGCTCTTTGACATAGTTTCATCCAACAGCAGATAGCATTGTTTTATACAAACTTTCAAATAAATCATTTTTTTGTATTTGTGTGTGTGTGTAGTTGTGTGTCCTGTTTATTACCAGGTCACACAGGGTTTAGAGCTTGACTGATAGAAACGTGGGTGCACAGTTGCCGTGGAAACATAATATGTAGAACATGCCTAACGTTTTATGCTCCGCCCCCGCAAACCTCACCTGTTGTACATACTTTGAAAACGTTTGCATGTGGATTTCTGTTGGACCAGGTTTAATAGACATTTACTAATAACCTTTACTGTTTAGTCATGCCTTGTTTATTTACTAAACGTACAATAGGTGGCAAAAAGGAATGTGGCAGTCCCGGGGAGGCCTTGGAAAATGACTAATGGCTTGCTTTGTCTTATCTGATGTTGTAAAGGTCACACGGTGATATCAGTCACACTGCTATTCTGGAAATTTGAACATAACTTAAGTTTTAACTAAAGCAAAGCAAATACAGTAGTGTTTCACATTATAGGATTATACATGTTTTTTTCTAAGACTGGAAAGGAGAACAAAGTGTCCTGGGACATTTAGCCTTGTTTCCATAAGGGCTGCTGGTCGGGACAGGACAGCTAGGCTGCAGATATGGTTTGTAACTGTAATCTCACAGTCAACCATAAGCTTAACTCAGAGGTTAAACGGGAAAATTGGCTAGAATGAGTGATTAGAATTAGTGATAGAAGCCTGAACTGCTTGATATGATGATTCCATTGAAGCTGGATGTAAAGTCCAACCAAAACATGACTGAAAAAAGCAGAGTGAGGATCATCCAACACTTTGTGTTGCTTCTTTTTCCTCCTCAGACATGGTGTTGCATGATGCCGTTTTTAGCGGAGATTTAGAAAATAAAAGGACATTTCCAAAGAAGTAGCCATTCCTGTTTTGTTTATACATCGAGAAATGTATTTTTTAATTCAGTCAACAAATTACAGTGTCAGGCTCCACCCTTTCAGGTCGGATTGGTTAGACTGGTACCCTAACGAAAGGGCAACAAAATGTATGACCGGTCAGATCAGATAGTTGGGTACCTGTTACAGTTTTCAGGTGTGTATATATTTTTTAAAAAGCATCCTGAGTTGCACCTATAATTAAAAACAGGCCTTTAGAGATCCAGACAGAGAACCGTCCACCAGTGAGCCAACAATGCAAACCACTGCTCCAGTCCACCTCCACAAAGGTCTTTTAATTTTTAACATTCTGCTTACAGATATGTATCACAAAACAACATTGTTTAAGAGTTAATGAAAGTCATGTGAACTAAACTGGCAAAAACCGAAAGTGGACCGTTCACTCTTGCAGAGGTAACAGTTCTGCTCATGTCAGAGTAGAAAAGATGAGAATAGGACTACTTTCTAAACAATATATTTAGTCTGAAAGGACTTGCACAACTTTGTTACTGTACAAACAACAGTGAAACACTCTGATTGTGACTAAAAAGAAGGAATTGTGAGTAAACAGAGTTTTTCTCCATGCTGGTGTCTGTGTGATACTGAGGAAGTGGTTGGCACCATTTATCTGCTCGTGGTGGTGTGTTGCATTATAGACTGTAAAGATGGGCAGATGCAGGTTTTAGGAGTGAAAGTGAAGCTCTTTTGGTGGTTCCCTCCAGAAACAACAGAATTGGCAAAGAGGGGGCACCCACAGGGGGGCTTTGAATGTCGGTGTGAATGACTGACATCTATCAAACTCTGAGCTGCTTGGAGCTTCAAACCACATTTGTGCTACAGTCTGCCTTCATGCCAGTGGATATCAAACACCTGTCAATCAAAAGGACACACCTCTATTTTTGCCAGATTTCACGATCAAATAACCTCTAAACGGATGAGTAATAAAAACAATTCACCACCTCAAAGTTGTCCAGTTGTCATTAAGTTAAAGTTTACCTTTTAATCCTAAAATCTATTTTGTATCAGGCTGTAAACATGATTATCTCTGCAAAGAAGTTGGTCTTTTGAACACTATGGAGATTTGCTTTGTTTTCAAACCCTTAGTGCATGAAGGGGTTACTGCAGGTTTAGGCACTTAACTCTGGCTTAACTTTTGTCCAACAGAGGTTAGTTCACATTGGAGAGCAATACCAGACACACAGAGAGAAGAAATGACATGCTGTTATGGAAGAGGAAATATTAAATTATGTTCCCAAAAGCAAAAACGTATTACATTTTGGTGAACTACGGAAGCCGAGAGCGGTCGTACTTTTCTCATACTTTTTTTTCAGTGGTTTTCTCGTGATAACGGGATAATATATCTCGTTTTCTCGTGAAAACGAATTTTGTTTTCTCGAAAAAACGAGATAATTAGGATGGGCTCAGTATTATTGTG
>JBAMHX010000016.1:4792836-4803444 GCA_037177515.1 Pseudomugil tenellus | reverse complement strand
AGGTGAAAATCATAGCTAATTACAAGAAGTGAAACTGAAATACACAAGAAATTAGCCGTAAAGTAAATCATAACTGAATCAGCCATGATCAGCCAGTTTAAGAAGCATAATGTTGCTTTTTTTTCAAGTGTTTAATCTGATCTAATCTCAAATTTTAAGTTCTAGTCTGAACCACGCATCTTTAAAAACAAACAAAGGGAAAATAAATGAGTAGAAGAATGCCTAGATAACCTGCAAGGTGACATAGTGGTTAGCACTGTGGTCTCAAGGTTGCTGGTTCGAGCCTCGGCTGGACCAATGTGATCCTGTAATACAACACATGTATTGTATAAAATTTCATCCATCACCATCTTTTATCAATTTATAAGAGAAGACAAATAAACACCATAACATGTTGTTGTAAATTAGTTGTACATTAGTTTTATGATGCTGTTCGTGTGAAGTAGCTAGTCATCGGTAAACTAAACAACAAATAGTTGATGCAGCATGTTCCTGTGAATAATTATTCTATTTATATTAGTTGAAAATGATTCTTTCACCATAAACACCAGTAAAACAGCTTTCAATTTGACTTTTTAGAAGGTTAAAGTTTTGTGAAGTTAAAAAATAAAAAATCTGACAAGTCATTTGAACCATTGCTTTAATGAGTCATGTTAAAATGAAGCCAAGTTGACTTTGAAACAAACAGAATCCCAGAGACGTGACCTGCCAGCAAGATGGAGGAGATGGCCTCCATTTCAGACCGAGCAGCGGGTATCGGTGAACCTCCCCCCAGGTGTGTGTGTGTGTGTGTGTGTGTGTGTGTAAGAGGCACCCTCCTTGGCAGCCAGTTTGAGGAAAGATTATCTTGACAAATTGGATAAACATCTTGTGTGTGACAGGATGCTGATGGAGGGTCCGCCTGCCCACACACACATACACACACACACACACCTGGTTAGTTTGCTTAGCCATAGACTTTGTGTGTATTTGTGTGTGAACTCAGCCTAAAGGCAGGTAACAACAGGTCTCCCTTCTCAAACAGAGAATAGAGGTTCTCAGGTGTGTCTGCCTGCTCTGCTTCAAACACCCTGCCACATCGCTCTGTGCATGTTTGTGTATTTTGTGTATGTGTGTACAGATCTAGACCATAGAGTTTAAGGTGATCTCATTGTTGTTTTCACTTTACATTAGTTTGCTGTAATTTCTTGTGGTTTGTCTACAATAAAGGTAATTTTGAAAGATGTGGTAAATAAGCCCTTAATTACAAACTGATGAAAAGATTTTATGCTTCCTTGCATCATAAATTATATAATATTAATATTGTGTAACTTTAGCTAAACACGTGAAATGAGCTCTCCATAAATCTTAGATATTTACTTATAAAAACACTACCAATAGTTTTTTTGTAGTTTAGTTTTTGTTTAAGGTAAAATATGTTTCATATGTACTTTGAGGACAGTATTTTTATAGGATATATGAAAGTTCATGTGTTTACTGTAAATATTATTAAAATGATTCATAGGGATTGCTCTTTGTGACCGTTGAGCTTGACTTAGACGTAAGAAAGCAAAACAAATGGGGATTTGAAAGTACAAGTTTGTCCAGATTCTTTCATCTAAATAACAAGGGATTAAAATGAATTTGATTATCAGCCAAAAGCAGCAGATAACTAAAATTTCCAGCAATCAGACCTTACTACACATTTTTAGCAAATTTACCAGATACTTTTAACTGAATAATCATGTTACTTTTGAAGCAACTGTTTAACTCATTAACACATCTCCTAACGGCTAATCTTGTTTCCAGTCTCTTCTCTGAGTGCTCTCATCAGTATGCCAGCCTAATGTTGATCATTGTCTTTTGCTCTGCCTTTTTCTCTCTTTCTTCTCCCTACTTTCTCTGATAATGTCTTTACGTTCTTGTTGAATCACAGCCACGGAGAGACTTAAAAACAGCCATCTTGTTGATCTCCAGTTCCTGACCTGTTAAGTTGTGCCATTAAAAGTAAAGCAGCTGTAATGTGATGCTCCAGGGTGTAAGAAAAGAGATAGTTGTGACTTCTGGTTCCTCAGCCTCAGAGCTTCTCTTCTCCTCTTTGGGTACAGCTAAACTTACAGGCACTAGTATAAAAAGGTTAATAAGGGATGGGCCAACGTTTAGAGTTTTAAGTAGAAAAAATGTAGGGTTGCCTTAAATAGGGAAGTTTAGCTTTTTTTATTTATAATATTTTTAATGAATATGCCAAGCAACAGCATCATATTAAAGCTTATTTTCTTGTCTCTCTTCAGGCTGTCAAGATGATTTTGCTAAGTTTTGTAGTCTTTGTGTAGTAGACTGTACAGTCCATACATTACTTTCTCTTTTCTCTGTCAAACAGCGGCAACCCATGACCTGAACCCATTTGTATTAAACATTTGCTCCTTTATTTGTTCCTTACCTCCATTTTTATCTTGTAGCCAACTTAGCAACACCCTACAACCACTACATTGTGATGTTCTCTTCTGCACATCATGTAATTAGCTCATATTTTATCCTGTTTAGCCAGGCAGTGACACATCAAATTAAGCACAACGCTAATGGATGTGTGAAATTCCATGGAGTCGGATTCATGGAAAAGTAGAGAAAAAGTAGTGAAAAGGAATAGTGCTTGCATTAGAAATAACCTAAATGATTTGCTACTTAATACTTACTTAAATGAATTTCCATAACCCTAACAATATTTGGCAGAATGGTGGGTGTTAATGGAGCTCTGTATATAACAACTAAGAGTGGCGTCATGGAGAATTTAATATATGTACTCTTACCTTTTTTTGTCCATCTAATCTTGATGAGTACTTTTTTGTTTAAATTTGGGATTTGGCAAATGTTCATATTTTCTTGTATCTTTATTTCGTTCCATTTCCTCTCTGCTCCACAGGGGCTCACAGCTCTCATTCGGAAGATTTTTGGGGCCACTTTAGTCTTAATTAAACCACCAGCCCAGCAACAAGCTTCACCAGTGGAACAGAGAGATAATTGTGATGAAGAAAGGAACACTAAAAACACTGTGTGTGTATGTGTGTGTGCGGGTGTGTGTGTGTGTGTTTGAGTTTGTGTGGGGGTGGCACAGAGAGGTCACTAGCTTCACTATTAGCATTGTAATACAACTTTCCATTCCCTTACTTTCATGCTTTCCATTTTAGGCATTTAAGGCTGTAATACAGAGTGACATTAAAAAAGTAAATATGATTATTGCATCTCCTAATCATAGCTGCTAGCAAAGCACTGAAATACTGCAAAGTAGAACATTGGCAGTAAATTCAGCAAGGTATTGGCAACTGATTTCAAGTATAGCTAGCAACATGAAACATCTTCATCTACACATGTCTGTGATCAGGACATCTTTCACATTTTAACTGTCATTTCTTTAATTTATTTAAAAGAGGTTTAGAAACCTTTATTAGAATAAAACCCAGCAACATATTGCTGCCAACATAATGGATTATGTTGGCAGCAATATTTACCGTCATCGATCCATTAGGACCATAAATAGAACATATGCAACAACGAGCACTTATAAAAATGTGCTGTTTTTTCTGGGAGGTGTAACAGAAATTTTACATTATAATCATGTTTGTGGTGGTGGGTGGAAGGGGAGGTAATAAAAACCCACGAAGGCTCAGTGAGACCCTTTTCATGGCCAGTCATGTTGTGCATTTTGCTCGGACATGTGGACAGAGCAGAAAACAATCTGTTAGTTTCATGCTTGAAAAGTGAAACAGTGTAAAATTTACAGTCTTACTGTTCTTACTGTTATCTCGCGAGCGACTTTCAGTTTGCTCTTTGAATCCTGCTTGTTTTGCCTTTGTGGTTGTTCTCTACTTCCCAGCAGATTAATGATTTAGTATTCTGTTATATTAAACATTTCCCTTAATTTGTCGTTTTCAGAGTTTTTAATCCATTTCTTACCCTTTTTCCTTTTTTTCTTCATGTTTTTCTGACCCTCATTGGTTGTTTTACGTACCGTAAGGCTCAATGAACCCTCTTTCTACAGAGTTTTTGTTTTATCTTTTATTCTAATCATGCATTTATTAGTTGCACTTAAGGGCAGCTAGACTCAAATGAGCTCTCTGCCAAAGAAAATTTCCAGTTCAATCTATTTAGCACACATATCTACACCCAGCTGGCCATACTTTCAGTTCATGAAGGAGACAGCATCTTCTTCCGGGAGCACCGGTGGTTTAGACCAGTGTTTATCACAGAAACACTGGGGGGAAATTTCCAAGCTAGTGTCTGCAGATGTCTCCACAGAGCCCAGATTCTGGGCAATCCGGACACCCTCACTCACTCTCTCAGCAAGCGACCCACTCACTACCCGTGTGAAGGGATTTAACACGCGCGTCACACCGGTGACCACTGTTCTAACCACTTTTTCCTCTTAACCCCTTCAGACCTGAATTTTTTCTCTGGGCAAAAAATATTTTGTCCATTGCTGACAAGACTCAATTACAGTACATATTTATTGGTCCAAACCAATAAAAAAAAAATAATGTCCATTCAAATAGACGCGGGGGCTGAAAGGGTTAAAAAGCAGCGCTCTAACACCCCACCGACTGAAACGACTGCTCCATTCTACAGATGCAGCAGCACTTCTGTTGGTACGGAAGAGAAGTGTGTGCGTAAAACAACCCAGTCCAGCACAACAGCACAGCGGTGCTTCTCCCTGGTCCTAACCAGAGGAGATGTCCGTGTGTAAAAAAACAAACAGGTGCTCAGTTTTCGGTCACCAGACAGCCTCAGTGTTCGGCAGCGGGCAGTAAAGAGATTGTACGAAAGGCCCTCAGAAAAAAAACAGAGGCAGGACATACCACGGTGGCTGGCCCGCACATTGCAAAATCCCAAGACTGACCCCGTCGGACCACTTTGACACCAACTGTAACGGAAATTTTAGATTACTAAAGATGGGGATTCTGGTTCTGAAGTGAAAAATGATTAACAAAGTTTATTAACAATGAGTAAAACAATCAGAAGAATATGAAAAACATAAAGACAAAAACAGACAAATACAGAATTGCAATTCAGAAGGATTTGGCCCAAAGATCTCTCAGAGCAGAAGTCTGGAGCTAATTCTGACCAGTCAGTTGGGAGCATCTTCATTTAAAGGGTCTGACTGCGTCAAAGTACGCAGACAATGTTGTGTCACTAACAGAGAGAGATCATGTCCAGATATGAGAAACATATCATGTGCTGAGTAATCATTTAGGCCTGGTTGTTATAAACACAAATGGTACAAGATTAAATTATGCATTCTGACGTGTTAATGTGACATGCAACATGACTCTGTGGCCCAGTTTTCTCTCACAAGTGAAAGGATTAACACATTAAGAAGGTAAATAAAGTAAGATCAGAAATCTCCCATAACAGAGGTTTTGTTGTTTATTTATGCTAACAAATAATCTCTGTCAAGTATACTGATTTTTTTGATAGCTGATATTCAGAAAGTCTGCTGGGTAGTGAGTCAAACTAAGTGGCCTCAAAGCAACAACAAAAAAAAAAAGTAAAATGCTTGTATTGTGTTTATAGTCAAAAAAAAAAACTGCTTTTGTAAAAATTAGCAGGCCTGTTCTTTAAACATGCATTTTGAGAACGTGACCAAAGAAGATATATTTTTAAAAAGTAGGCATATGTTTTACAACAGTATAACATTTATGTTTAAGGTAAAATAAGCAGATCATATAATAATGTTTCAATCTTTCTTCGTCCAAATCGCAAAGCAGCCTTTTACACATGAACTCAAATGTATTCAGGTCTGTGCCATAAAAGTAAAAAAGAAACGTTGAATAGTGTTGTGCAGATATTCAACACTTATACTAAAAGTTCAGTCCTAAAATGAGCATCGGCAGAGTATCTTTCTGGAGACTATTGTCAAGTCACTGAAATATAGAATACAGTGTAGATCTTTAAACTTTTAAACAAATCTATTTAATTCCTAAAATTGAATTTTTGTTTTTACTGTTAGTAACACTGGATTGTGTGTTTGTGGTGGATGCTGCAGAGTGGTGGTGATAGTCACTAACAGACCACAGAAAGAAGCTCTCTTCTCTGAGAGACAGCCTATTCTAAGTTTTGGCAAACAGTGGTGAATACAGACACTAAGTTACATATATGTAGCTAATGTTGCACATCTTTGTGTCTTTCTGTCACTTATACACAATATAAAGAATACCACTGTTGTCAAAATGTGCTATTTTTCCAGTCCATACTTGACTAAAAATACACCACGAAACAATCTAGTCTGTGTAGAGTGTGTGTGTCTATGCAAGTGAAAGAGGCCACTAATCAACCAACAAAGACCTCATAGAAGAGAACAGAGGAGAAAAAAGTGTGAGAATGTGGAGAAGGAAAGATATAATTCACAACAAGATACGACATAGAAAGGACACTAGAAGAGAAAATGAACAGATAAGAGTAAAGAGCTGGAAAGAGCAGAGTCATGGCGAGACACAACAAATGTGGCTGGTACTGAAACTCAACTTCCCTTCCAAACTGATCAACAGAGCAAAATGTTGAATTAGTGACTGAATTAAATGTTATTCGTATATCTGAAAAGCAATTGTTAGTATTATTATGACAAGCATGACATTAATAGTGATTAAATTGAATATTTTACTCTGGTGATGTGGATCAATTGGCCATTTTGCATAGTTGAATTTGGTAATATTTTGGTCATTTTGGTGGGGAATCGGTACTTGATCAGTACCTGAAAACAAATGAGAGTTCAAGTGTTTTTCCACCAAACATTATGGATGTCAAGCTTTTAAATGATAAACTTAAAATGTACAGATTTTACAGGTCAACAACCTTTATAGATTCTTTAACAAGTATTACTTGATGATTCAGTGTTCTAGTTGAGTGGCAGCTTGTAATCAAGCAGTCCTCTTCATTACACCAGTTCACATCTTGATTTCATCAGAGCCTCAAACATCTAATGTGAGAAGTTTTTGTGTCAGTGGGTATGGTTACATGATGCTTTTAATTCTGAATGATGAATTCCGAATTCATGAAGCTTTGAATAAAATATTTACTTGGCATCACGTTTATTCTCATCTCTTAATTCCGGCGTGATGATGGAAATGACGTAATTATGTAGCAAATCGCTTCTTTGGCTTTATCCTTAGCGGCTACATGGGAAACGTTCTAATATAAGTAGTTTCAGCTTCAATTTTGTGTCAATTTTTGAGGTACTAGCTTGTCATAAATATACGACTTCACTTTTTTGAGCACCGGAGGAGGAGAAGAAAAATAGACAGGACTGAATAAATTTGGCAATTTATGGCAGGCAAACGTTTTTTTTTTTTTTTTTTTTTTTTTTTTTAAAAAACCATTGCATGGTTCTAATTTTACCTGCACTGTGAACTCTTTCCTGCCAATAAAAGTCAGTCTGATGGTGACCACTGTCTTATCTCTTGCTGTCTCTATCTTTTGTTTCCTCTCTTCCCCCAGTGATATAAACTTTCTGAATCAGACAAGACGTGCCAGTGTGTTGCTATCAGCTTGCTACTGTAAAACCACGTTAAGCAGAACTTAGCTGTAGCACTACATGGTCCCTGCAAGCAAAAGTCAATGTTCTCACATGGAGCTCATAAGATACTAAAACAACATAAACGTAAACAAAAGTTGTAAAAAACTCAATTCTGTCATAGGAAATAAATTTAACACTTCAGGCTTCATAACTCGCTTTCCATGTGATCGTGATTTTCCTGGATGACAAATGTTACAGCAAAAGAATAAAAACATTGACAACTTAACTAATGTTCCAAACTATAGAAAAGAAACTCAGGACCTTTAGAAACAACATTCTTTGATATGGCACCTAAAAATACTGATCAAAATGAGACCTAAATGCATATTCCAGTGGCAGGCAGGTGAACCAAGTTTGTTTACTGGGTTAAATCAACTCATAACATAAGCATTGACTAGCAGTGATTAGCATAGGAGCGGTATCCATTTTGTTCCAGGTTTACAAGCAGAAGTCAAAAACAGGGGATGAAGAGCTGGAAAGCTCTAATGGAGTGAACAAAAGCAGCGAATAGAGAGTGAACTGGCAGTCTGCTTTGTGCACTGACAGGGACTGTTGGAAGTGGAAGCAGGTGAGAGATGAGGCAGGAAAGATCAGGCGATGCAAGTGGCTGGGCAGCAAAGCTGGTGCCACAGAAGAGAGGCACTGTGATTATTATTATTGTTACTGTTGTTGTTGTTGTAGTTAATAATAATAATGATAATAATAATTGTTATTAATAAATAATACTTTTGATAATAATACACTTTCAAAGAAAAACAACGGGAAAAACAACATCAACCTAGTTTCTCTTTTTTTTCATAAATATGAGTGGACATCAACAGTGTGGTTGCAGAAAGGTACTTCTCTGACAACGCTTCCTGGAAAAAAAAGGTTTCTTGTAAAAGTGCACATATATAGGCTATAAGATACAGAGCCACCTGAGGCCCATTCGCACCATAATTCTATAAGTTTAGTTGAGCTGGACTGTTGTACTTGGTGTGTCTTTCCCCTGTGGTACTCCAGGGTACCACAAGGGAAAACTTCACAGCTTAAACACAGGAAATGACCTTAATCCCTTGAGCTTCCCTTAATCTGCAAACTCTTTCTGTTCTTCATGCTCCGAATGAGTGGGCAACACACATGTCCTCATAAAGCCACACACACCCTGAGCTGCTCAGTGGTCAATGGCAGAGGAGATCCTGTTCAAGGTGATTAAGCTTTCTCCTCAAAGCAACAAAGAAATGATCCAGAAACGGATGATAATATAGAAGCTATATTACTGTACGTTTTACCTCATGCTATTAGTGAAAAGGCTGTTATGTCACACAAGGGTCATAAAGATGGATCTTCTGGTTAGTATTTGTGAGTTCTTCAGAGTAATAAGTTAATACGTGGAAATTCAAATCAAACTTTAATTATAAAGCACTTTTCCTGCCAAGGCAACACAAAATGTTTTACATGATAAAATCATTTAAAATGAAACAAGCCGTTACACACCATACTACAGAACACAACAATTTAACAATTAACCCCCACCAGCAAAATATAAACATTTCTTCAGAACAGTAAGGGCTTCATGTTTTATCTTAGTCTCAAAAGAAAGCTGACACATGAGAGATTATAACAAAAGTGTCCAAATCAAGATACATGTGTCAGAGTAAATTCACCAGAGCAGCCTAATTAATGGAGGAATTAGTAAAGTGATGGATGATGAGGAACTGTGTAAGAGAAAAAAAGAAAAATGTGAACCAAATCCATCTCACCAATGCGTTCCCAGATGAATATCAGCTGATTTTGTTGAGAGAATCAAGGAAAAGCTCCTAACACGACAAGGATCCAGACAGAAGTGAATGCAGGATAGATTATTATAGGAAGAAAAAAACACTTCACTGTATCACTCTCATTATCTCCATGCTAACTAGTCGGACCTTAATGTTTAATTTCAAACAAAGACACGATTATAGAACAGTTTTTAAGAGCTGGAATAACCCACTTTACCCACTGAACAGCAAAAGCAAGACATGTTTTATGAGTTTTTTTACCACTATGATGAGACAGATATGTTTGCCATCATCAGTCTCTGCTTACATGTAACACCTTGTTTGTTTTGTTCAAAGTAGAGAAATTAGCAGAAACTCTATAATAGACAACATCATTCACTTGTTTTTCTTACATTCCCATATATTTACTTTAATACTATATTGTTTACAATCTTTTAGCTGAATTTTGCCCCATGGTTTTGACATGCTGCATGTTTGTATTGCTGCTTCTTAGTATGTACTTTAGTATATTTCAGAAGAAGACAGAAGAGGTCATTGCTTTTTGATGAGCAGTACTTGAGCCAAATACATGAAGCAGGATGTTTATCTTTCTGTGGCATCCACATGAAGTATAAAACTGCTAACTGAATGACTCTGTGCCAGCCGATTTTTCAGATGTGTCTCACTGTGATGGTGACATGAGGGACTCAGTTTGAGCCAACATTGTTCAGCTCTGACTGCTGCCAAGGTGCACAGCCTCCTCCTGTGAAATGCCTTTCAACTTGTTTCTTAATGGATAATGCTATGTCTGTTGTCAGAAAAACACAACAGACACAAAAATGATCTTTTGTATTTTTGGATGTGCATTAAATATTTTATAAAAGCAAACTTGCATTGCATATGTTTGCAGAGGAGCATTTTTTCAACAAAAGCATTACTGCTCAGAAATGACACCTTTCTGCTATGAGTGATCAATCATGTATTATTAAATATATTTGTGCTATATATGATATTTCTATCAGACAAATGGGGTTTAAAATGGCAATAAACTCCTCCCTGTTGGCAGAAATAATGAAAAGGACTGTCTTTTTGTAGTACTACTCAACAACTTGACCAGTGCTCCACCAACGGTGAGTTAAACATCTTGTGTGGACCTGTGGTATTTCAACCTACTATCATTCCATCATTATCGTACTTTCTCTTGACCCATTAGCTAAGACCAGAATGATTAGATTCAGTGTAATACAAATGTGTTTCAGTATTTTCATTTAGTTTCTTTTTGTGATATCTGACATACTCCCTTACCTCCTCTTTTAATGATATATA
>JBAMHX010000016.1:4760738-4778696 GCA_037177515.1 Pseudomugil tenellus | reverse complement strand
TGTATATATGTATGTATGTATTTATTATTATTATTATTATTATTATTATAGAGACATTTTGAGACACAAGGAAGAACTCAAATAATTGGACTTTTCCTCCTTTTTTCCTGTTTAACAAGGACACCACTGCTGGGGATGCAAAGAAGACGTAAGGTAAGATCATGCACACAGTAACAGTAGATGCTCTAGAATATTTGCTGTTTTAATAATTATCTCACACAAAGATGATCTAGAGATTTGAGTGAAGTTCAGACTGCAAACATTAGTGCGCAGTTCCTATTTTTTATTCCGATCTGATTTTTCTGCACGACTGTTCGTATTACCCGAGTAATTACAGTCCTGAAGTGATTCGCATGCGCAGAAGATCCGTAAAAAGAAACGTCCCATAATGGCGGCTGTTGAAATTAGTTTCCATAGAGGAAATTTAAAGCTGTTGAGCAGGGAAAGTATTCCAATTGGATTTTTTGCTAATTTAACCTTTTGCCTGTTGTTGTGCCAATACAGCGAGACGTCATCATCACATGGATTCCAAATTGGACCATTTGGCAGTTCAGACTGCATTCAAATAATTCACATCCAGAAAAACCACATACGAAAATGTCAGGTCAGATCTTAAAATATCCAATTCTATGTGACTCGGCTTGTTCATACTATCATGAAAAAAAATCTCACCTTCAGGGTGAAAAAAGGAATGCCACAATATTTGTTCTCAGGAACGTCTCTAGAACATTGTAGAACTTTGCATGGTGCTAGTGTGAAAAAGTCTCCATAATGTTCTTCTCATGCATTCGAGGCAGAAATAGCTTTTAAATATGTATAAACATCATATTTTGTTGGACAGATGTCCTCTCATTCTATAAAGCAGCAGACTGAGGAGACATGAGACAGAAGGGACTATGGATGTCCTGCTAATGAGAGGCCTGCGGTGGAAGTCAGTGTGTCTGAGAGGAGAGAAAATAATATGTGGAGGATCTTGTCAAATCGCTGCAGCTTAAATGGTCTCTCTCTCCAGAGTGTGTTTAGGAAATTAAAGGCCAGGGATTTTTTTCATAATTGTCTAGTTTATCATTTTAATACAGCTAGCTTTTCTCTGATGGGCTTCCTTTATGATTTATCAAATACAATTACTGCGTGACTTATTTCAGGAGCCTCTTCATTGCTGAGGACCATTAATGTGTGTGTGTGTCAGCTCTGATGTATTTACATACCATTAGATAATTGGAAAACAGGAAGAGAAACTGGAAAAGCTAAATTGTCTTTGTGGATTTGTACCTCCATCCCCCCCATTTTTCCCAATCCCTCCTTCTGTCATTCTACTGCTTCTAAGCAAATAGTAGAAAAGCGTCAATGTTAAAGGTTAAATAAATTTATTATTAAAAAATAAGTGCTATGGTAATGACATGTTGGTTGAATCCTGGTCAGTGCACCTAATTGAAGAACTGACATTACAGCAACCAAGAGGGCCATGTTTATTAAACATGATCATATTATGTTTATTCTTTGTAAGAAAATGTGTCTCGGTAAAAAGCCAATGGGTTGATGTTTAAGCTCTTTACACGTTCGGGAATAAAACTTTGCTTTAAGAATCATTTGAAATTTTTGCTTGTTGTGCTTTTGTTTTATGCCTCAAACTGATAGGTTTGAGGCAATAGGTTTTTTTTGTTTCACTTATGTTTTTTCCATATAGCTAATGCAATACTTGTTGATGTAAACCTTAGAAATAGTGAATGATTTATAAAATAATTTAATTCTTCCTTAAGCAGCAGCCTTGATCACTTGACTCGAACATTATTGGTTTTTGATTCATGTGAAGGATGTTCATGTGTCCTAAAAACAAAAATAAATTATAAAAAATGCCATTTTAGAAAGAAGGAGTTTATTGCCATTGTCCGGTGAAGAAACAATAAAATACATTTTAGTGACTCCCTAGTCAGACAGCAGTAAAGCAGTACTATATATAGTACGTACAATATATATATATAAGTATAAAAAAACAGTAATAAATAAAAACGTGTGACTTATCTGTCTCAGTCTATACAATAGGATGATATGATGGATTTGGTGGCTAGTGGGTAGAAGCTGTGTTTCAGTCTATTGGTTTTGCATTTAATCAAACCAATGTTGAGTTTTAGCCTCTAAAAATTGGAAACTTTTTATTTTATCCATGTTTTTTAAGATGCTTGTTTTGCAATTGGTCAAAAAGCTTATAAAATGTCCAACATTTTTGTTGTAAATTACTGAATTGGTTGTGTTTATGGCATCACTCTGCGTTCACTCTCTTCACTGGTTTCCATATTTTCTAACTAAGATTGACCACCACGTTAAGGTGTAAAACCAGTATGAGCTGCTGAGACTTCCACCTGTCTTCCAGACCCCGCAGCACTCGCTGCAAGTAGAACTGCATCATGCCTTCATCAGTGCAAAAACAAAACTCTCTGCTTCTCTCACTTTTCTAACCCCACCGAGGCCTTTCCTCCTCCCCTACCCCCGAACTTTGGTTGCCTGTCCAACTCAGTGGGATCCCCCATCTTGCTCCTTCTCTCTCTCTGTCCCTCTACCTCTCTTGCCCCATCCCTCAGGGCAGAAGTAAACCACGCCTTGAGGCCCTGCTCCCATTGTGTGCCCTCTGCTACTTCTGTTTGGGGCCTTTGTGTGCCGCTAATCAGCCGTGGGGCCATGCTCGGCTCCGAGTGTGTGTCTGTGAGTGTGCGTGTGTGTGTGTCTGTGTCCCTTGCCCTCATTACGTAGCCACACTGGGAGGCCAGCATGGGAAGTTTCTGCTGCACTATACACCTCCCTCCATCATTCCCTCCCCCATTCTCCCTTTCCCTCCCACTAGCTGTCCATCAGATCCCCCCCCCCCCCCCCCTTTATCTTGCTACCCTGAGATTTAAAGTAACACTGGCCACAGTTTTAAGGTCTAACTGCACCTGTTTCACCCTGATGTTGCCCCATTAAAAAGTTATCATCTTGACATATTCATCACTTTGTTGGTGCGAGATGAAAACAGTTTGCAAGAGAATTGGGCGGAGGTGCAGAATAAAAAGTCTCTTGAGAAAGGTTTTGTGTGAACAAGACAGAAAAATAGGATATATGTCTAGAAAAAAATCTAAAATTTTCAGAAATTACCCCGTTTAGCATTTGTAATGAATGTATTCTCGTTCATTTGACTTTTCTGGGGTTTTTTCCAACATATCTGTTATTTAGTAAAATGAATAAATTAATTTTCCTACATGAAAACAGTAAACATAGAATTATATTAAACTATGTGGACAGGGGGTAATTATTTTTGTCTAATAAATAGACATAAAGCAAGTAAACGCTTATCAGTTGTCTTGTTAAACAGTAAACAATCAAATGTTACTTTGACTTGCTTTTATATTGATGCTAACTTTAATAAATGGTAGAGTATACATCAATTATTTAATTAACACAAACAGTGGGAACAAGTAAATTGATTGGATGATTGGTATTTTTATTGATTGATAGAAAATAATCTTAAATTATGAATGAATAAGTAAATGAAACTCAAATGTTTAGATGAATAAACTGAAGTACGTGTAAAGCTGATGGATAGCAAGTTTGTCATCCACTGATATACTAACAATCGTTTATCTTTGGTCTCAAAAACATATATTATTGAGTTTTTTCTTTCATTTTATTTTTAAATTTATTGATGCATGTTCTTGCTTTTGTGTACTCAATAGCTCACTTGCCTAAAGATAGATGTTCGCCTCAGGAGAAATTAAAGTTGCATTTAGGCTGAAAATCACTTTGTCTAGACTTGTAACAAGCTCAGAGATTAAATCTACAAAAAAAGATATTTTATTACATGGCAGACTTTGTTTAGCTGCTGATCCTTACAGAGTTTTACAGTGATGAATCTTTCGTGAGACAATGTGTATTTAATAATGTAATCAATGTCAGTGTCGCTCAGATAAATCAGCTGTGCTGAGTAAATTGTCCGTTAGCCTTTATTGCCCCCCTGCATCGCCCGCTGGTTTACTATTATAATTCCCTCCCACATCTCTTATGCCTGTTCCCTCTCATCTGTCCATCTTTTCGTTTTTCACTTAGCCTCTTCCTCCACGTCTCCCCTCCTCCTCCTCCTCTTCTCAATTCACCCACATAGTCCTGATGTATTACCTGCCTGTGTGTGAGTATCTATATGAGTGTCTATTTGTGTTTTTAAGCCACTGGACCTCTTTCACTTCAGGACAAGTCTGGTCTGTTCATCGCTCACCTAAACATATGCACACACAGAGTTGTGTATTCATGACTTGAGAGGACTTTCTATTGACTCCAGTTCCTGGTGACTTAACCATGACTACGACTAATGCTTTACATAATGGAGACTTGCCATCTTTCCTCATAAGGAGGACAAGTTCCAGTATTACGTAAAAAGATTTAGATCCACGTTGACAAGAGTAATACCTGTGCAAATCCACACACTCCCTATCTCTGTCTGTCTCCTCAGACAACAGCTACACTGCTGTCTCAGATTTCACTGTGGGACTAAGAACATTTCTCTACCCATGTAGTCTCCCCTGTCTTCCTTTTACCTGAATTACCACATCATTTACTCTTCCTGAATCCTCCTCTCTGTTCTATCAGCGTGACTGTAGGTCACCAGCTCTGCTGACTTACTGACCCATATTCATGTTACTGCACATAATGAGACTACATGGTTGTTTCCATTTATTTTTCAAAAGCAGCTTTAGGAAGCATGAGAAAGAACGTTGGAGGGAACATTTTCCTCTTCAGTTCCTCTGTCTAATGTTCGTAGTTTACCTCCTAAGAAGCCTTCCAGCTGTTTCAACCTTGTAGTTTGACACCATTCATAAAGACCATCTCTACCTTTAAAATTAAACTTAAAACCTTCCTTTTAAACAAATATTATAGTTAGGGATAGTCTAGCCACGTATTAGTTATGCCGTCATGGGGCCGTCCCATGATGCACTGAGCACTTCCTGTTAGCCAGTCGGGGCAGATGGCTGCCCTTCCGGTTCCGTCGGAGGTTTTGTCTTCTTGTAAAAAGGGAGTTTTCCTTCCCACTGTTGCCTCATACAGCTCAGGATGGAAGATTGGATCCAAGTCAAGATTCTATCTTTCTATCTATCTTTTTGGTTCCCTTACATAGGTAATTTATTATGAACTGGCTCAATTTGATCTCTGTGAAGCACACAGACATTGTCATGAAGCTACGCTATACAAAGCTGAGTTGAATTGAACTGAACTTCAAATACTATGAAATTAATCAGAACTTTATCCAGCACCCTTTCAGTCAAACATATTTTGAACATATAATTTATGAACATGAGTGCTGACAGAGAAATTAACTGATAAAGTAACATTTTAACACCAATAGAGAGTCACAAACACTTTTGTCTAAGTGTAATCTGCACATCAGTGTTACTGTGATCGCACTGTTGAGAGCAACAAAAATAAAGTTGAAGTGACCATTAAACTGGATCACTACCATTGCCCCAGTTCCAGACTTTGACTTCTAAACCTGTGTGATGCATGAAAATGACAGTTAAAAGAATAATGACAATAAATTAAAAAAAAAAAATAGAGTTTTAAAGCTGGAAAGCTATTGTTTTTGTGTTGCTTTAATTTCTTCTGTACAAGTGAATGCACTGAACAAATGTTGTCTCAAATGGTATCTTATTTTACTTTAACTTTTTCATGTGAGTTTTCATTTATTTATGTTTTTTAAATGTATTAAATGTATTTCTATTTATTATCTAATGCCTCCTGCACTTCACCGTTTTGCAACATGCACCATACTATAATTTTGCCATTTCTTGCTGTGACGTCTCTACCTGGAACTGTCAATGGCTCACTATAGCTTGCTCCTATTTCATCTAGCTCATCTGCCCCACCTGCACTGAGCAGTGACAGGTACACCTCCTGGAGGAGATGGGGTGCTAAATTTTTCAGGTAGGGGTGGGTGGACTCTCCACAGTGCCGTACCGGAGTGGTGGAGTGAGTCATTTGCTTTGCTTAAGGTGCACTATTCTTTTCAAAGAAATAAAACTACAAAACACATGGATGAAAATGGTACAATTAAGAAGGTTAAAAACTCCTAAAAGTAAAAAATGACTAATATGGGGCCTTTAAATGGACTTTAAACTTGGCAATTTCCTTGCCATAAGATAAGACAAACATTTATTTTCTTATTCTCTTTATAAAGAAACCCCACCCACTAAACCAAGACAAACATAACCCAAAAATAAGCATAATCTTTAGATGGGGTTCCTACATAATCAAAAAGTAAAATGACAAAGCTTAATACTCACTCAGAACATAATCAACTTTTTTTAACAATCTGAATTCCCTTAGATTAGCACTTCAGACCATCCATATTTCCATATTACTGGGAGGATACGACATGTTGCATGGCTGCAGGCAAATTATGGCCATTATCTCAGCAAGGGGCGGGGAAGGTTCTGACGATCTCTGGCAGTTTATCTGTGCATCAAAAAGAGAAAAAGAGAATGACATTTAGTCTTTGTATACCACAGAGTGCAGTTGTGACGGGACGTCCATGTCATCAAAACTAGAACTTGATCATGTCAAATGCTCCCAAAGACAGCCTGCTTTAATGTGAGAGAAAATAAGGAATACATTAGCAGCAAATCTCTATTGTGAAGAATTGTTAGTGAAGCAACAACTGCCTTTAAATATCAATTAAATCTTTTGACGTTGGTGTGTGGAGCAAAAATAGAAACTGTGTGTGTGAAATACAGAGGAAGGTGGTAATTACTGGTGACTCAAGGCTTCCCAGGCCATAATCCTCTGAACAATCTACAGTCATACAGGTGTTTGCTAAATCCAATTACTCACAGGAGGAGAGGATGGGACAGGCAACACTATATTAGTAGTAGCATTAACTAACAGTTTAACCTAACCTTTGTCACTTTTGAGGTTGGCAGTGATGCAGCTGTCCGCTGCAGCCTTTAAGTGGTCAAACATGCGATGACAAGACCATTTGCATTCACTCCGTGCTATAAATTCAAATATTAAGCGTAATACCTAGTTTTTTATATGATACTGATTTACAGATTTACAGAGTTAACAAGACATAAAATAACAAAGCATAGAGGATGCTTTTTCAATATTTGCCAGTTTGGGCTAGGAGAGCTTCATGCTCTTAGGATAGATAATTGAGCTTTAGTTTATCGCATGCATGATTACCTTTGTAAGACTGTCTCTGCTGTCTCTATTGTATTGCTGTGTATTTATAAAATGTAAGTCTAGATAATGTGTACAGTAGATCCCGTGTGGCATTGTGCAGACCTCATCCTCTGATCATCTGAATGCTTGGTTGACCACAGAGCTCTCAACCGGCTTTTATAGCTTATTCAAATCAGTGCACCACGCTGTTTGAGTTTCTGTTGGTTTAACTTACATTTGCGTGTAAATGAAGCTCTAGACTGAAACTGCATGAGATTAAAAAGTAAAATAGGTGCTTAATTTTTCTTTAACTTCCAAGAGTTTGAGTAAAACTGGGTAAATTTACGTAACACCCTTCAATTCATTTATTACTCATTCAGACTTGTATGCATTTTACCCTATTAAAAGCATTGATATGTGATATCCACCTCACCTGGAATTTTGCTCTAAACTGATTTTAGCCAATTTCTTGCAAATAGGGTTACAATTTTTTTTTCCCTATTTTATCAGATTTACTTTTCATTTGATAAATAAACAATACAATAATTTGAATACTGATAATAATACAAGGCTGATCCTCAGGCTTTCATGTAACGTGTTATCAAATGAACAGGTTGAATGTTACTTAAATTTCTACCAAGATGAGATTTAAGGATGCATCACATATCCGTGACAACAAAAAATCAGGCAATAACAAAGATTCTCATTGCTTTGTTCTATTTAGTATCACATGATACTTGTCGTAAGAAACAATGCACACTGATGTGCTGCCAGCTGGATTAAAGCTTGTAAATTTGTGAATTATAAAAAGAAATATTTAAATTATTTTCATTCTAGATTTGTAAATAAACCCAGAAATGAGACGATGAACTAAAATAACGACCCGCGGTTTCTTCTGGTGTTGAGTAAAATCCAAATAATCAGCACGTAAAAATGAATATCTTTCTCACTTTTCTGTTTTGCAACATGTTTTCGTTTCATGAAACTTTCAGCACTTTTTTTGTGAATCCATTTATATTACCAAAAGGCCAAAAGGAACTGTTAATTTCACTAAAATGGCTCTTACTGCCAAGTCACACAAGGAGTGATGATTCATTAGATCAAACGATGGGATGCAGCGTATCTATCTCCATCAGGCTAGAATAAGCCCTCAAAGCAGATTTCTTAGAAAATGATGTTGCTTATCATGTAAAAAGAAAAAAAAAAGCTCAAAACAAATAAAAATAAAAAAACGTAATGTATGTTGGTTACCTAGTGGTTTGGTAAAATGCCACCATGGTGCTGCTACTTGCAGAAAGTACAGCTGAGGTAATACACACATATTACATGCTAGTCAAAAGAGAAGGGAGTTTAGGAGTTAGGTAGAACAAAGAACACTCCAGATTTTGCTTCACTCCCTCCAAACTTGTAACGGAGGTTTGATTAGCAAGCATGTAATGTACTTTACCCCCATGGCTGGAGACAGAGGAGGATAAGAGGAGGGAGGAAAAGAGGAGAGAGGCAGAGGTATAGCAGGAAGGAGGAGGAGTGTATAGGCTGCCCTCTCAGCAGGTCTCCTCATCTCCCCTTTTCCCTCCACCTACAACACTTTATTTCTCGACCCCCCTCCAACTCCCCACTTTAAAACCTATATACAGACGAATGCCTAATGCCCTCTCCCCATCACCCACCTCTCCCCTCCTATAGCTGCACCATGCTGTGTAAGTGCTGGGTGTGGGTAGGGTGGGATGAGGTTGGAGGTCAGAAGCAGGAAGAGTTTTTAGTAAGGGGGTAGCCCACTCACTAACAAGCTGCATGTCTGCATTCAGGAAGTTGTTTGTGCACAGACACAATGCAAGTTTGTTTGAATCCAGCAGGGAAACTGGGCTGTGTTGATACTCAGCTGGTTTTAGGGTTAAAGGCTAAAAAAAATGTTGAGGTAGCATCCAACAGTGAGTTTGCTTTTACCGGCAGAAAAGAGCTGAAACTCAAAAGTCATCAGAAAGGAGTCTCATAGCTGACAAATACACCACAGAAACCAGAGAGATTGTCTCAAAATTCTCCAAAGTTTTGTACAAATAATTCTCCTGGTTTTAAAAGAACAATAACAATCAATATCACCACCACACGTTTCCTTACTGAGAAAAAATGTTTAAGTGGTTCGACTTCTTAGTTCTTAATTTGTGATTCAATAAAAGAAAAAGTACATTTAAACATGTAGTTCCTCTTTATCTCTCTGCGCCTCCCACCACACCAGATCAGCGCTTCTCTTTTCCCCTCTGCCTCGCTGTGCTGTCGGCTCAGGGCGTGAGCAGAACGACATTAATGTGTGGAGACACCTGACAAGCCCGCTGGCCTTTAGGGCTCAGCCTAATCACTCTAGACCCAAACCCATCGGGAATTAAACCTGCAAAACCAAACAGTCACTGTGGGAGCTGGCTGGCATCTGCTGGAGACACTAGATCGGTCGCTTGGGAAAAGGACGTGACAAAGTGCACATTTGTTTCAAATCTATAGTTCTAGATAATTCAATACAGAATTTTGACTTTAGGATTAATATTTGCCAGAACTAACACATGCACCAACATTTTCAATTTAAGTACATTAGAGAAATGTGTAAGTTTTTTACACATGAAGTAGGTTTGACACTGAGAGGCCAAGATGTCAGTCTGAAAAAAAATGACAGCAATGGGTTTGAAGCATTAAAGCTCTTTTGCACCATTCGGAATACAGCATTGCGTTAACTTTCAAATTAATGGGGATTTTCTAATGTTTAAAGTACAGTAGCTTGTTAACTCCAGTATCTGTTAAGCCACACAGGGCCCCTCTTCACACTGTCTCTCTCCAGATGCCCTCATTAATTTTAGATTTGCTCTAAATGAGTCCCCTTCATCGCGCCTGAGGTTTTCTAAATTAGATTCATTTATATTTAAATTGTGAAACAGGCATGGTTAATGAGAGAATCGTCATTTTGGGGGGGTTATTTCAGATGGGCTGATAGTTTGGCAGCTCAGTGCTGTATGAAGTAAAACCACCAGAGAAGACACATGTGAGTTCTTCTGCATTACAGCAACCTAAACGGAGTAACTTAGACACTGTAGTGCTGATTTATTTTAGTATAAGAATATAGAAATTTTTTAAAAAATGTTTTCATTACAGTTTTGGTTAGAAAGAAGCTGAGCAGCATCCCCCTGCTACAAACATAAACACAACTGACCCCCCTGTTTGCGTCTTTTGTTAACACCTAATTGAACAGTCTTTAAAGTAATGTGTCACTTTCAGCACATCTGTGTAGTTTTCAGCACCCCATGTGCCAAAAGCGCATTACACGACACACATATTGACCTAACAGGTGCCTCTATCAACACATGAAGCCCTGGCAGAGCAGCAGGACACCCCTCGTCTTAAACTGCTGCAACTGCCGTGTTGAAAATGTCACATCTGAGAGAGAAAAAAAAAAAAAGAACTTGGAGGGATAACAGAGCTTCACCCCCACACCCCCCTCATGCACCAATCCATCCCTCTCATAAAAAACCAAATCACACAGTGCTTTACAGCTGTACGTCTCCTTACAAGGCTTCTTACAGCTCTTGGCGTCCTATAGCAACCCCCGGCTTCTCCCAGCCAGGAATTTGACTGTTAGGAATCTAAGTGCCAAGCGTTTAAAACCTGAGGAATGCTATTGTTCTGGTCACAGCTGCACTAGCACTGGTCTGGCTACTGCTGCCACTATGTGTGTGTGTGAGTGAAGAGGGAAGCGGGGGGGTATATATGCAGAGGAAGAAGGAGGGCAGGAGGATTCGAAGGTGTGAAAAAGGCACCTTTTTACGTGTTTCCAGTGCTCTGTGGTCTCATGACAAAGCAGCACATAGTTGACAGCAACTTGACACATTCTTCAGACCTGGACGTTTGCAGAGCTCCACCTCCCCTCCCTCCACCCGGTCTTCCTCCAGCATGATGTTCCTCACTATATCTATATTGATCTGTTATTTAAGATAAGATAAATGTACACAACCCATATTTCTAAAACTTCTAAACACACTAAGGTATGTATGCACAGATGAAATGTGATAAAACCCCATTATGTGTTTAACTGGAGAGTGGAGCGATGTTCTCTGGTAATGTTTTGCTTTTCTTTCATATAAAATACACATTTTTTAAATTGCATTGAGAATATCTGTTGTTGCTAGGACTGACCAAATAATAAAAAAATGCAAATAATTTAAAAAATGTGATTTTCCTTTCTCCTGCAGTGCTGCCCAATACATTTTAAGGCTGTAAGGTTTGATTGAGAAAAGTGTCCTGATTGCGTGTGTTATGACTTGGCACTATGTGAATAAAGAATTTACATTACATTTGTGATTTCAGACTGGAACTGAGTCTACAAACCTATTGAATCTTCAATCCACCAAACAAATCTAAGACCAAAATCCACTGTGATGTAGCTACTATGGAAGATAAAAAATAGCTAAAAAAAAAAATCCACCCACCCACTCCACCCATTACTGTTTTATGTGAACATTTTAAAGGGCAAAATGACCAAAAGCTTTTTTTCACTAGAAAAGGAAACTCAAACATAAACATTCATCATTTCCTATTTCTGATTAATACAGTATGATTAATTAAGGGTCAAACAAAAATAAAATTGTATACATGAAAACAGCCAAAATCTTGAACTTTTAAAGTGACGTCACTGTGGTTCATCTTTCATTAATGGTATATAAGGATGGTTCTAATTCCTACTGTCCTCCCATTAAGACAACAATAAATCTGCTTCTTCTAATAATCTCAAACCAGTTGCAATTAAAATTGCCAAAACAAATGAACTGTTCTGATTTAGAAATGAAAAATAAAAATTAACTATTGTAGCTCTTAACCCCCTAAATTCAAATGAGTTCATTTAGTTACATTAAATCTGTATTTCTCTATATCTAAATATTAACAATATGATGGTGAAGCAAAAGAAACTGTAAAGTCAGTTATATTATTATTTTAATTTCTTTCCAGTTCAGTAATTATAAACTCCTCTGGAAACACATTGTTGCACCGGAATATCAAGTTTTTTTGGGTTGGACTATATATGTAATCATGTCTGTAAAGCAGAATTCAGTGCCCTTTGCTGAAGTCTGTCATCATTTATGCTCAGCAGAAGAGTATCCACTCAACCCTGTTTTATCATAGAAATATTTCCCATATGACAACACGAGAGGAAACAGGAGCAACAGTAGTGAGGTGGCAGAGCTGCACTCCACGTCTTTCTAGTAATTACAATCCAGCTGCTTGGTGGAACAATGCCTGGCTCTCTTCCAGACGGCTGACTTCATACACTCTGCGCCACGCTCAATTTAGAGCGCAGTGGAAGCTGGGCATGACTGGCACCCTCCGAGGCATTGCTGTGTCTATGAGAATCTCTGTGTGTGAGGATGCTTGTGTATGTTCATGTTTGGGTGTGTGTATTTGGGTATGTACCCATCACTTCCCATTTTTTATGCAGTTCATATATTGCCTGGTGCATTTTCAACCATATAGCTATATCACTGAAAAGGATGTTGGAGTAAATGCTGGAGACATGAATTTCTGTGTTATGACAGCAATCTATTTTATTCTTCTTAAAATCATAGTATTATTTAGTAACTTTTCTTTAATACAAAGTATTTAGTTAAAGGTTTTGGTAAGCATCAAGTACAATAATAGCCAAAAGCAGGAGAGAACCATATGCAACTACTCAGTGTTTTCAGCAGACGTGAAATTAATCCTGTGAAATCACAGGAAGCAGATTTATAAAACACTCAGACTTGGTGAAAAGCTGCTGAGACTTAAAGGTCAGAGTTCACAGTGAATCCTTGTACACCCACAATAGCGCCCAGTGTTTCTCGATCCAAGGTTGTGTTACCAGGCAACAAATACAGTTCAGGCCCGGTAACTTGGTGACTTTTCTCCTGCATGTGATGCAGTGAAGTTTACTGGCAAAAACTTTAAAGTGACTCTAAGATGGGAAAGTTTGGCAAAAGTAACAGCGGCCGTATGAATATGAAGAACTTATTCATCACCTGGGTCAAAGTAAACTATTATCTTTCCTCTGCAACACACATGCATGCACACAAATGGGTGGAAATGAAGAAGAGGGATGGGGTGAATAAAATCTATCTCCTCAATACCAGAGCTTCTAAACCACCCAGGACAAACACACATACACAAACAAAGCACACATATACCTCCCACCCCTCCTAAACCCATCCCTCTACCACCACCGCCACATCAACTTCAAACTTGGCTGAATAGTGTGTAGTGCGACTGGGTTCTTCCTCCTCCAGTACAATGACGACCTGTTTGGGTCCAGTATGCCCACTTATCCCGATCCCATCCCCCCCAAAAGAAAGAAAAAAAACCCACAAATAAACATGCAGATATTCACACACACTACCAGCCCCAGTCTGGCTCTGGCTGTTTTGGACAGAGAGGCATTTAAAGAACTGAGACAAACAGCAACAGTAGCTAATTGTTGTGTAACAGCTCAACAAAGACATTACAGCCTCTTTAAAACAGAAAGCTGCACAGTTCCCTTATCATCCAGCTGACATGGTGGGATTTGACCCTGGGACATCTCATTTTGCTTGACAAAGTTCCTGAGAGAGGCTACATGCGCCTTGTTATGAGTTTTCTTACTTTTTCAGCTTTTTTCAGTGAGCAGCTACAGTAGACAGAAGCTGTATATGCAGGAGATGCAGCTGATGAACACATTAAAGCAAAATCTAACAGGCTGGAGAAAAAGGAAGCTTCCATCAGAAGAATTTCTGACAACCTGAAGATGTCATAGAAATATCTGTGTGGGCTCTAACAGAAAAATAATAACTTTTTTAACCTTATTTAAATATTCTTATGTGCAGTTTGTAAATAATTTACACACCTATCTCAAACTGACAGTTATGTAAAAGTGAGGAGAGATTAAAAAAAAATTTTCCTGTTAAAGCAAATCAAATATGTGTGTTTCTTTCAGCATTTCCCTTTCTACTGGGTCCCCTTGAAAGCCTTTCTCTGCTATCTAAACACATTAATACATCCATATTAAAATCTCCTTCAGTGCAGTCACAGTATATTCATATGAAGTACAGCACAAAAACAGTAATGCCACCCCCCATTTGCAAAGCATGTGGCTGAGCCTTGTGCAGCGTGGCAAAAGGCCAGGCCAATGCAAACAGAGGTGTGTTTCTGATGTGACTGCTCACTCACTGCTGTTACAGAATTAATATGGACACACAATACAAAGCTGAATTGATGGTAGAAGTTGCAACTGACTGTGTCAACGACTTCAGAGCGGCTCTTGAAAAAGACGAGTTCAGTTGAGTTTGCATTCGAGTTTAAAAGACAGCAGATGAATAAAAGCAATTGAAAGATCGTTTTTATAGGTAATATATTTAAAAGCAAGTAGCAAATAATTCATTTTAGATGTGTGAAGGCTTTTCAATTTGTTTTAACATAAAGGAGAAAACACTTATCATGATTGTAACCTTTAAAGTTATAGAATGTTTTCTAAATTAAATGTAGTTTTGTTTTATCCTTTTTCAAGGCTTATCATGACCAGTTTGGAATATTTATATGACCAATGTTTATCTATATGTATATTATGAACTTAAAGAGCCTGAATGTGTTACAGCTGAATTTAAGTACAAATATATATGTTTGTGTTTCACGCATGTGGCCTCCCATCATGTGCATGCGTGTTCATTTTTTTGCATCTGTATGTCTAAATGCTGGTGTTAACATGCGGGGATATGCGTTTTAACGGCATATGGGCCCCCCAACAGCTTCCAGCAGGATTGTGGGTAGTTGAGAGAGCGGTATGGTTTCTGGCTTTGTTTGTGTGTGCTGACATCACTGTGCTGATGGCACCAAATTCCCATTCTACTGCACGCAGCACTTTCTATACAAAACACCCAACACACACATGCATGCATGCACACACACACTGAGCCACATGGTACAAGTAATGCCAACTAGGCTGAAAAAAAAGAAGCTCTCTCTTTTTAACACACATGCAGACATCCACGAATGCATATGTGCCTAGCAAGGTAAAAAATGAGCTCATGCTTCTGGCTATATTTGCCTTTTTGCATTTACTTTTATAAATATACTTAATTATCTACCTGTTGATGACATTTTATTTCCTCTGTGATGTTTCATAACTAAATGCTCAACTGGTGACATTCATGCATTAAATTTCACTTAAACTATAATTTAATCGACACTTCAAAATAAACTACACTTTATGTATGTTTTTTTATACGAGAGAGCAGTTCAGGGGGTTCGTCCATTCATGTTTTGTACATTTGAATCATTTCGCTGCCTCCTCAGAGCTGCAGTATTACCATACATTTAGGCCATTAAACTGTTGTCCCACACACATGAGTCTATTTGCTCATAAGCTCAGCTATCTGACTGTGTCTTTACATAGCCTGGTTAAATATTAACTGAGAGCCTTTCTCTTCCCTCTAGTGCTGTCTTTATGTATGCAGCTCAGACAAGAGCAGGAGGAGTCAGGCAATCAGGTTGGCAATACTTCCTCTCAGCTCGGAGGAAATGAGTGCTCATTTTTCTCATCACTTAATTGTTTATTGGTTGCAATTCTTTGAACCATACAAGGGGAAAAGGGTCTTTTAAGTGACCGGAGTAGTTTCAGCACTTTGGTTAACATTGGGAAAGTTTCCACAGTGGTAGCTGAGTACAGCTCAGCTTTTGTCTCACAGTCTGGAACTGCTGCAGCTTGAGGTGGACTACTAAAGCAGGAAAGCAAAGCAAAATGTGTTTTTAGGATTTAAGGTAGATTTGCAATACTTTTATTATTCAGGACCGGAAACTGTGTTCCTTCAGTTTTTCTCCGAATCGTTGGATATAGGAAAAATAGTTGCTGAAGGACACTTCAGTGGAGCAGCTGCTTGCTGACGCAGTTTCAACTCTCATTCGCAGGATGAATAGCAGTCGAAAACCACTCATCCTCCTGGATGCCCTTGTATGTTTTTGTACTTTGCAGGGCATACAGGGGCTTAATATGGCTCTACAGACACATATCTGCACACAGAAACCCTGAGACACAGAGAGAGGGGATGTATGTGCACACACACACAGCTACACACACAACCCGGTGCTCCTGAGGACCCAGGAAAGTGGTTGGGATGCACCCAGCACTCAGAGCCTCTCAAAACCAATCAAAGCTGATGATAACTCAGCTATTCACACCATCCATCCATCCGTCCATCCATGCTCTCCTCTCTCTCTCACACACACACACATGCACATCAACATGTTTTTATAAAACATCTTCAGATGCTCATCATTACTATCATATCCCTGACAGTAGAAAGTAAAATAAAAGTCAAGGACATTGAGATCTTTGATTCCAACAATCTGTTTTTGATTTCACATTTGTAGAAACAAAAGAAGAACAAGCTGGATTTATAAAAGTCCCATCAGACGCGAGTCATGTTGGATAAAACAAATGTGATTAAATGTTTCAGAGAACTAAAATCAAACTACATCAGTCTTTTCTTCAATCCAACACACAAACGAGTGTATTGGATTTTATAATTGAAACAATTAAACAAAATATTTTAATCAACACTTGTTTGTAGAGTGAAAATAGTTCAGTATGTTCAGCAGCTTTCTCCGCAATTTTTCTCATCATCCTCTAAATAAACAGCCTTCTTGATCATTAAAAGACAACAATTTAATGCTGTGTGCAGATTATTTGCAGTTCTATGACATGTTCAAATGAAAAAGCACAGCAGATTCTCTTTTCCTTCTAGTTTTCCAACCCGTTTTGCCTTGATCTGATCATATGTTAATCATATGTAGTAGATGTAGTTTAACAGATTATATGCCTTCCTGCTTCCTGGCACTCAAACCCAATTTCTAACCTATTCAAAACTTTAATAAACTTTTTATAAAGACACCCATTCCTCTGAATAGTGCTGCTTCTCATACCCACACACACATATGGGCTCCTGTCAGGGCTAACTAAGCATAGTGGAGGACAGGGGAGCACTTGGATAGGCTGGACAGGGGTTGCTGGGGGTTACGGTGGATTTGGTGGACCACCTGCTGAGCTTCAGCCGCCAACTGACTGAAAACATTTACATCAGAACCCAGAATAGAGACACAATGAGAGAGAGCAGGGGAAAATGAAAAAGAGGGAAGTGTTGAGGGGAAATAAAGTTTGCGATACATACTGAAATTATCTCTGCTTTAAACAACTCGTGTCACTGGCCGGAAGAAGAATCTATGCAGCATTGCTCCCCTGCAAAAAGTAACTTTTATCAATGATCAAATATTCCAGAAACGTTTGTCATCGGTCCAGGGCCGGATTTAGGCAGCCCCACTAGGAGGTGCAGTAGAAATGTTAGGGGGGGCTGGAAATTTTTGAGGTGTAAAATCCCCTTTATATATATGGAGGATTATACTAACTACGCTATCATAATATTAGTTAATCTATCCATATATTTATCTTGTGATTTGATCCATTTGAATTCTCATACAGGTTTATGTTAAATTCACTGCCTGATACTAGCCTCTGCATTTACCCGGGCTTGGGAACGGCACAAATAGGACATTGGCTGCTGTCCTGTTGAGGCTGCATTTATGTTTTGTTTTGTTTTTTTCTTTTCCTTTTTTTTTTTTTGTTTTTTTACTTTTTTTTAATTATTGTTTTTAAACTCTTTTAATCTGTCTATCTGCCTTCCTTCCTCTGTCTATCTGCTCATGTCTGCCTGTCTGTCTGTTTACTATCCTTTCTTTATTTATTTTTTG
>JBAMHX010000016.1:4747621-4757974 GCA_037177515.1 Pseudomugil tenellus | reverse complement strand
CTCCACACACAACTCAAACACCAAGCATATTAATGCTCAAATATCAAAATCCGAATGCTGGGGCTTAAGATGTTAATTGTTTCATTGATCAGTGTGGGTTGTAGAAGCGCCTCTCATCATAGATGAAGTAACAAACTAAACTATCATCATTACAACTTTCACAGGACCTTCAAGGATATATAGGCAGCTCAGCTTGTGTGTTCAAATTAAAATACATATAAAATCACATATGGAACACCTGAAATCGACTGCTGACTTAAATAAAACAGCCAAAGAAACAACAGAAGAGAAGCTCACACCTGTATGTGCAACAGCTTTTTAGTCAGTTGTCCAAATGCAGTTCATGAAATAAGAGCTTTACATTCGAAGAGCTGTATTCCCCAAATCCTTCCACCTTCGTTTTAGAACCTGCATATGAGCCAACTTCATTAAATAATCACAACTTATGTTAAGATGGATAGATGACATGAAAATAAATGTGTCCAAATACTTCTGAACCATATTGCAGAACAAACCAAGCAAAAGCCAAAGTACTGGAACAGGTTTATATACTATTGACAGCAAAATTAAAAATCTCCTCCTGACTCCCCAAACAGAGGGAGGCCATTATGGTCTGGGTGTCTTACAATCCCTCAGAAGACAATGCACCTTTCATTTTGGCCCAACAACTTAAATAACTTATATTTATATCAGTTAAATGTCTCATTTCGTTTGTGTTTTGTTTTTAGCCAACATGTTTTTAAGTCTGTCTTTGTCTCCAAGCTTAGATAAATCTCAGACCAAATTTAATGAATTAAAATATTCGATGATGATTTTTCTTAAAGCTATTAATCTTTTAGAAAGTGATTCTGTTAAAGAAATCAGGAGTGTTTCATGTTTATTAAGGAAAACTGAAGGTGTGATTTATTTTCAGAGTGGCACCTCCCATCCCTTTTCATCTTTATTGGATTATTTACACACCACTTTTCTGTACTGACCAAAATGTTTGAACTTTTTTTTAAGTCTGCACTTCATCACAAGCTGTAAACTTCTTAGTTTATAATGTTTTATGGTTAATAGCTTCCTTTAAGTACCACAGAGACCTCGCTCCATGCTGTTAAATATCCCGCAATCCTTTCAGAAAACATAGCCGAGGGCAATTCCTGCCTATTGAGCCGCACACACCGCAAGTCCTGTCAGTAAAGCTGCAACTGACATGGACGGAAACATGAAAAGAACAACGGTGTTAAAGAAATAAGACCTGTCATGATTGTGTGTGTGTGTTTGCAATTGTACATGTATGACTGCTTGTGTTTGAAGAACAGCAATCCCGAGGATTCAGATGGGAGGCGACTCAAAATCAATAGTCGTCATGTTTGTGTCACCGTCTTGCTGTCACTCACCAACCCAGAGACTGAAGTGATTGATCCATATCTGCTTTAATCAGTGTTCAACAGCTTCACCTGGCTGCTTCCCAAAGCCAAGCACTCTGTGTAATTAGAATGAGCCTCCCTCAGTACTGGGACAGTTGGCAGGAGTTTATATTACCAGTTGTTCCAGTACTGGCATAGCTGTTTACTCATCACACTCATTGGGACATGAGACTGTAAAATGACGAGGGGACAGCAACATGTCCAGTTTTTTCTGTCTTTTAGACAGTCCACTGGCTATCTGCGGTTCTCCATTGGTCCATTCCTTGCAATACTTTGTATTTTATAAACTATCCACCTGTCTTGTTCTGCAGTAGTGATCTTCTGTCCTGCTACATTTAATCCCTTTCTTCAACCCATCCTGCCACATATTTTTCTTTCCCCTGTTCTGTTTCGTCCTCTTTCTCCCAACTTTTTCTCTGCGCGTCATCTTTTCCAGTCCGTCTCCGTCTTTCCGTCTTGCCTTCCATAAAATCCTGACTGCCTCTTTTCTTTCCTGCAATGCAGTGTTAAAATAAGCTGTCCAGCTATTTATGCATTATTAACCTCTGACTCGTGCATATTTTACCCGTTATGCTTAGTCCACTTAACTGTTTTTTGTTTTTGTTTTTTTGGTGTTTTTGTTTTTTGCTGTTTTTTGCTATTTAGACCTTGAGTTTTTTGTTGGTTTATTTATCAGTTCAGCAAGTTTCTGTTTTAATTTTTGTAAAATATTTAAAGGAAAATGATCCTTTAATGATGATGATGATTTATAGTACTTCCTTCCTTTCTCCACAAAGGGACATATATAGAGGAAAAAAGGATTAAAAAGGATTTTTTTGCTACTGTATCTGTAATTATACGTATAAAAACTTAACTAAACGATTTCATGTCCATTCTTTGAGCTCTTAGTGAAATAGAGGATGATCTCTAAATTAAAGAGGCGCCTGTGGACATAAACTACAGGCTGTCCAAGCTAACAGGCCTGAAACCTCCCTCGGGGCAATTGAGCTCCGTCAGTCGGTAAATCGGTAAATGATCCTGGATGTCATTTAATCAATATGAGCAGGCGGCAGCTGTCCCACATCATCCTCTCCCCTGGGGGTCATTGTCAAGATGCAGCATCAAAAAACATATGTAAGTGTGTGTGTGTGTGTGTGTGTGTGTGTCTCCTTTCATGTGGGATCTGATCCATTTTTCATAGGTCTTTACGGTGACAGCCAGGCTAACTGAGTAACATGTTCCTGTTAGATGTGTGACACTCAAAGCAAGTGCACCCCCTCTCACCTCTGGAGAAATAAGTGCTCACATTAAGTCCAAAAGAATCTAGAACTCAAACTAGAGTGACAAAATTTGATTAAGTTAGAGTCAATAAATAAAGAAAAAAATAATTATAGACTGACAGGGAAAAAAAAATACATTATATATTTTTTAAAGTCAGGATTGTCTAGTTTCTTTGGATTATTCATTAAATAAAAATAAAAGCAGGTCCACTGGCTCTGTGAATGTTTTATATTCTTTTCTTACTTTGGAACATTGAATAGATGTTATGTTTAAAAGGTGATTACCTGCCAAAGTGAAACCACACCACCTGTCCTGGTATTTAGGATAATATAACCATAAATAAGAGCTTTCACTATATTCTCTGCATTGTGACAGTCCGACTATAAGAAACAGAAAGCAAGACTTTAACCATGTTCAACAGATAATGTTTTAAAATTACTTTTTATTTTAACGCTCGGAAAAGTAAAAATAAAAAACCCTCTTTATTCTCTGATATTTTGCAGCAACTTGGTCCGATGTCAAAGCCAATGACAGGAAACATCTCAGAGAGGGATACTCTAGGGGGTCTTCCTCTACTTTCCTCTCTTCCTATTCCCTCCTTTCCATTTTTTAACATGAGACAGTGAAATCTCATCCAGCCACTCTGCCTGCCCTTACAGCTAGCAGGGAGGAACATGTCATTTCACTGGTGTGTGTGTGTGTGTCCCTTACTGTGCTACACACAATGACGAGAGTGGAGGGAGGAGGCAGGTGGGGGGGTGACAGGGCTCTGATCTCTCAGATAGGGAGATAGCCACCTGATTCAAATGGCTCGCTTGTTCCCGGCAGTCACTTGATCGGCGTGTGAACTGACTCCTCTCTTATTTACAATCAAATGCTGCAGCACTGACCTGCCCAGCCCAACCCAACCCGGGCCAGACCGCTCTCCCTCTCTGTCTGCCCTATATTTACCATGTATCTCACACACAGTCTCTCTTACACACACACACTTACACACACATACACAAATACAGGTGTACACAGAAACGCTGTGATGGAAACTTCCAGTATTGGTTGTAATGAGCATAAAGTCTTTTGAAATGTGAAGTTCAAGCTGGTTTAGTTTATTTTCATCGTCAACATACGGCCCAGATTGATCAATGAATTTAAAGCCAATTTTTATTTGAAAGAATTTAAGTGAGAATTTTGTCCCATTTTCCATTAAAAATGTATTGGATCTGCATGTGTGTACTGGATCAAACATCCATTCACACGATGATTTTATTATTATTATTTTTTTTTTAAATGCTTGACAAGCAGGTTGCATTTCTGCAAAGATACATCCAGCCTCAACATTCCTGCAGCAAAAAAGTCCAGTTTCATAACCTGATTGTGAGAAATGACCATCTCTGTAGAAAGGCATGCTTCACATCAGTCATTGATCTTTTTTTCTAATCTGAAAATATTTTAGAAACTCACAACACTCAGACTTAAATGGCACCTGGTAACGGACTTAAATGACAACAGTCCTGTCCCTTCAACCTGTTAAGAGTTTGCAAAGGTTAAAATATGTGTCATATCATCAGAACATACAAACCAGCTGATAAAAAAGTCGGACACATGGGATGATCATGTGAGGTTACGTATAATATGAACTTATTTACTTATTTCTTGATTTAGTCCTCTAAGCAAACAGTTTTGTCTTATTTAACGGATTGTCTCTTAAGCATGCAATCTAATCTCTAATCTGATCTAATCTAATTTAATCTCTGATCTAATCTCAGTGTTAATTTAAAGATAAGACATTTCACGAGTTTATGAACAAATCGGACGGATAACCTTGGTGTCTTTAAGAAAAAGTTTTTTAAAAAGACAGAAAGTCCATAAATGAGCGCTGTTGTCCTGAAGTGAATTCACAACTTGTACAAAATAACAAGCAGGCATCTCAAACGCAAGAAAATGTGCCTCAGAGTTGGAGTGAAACAACTTCAGTCCGCTGCATCTGCCTGCATGTCTGTCTGTAACTGTCCTGTCTGATTATCTCTCCCAGTTGGCCCTGAGGGGACACCCACACTGAAAGAGGCCACTCTTCCATTCAACAACAGCTTCTGTCAGGGAGACAGAGAGAGGGAGAGACTGAGACCTCAGAGTCACCAGCTCCAGAATAGCCTGATAGTGACTGATGCAATCAATCGAAATCTGCACTGCAGTCAACACAATCGAATGGGAACGAGATTTCGCACATAATGAAAGAAAAGAGCTCGTCGTCAGGAGACCGACAAATGCAGACATTTTGAGACACAGGAGGAGGCCACCCACTTGACTTTTCTTAAAATTGCAAATTTAATGTTGAGCAACATAACAGATAAGAATTGAACCTCCTGAATCTCACGTAGAGCCATAGATATGTCTCCAATCAGCAGCAGGTGAGGTTTCACCATGCGTGTGATGCAAGAGCTTAACAAAAAAAAAAGAACTGCTGCACTAATTCATACATGTTGAATAACTCCAATCTGAAGGATGGAGGGATTTATGATCATATTAAAGAGAAATCATGAGGACTTTAATATCTTTAATGATGGAGGACAGCTTTTCTGTGCTGTTAAATGATTACTGAATGGGGAACACCTTCTAAATCACAGGGTTTTCATCGATGCTTCACCAGTAATAGTAACAAGTTTTTATTATATGGTGTCAGTAACATTTAGTTTTTTGTAAACCAGGCTTAATGGGACAAAGAAAGAAAGAAACTTTATTTATTGAAACAGCTGTGATTCTGGGTGAAGAATCCATCCTGAATGCATCTTGTTTAGATTTAATTATAATCCATAGTCATGAAATAGATGCAGGGTACACTCAGTTTAAATCAGCTCAGGGTCACGGGTCAAATGAATAATTCAGTCCTGAAAGAGATATGACATTTCCACATGCCGGAACGTAACCTGAGGTGTTGGACTCTGTATCAACATGATTTTACTGTAACAATATGACATATTCACAATGAGAGTCTAAATACATGGTGTGTGTGTGTGTGTGTGTGTGTGTGTGTGTGTGTGTGCTACTCAGACCCACAACAACATTTAGTAAGTGGCATTTAGAAAATGTTTCCATCCACTTCCCAAAGATGCTTTTATCTGATGTGTATTTTTCAGCATGAAGGAGAAAATAAGTGGACTGCAGAGAAAGCACAAGTGTCTGGAAGATCACACATGCATGTGTTTGCTTGTGTGTGTGTGTGTGTGTGTTTGCATGAAGGGGCTGTCATTTTGATGTCAGTGCAGCCTTTGAACAGCTAAACTATCACTGTGACATGCTGTAATGTAAGCCTACCCTTAAAACACATTAGCGCCTTGTCCTGTAGGTCTCCTTAAGAATCTCTCACAAACACACATATATACAATACAAACGCTGACTACTGACATGTGGAAATGTAATCTCCTCTAAAACACTGACTAATCTAATTTGCTGGAGGCAATGGTTGCTTAGTTCTCCACAGAGAAAATGCTATAAAAAAAAAAAAAAAAAACTTTGGTTGTTTTATTGAATAAAGTTCAGTACCTGAATGAGTGTAAAATAAGCTAAATAAACTAATAAAGAACTAATTAAAGAAAACACTTTGGGTTGAACCACCATATGTGTTGCAAAAATTATTTTAACTTCTATATTTCTCTGCATGTTTGATCGTAAAAAAGTTTAATTTTCACCATTTCTAATTACTTGTTGCAGATATTGAGCATAATCCTATTTTTACTGATGAGATTATGGCTTCTAATATTTAAATTAAACACATTTGATCAATTTATTTAATGTTGATTATATAACTTTTTGTACTTTTATGCACTTATTTATCCTCCACAGTGCACGTTTATGCAATGGAAATGCTGAGCGACACACCTTTTAAGCCTTTGAGACACTTTTTTCATCTCATTCATTTTTCAATGTGTCATATTCTAAAATAGGACAACCCCCGCTGTTCCCCTCCCAGTTTAATGTGCGACTGGAGTTGTTGGTCAACAGTTGGGTCGGGGGGCCAGGCACAAGGGGGGAGACAGTGAACAATGGACTGTGCTGTTGTATGTTGGAGTTGGTGGAGGGAGAGAGTCAGGCTGATGACGGAGTGAAAGAGGTTAGTGTCTATGCTGGGAAATGAGACCAGAGGAAAGGGGGGGGTTCCTGTGTCTGTTAGCTTGTTAATGATGATCCAGTCCCATCAGCTCAACAGCCTTCTGTATCAAAGAATCTCGCAGTGCCGACGAGCCACCTCTAGCTTCATGATGCCACAGAAAGATTTGTGAAAGAAAAATCAGAAGCTTTCCAACTAAACAGAGAAGCTGAATTCCAAAATTAATTCCTCATTCGCACATCTCCATGATTCCATCACTCATTTGTTTATTTCACAGCAAACAAGACAATAAAAGTGCCTCATATTCCTTCAGCATCAATAGTTTTTTTTTCCACAGTGAAGGAATGAAAATCCTTTTCTCAATGCATCGGCCTGTAAAAACGCACGGAGGCCTGGTTGGATCACCAACAACAGCTTATCTGTAGACTTATCCCACAAGAAGAGAAATCGAGACCTCAGTTTCAAAATCGCCCTAATTCAACAAGTGACGCTGCCAAAAAAAAAAATCAAAGCTGTAGCTGGATGAGCTGAGGCACCAACAGATCTAACTATGCAATACGGCTGTGCTTAGCTGAAGAAAAACCAGTCACTACAGCAGAGATTGCCTCTTTTTTGTGTCTTTCTATACCAAACATCACTACACTCCACATTTTCCTCTCCCCTCCGGGACCCTGTGAGTCGCTTGAAACCTCCCTGCATGAAGCCCGATGATACCGGTTCAGAGAAACAACAGAAGGGAAACTCCTGTTCTGTTTAAAAATGTAACAAAGATTATTTTTATGGCTTAACATCATTGTGTGAAATGTATTGACCACATTTGACTCCAGTAAGCCACTGTAGCAAAGTTTAAAAGCACTTTTACCATGCAAGTCAAACCAGAGATGTGATGTTACCTGTTGCTTCAAGCACTCATCTTAAAGCAAAGCAGCAGATATAATAATAATAATATATGTGTGACAAAGCTGGAATCGTCTCCTCACTCTCTTTTCAGGCTCTTGGAGCCGCTTTGTCCTCTTTCCCCACAGCAGCCAGCCGGCTCAGCATCCAGCACAGCCAGCCAAGCGTTTGACATTATTAAATAATAAAGAGATGCTGATCTGCTTGCATTGTTGGGATGGAAAAAAGGCCAATTAGCCTGCCGTTATACTATCATTATGGCTGTATTAACTCAAATTTGTTATAAGACAATGCACACTGACACTCGGGTTTTGTTTTGATGGCATGATGAAACTTATTTGCATGCAGAAATCTCTGTCATGTCTTTTAGTCCTGGTTTGCAAGGGAAGTACTTAAAATAGTTAATATGGCTGAACTGTATATTAAATATATGATTTAATAAAACGTCTCAACAACTTTAAACTAACTAAAGTGTTTTGGCTTGTCTAAGATTTAGCAGAAGAGTATCCCTAACTACAGTACAACAGGCCTTATATTGTGGTTTGTCCTCTCATTGGAGAGAGGGAAAAAACTCCTCTTACACCCCCCCAACCCCCACCCACCCACCACCCCCATCTTCTCTCGCTTTTTCCAGGCAATATATCTAGAATGCAACACAGAGTTCGATGACAACAAATAAGTTTTGTAAATCTCAGGATACAATTTCAGCCTGAACAACTATTTTTGAAAGACAACGGAGTGAAACACAAGTTCATTAAAATGGGGAATAAAAACTGGAAGCAAGACAAACATGGTGCAGAAAGTTTTGCAACTTGTATATCAGCACCATCCGCGCTTTTCAGATATGACATCTTTTTTTTACCTAAATGGCTGGACAGCACGCAAAAAAAGTTGAGAATCGATTGGAAAAGGATAAGATATCAAATTTAGAGTGAAAATTTCCAATAATTTAGGGAAAACAAAAGGTTGGGTCAAAAATAAATCTGCTGCCTAAATGCGATTTTTTCTTATTATTGATAAAGCGGAATTTAATCAATTCAGTAAGTGAAATCAAATAAATTAATAATTTGTTCTGTGTTTGCACGACTCTCCCTCTTTCATTACTATGCAACAGTTAAAGTTAAAAGAAGTTGACAAAAAAATGAATCTTTTTCTTGAATCATCCGTCGCAAACTGCGCCATTCCTTACATGATGGCGCTATAAAGCTGTCAACATCAATGAGCAGAAATGATAAACGGGGCTTGAGCCGCTGCGTGAAGAGGGAGGAAATGGGGGAAGATGAAGCGAGGAAGGTGAGGAGGGTGAGGCGAGGTTGGGGGTGTCGCAAAGGCCTTGAGCCTCTGAGAATGCGGGCCGAGCCGAGAGCAGCGCGAGGCTGATGGCACGCTGGTTCGTGTCAGTGTGTGGTCCTATTGAATGGAAGCAAGTGCGTGTATGTGTGCGCGTGTCACTTGGGGAAAGAGAGAGAGAGAGAGAGAGAGAGACACCAATCCACACACATATGCGCGCACACACACACACACATACACACCACCCGCTTCCATCCCCTGCACCTGCGCTTGATCAGCAGGGTACTGGCTGCTATTCAGACCCAAACTCTCTTTATCTCGCTGTCTTTCTCTCTCTCTCTCACACACACGCACGCACAGATGAAACACAACACAGCTCTGCTCTGACAGTTCTGTTCTGTGTGATGAACGCAAAGATGTCCGACTGCAAAGAAAAAAAAACAAAAAAAAAAAAAAAAACAATAAATAACATAAGAATTATTCCGTTTTTTATTAACTTCAGGGTTCTTGTATAATAAAAACGTTTTCCGTTTCATTCTATCGGAACCCACGTGCACATTACTGAAATCCAAACTTGTGTAACTCCTAAAGCGTCCATCGTCATTTCTTTGATCAGTTTGGGATACGGATAATTCCTGGGAACATGTAGTCCATCTGATGAGGATCTTTTATTTGTCGTTTTCTCTGAGAACAAAAATGATGTGTGTGATAATTGGGTTAATGTCATGCAGCGCTGCTTCAGCGTGGGGAAAAACACACACCACTGTGGACGCTTCGTGTGTAGGTGACGTCATGCAGCCTCCTCCTTATCGTCCACAGCGTGGTAAAAAAAAGGAAAGTGGCTCTAGTGGGATTACAGGTCACTAAGCTCGAATTGTTTGACTGTGTGCACGCGCGTGCGTGTAGATGGGTCATTTGACCTAATTTAAAAAAATAATCTCAACAACAAACAGAAATATGAGATTAGGAAAGTGGTCAACAAGCCTAAACAAAGAAACAATATGTTTTGTCCTCACAGTGTCTGTTAATCACTTATTATTCCATTTTTTAGAAGTTTTTTTCTCCTTCCTTTCGAGGCCTGTTGGCTCAAAAACGTATACTTCACAATGCTTCATGAACTGCAGCGACCAAACCAAACTATTGAACAGAAAAGATTGTATTTTTTTATCAAAATACATAAATATATGATTTGTAGGCAGAGAAAGAAGTCCATGTTGTTACAAAGGGACACCCACGCGCCAGGTTATTGTAGATAACATCTGGAAGCTTTTTTCTTTTTTTTTTTTTTTTTTTTTTTTTTTTTTTTTTTTTTTTTTTTTTCCGGGGGGGGAAAAAAGGAAAAAAAAGGGTGGGCTACCCCCCTTTTGCAGGCCAACCCCCCCAAAAAAGGGC
>JBAMHX010000016.1:4728028-4738636 GCA_037177515.1 Pseudomugil tenellus | reverse complement strand
TGAAAAGGGAAAATGCCAGAAAAAGTGCCTGCTGGTGCAAGTTGGAAAGCTGATTATTATTATTATTATTATTATTAATAAACTTTGTGCAATATTCTGTTTTTTTCCATTGGGCTAAAGGAGAGCAGGTCAGGTGCAGGCATGTTATGGATTTTAATGGAGCTTAAATCCAGAATACATTAGCCTGCAAAGGTCTGCTGTGGATTTAGCACACTCAGAATTTTGCATAGGGTGTGTCAAGTTGTGCTTCATAGAAATAAGTATTCACTGTGCATCTCTTGCAGAAGCTTCCTACCCTTCTCTGTGCAAATGCCCAGAATATATTGCATGCACTGAAAGCACTGATAAGCCACTGTGAAATGTTGTAAATGTATGGTTGTTAATGGGGAAAATGAGGATGACTAATGTAACTCTGCTGGTTGAGATGCATGCCCCAAGGTGTGTTGTCAACATGTATCGCTTGGTCCAGGGTGGATCCTGCATCCTCCATGTCCAAGACACCTTAGTCTGCCCACGGTTGATGTAATTTGTAATTAACTCATGGCTAATCAATAAAGCATTTAACAGAGGCACAATGGACACACAGGGGATGATCCCAAGCCAAACATATTGGATGTCACTGATCGTTACAAGGTGAGGACACCTTGTCTATCACAGGGATGGAGGGTGGAGGGCAGCAGGAGGAGATAGGGGCACTAGATGAAGCGATGAGAGGATCCGAGTGCTGAATAGCAAGAAGGAGAGACAGGAGAGAGGAGGATAAAGGCAGAAATAATAGAAGATAGACAAGGTGAAGCCAGCAGAAGAAACCATTTTAAAAGTGGTCAAACAGAGCTGCACACAGAAGCATTATCTCCCTGCATCAACTATGGAGAAAACAATATTTATCAAGTGGATTAACAGTAAGGCCTTACATCCTTTGAGGCTCTCTTGTAAGTCTACAGAAATAAGTTGTTCCTTCTTGCTAGAAAACAATGCAAGCATAGATAAGAAACAAGATGTTTAAATGGGGGAATATTTTTCCTTTATAAAAAATGGACAGAATTTGAGGTTAAACTCATTATTTCCTCACGTTTTTTTTAAAGCAACCATTTAAAAAGGCTGAAATTAGTATTTGAGATCTTTTCACATCATTTAGGACTTAACTGGTTCCTCTTCAAATGTAAGCTGTTTGTTCAGCTTCTTGTCTGGTAGATTTAAATAGCTTTGGAAAAATGTGTTTTACTAGTTTGGTATTATATACTTTTCTACAGTTTTAACACAAGTGAGTTTTTAACATATCTAGAATTGTATTGTTCATCATGGCAGAACAAAACCTAAAAACAAACAAATAACATTCCAAAACTAGAAAGACATCATCCAGGGATACAAACATGGGGGAGCGTAGCGTGCAATATAGAAAAACGCCGCATGCTAAAGGCCAAACAGATATTTTGTACAAAAGAAACTCAGCGGAGGAAGATATGAAGATGCGATCGAAGAAGCAGATGACAGAAACAGGGTGAGGAACAGTGCTTGCAGCGTGAACAGGCTTAGTGCTAACAAAATATCGCATCAGTTTGTGCCATACATCTTAAACCATTCTGCTCATGAGAGAGCTGAAGTGGTTTAATTACTAAACCTTCCACAGAGAAGGCGATAGCATGTTTGAAAAACTGGAGAGAGATGAACAGAAAGTCCTTTGGCACCAAAAGAGACTTGAGAAAGACCAACATAGTCTCTGAATGCTAATGCCTTTTACGCTGAAGCTATTTATTGATACACATTTACACAACAAATGTCCACACACACACACACACACACACACACACACACACACACACACGATGTACACACAAATGCACACAAATTAGACATAAATGCTACGGTTTCCATATGCATGAGAGCAAACACGTCTGTATGTTTTGGGTTTTTTTTTGCAGCCAGCCTGATGGGAGAACCACAGAGGGCTTTTCTCCCTTTTGTGTGTCTGCATGGCATTGTATGAGTGTGAGTGTGTGCGATGCAGACACATTGACACAACATTCAGGGAAAAGGGAAGCCCTGGCTCAAGGAGATGCAGCAAGCCAACTGTCAATCATGCACATGCATTACCACACACGCACACACACACACACACACACACAACTGTCCATTCATTAGTGCTGATATGTCCCTGAGCAGAGATAGTGTCATTGCTGAGGAGCTGTTTTCGGGTTCAGCCAAGGTTCTCGAAATTACCTCAAAAAATAGTGTTATGAGTGCAAGACTGCTTTTCACGGTTTCTGACTATCAGTTTCTATTGTCTTTTAACCCGTTAAAGGCAAACATATCATACCTGATACAGTTTGTGAGGTCTTTTCCATCACTTTATGGTAGAAACTTTACTCAGAACTCTGTAGTAGCTATCACAAAGAATGGAGATGGTGGACCCAAATACAGGAAAGGAGAAGGCAGCCGGATGCAGAATAACTGGATTTATTAACGGAATACCCAAAAGACGTACACATGAACTCACCACAAATGAATCTAATGAACCAGCAAGGGGAAAAGAAAACCAAGGGTATAAAAGCACTGAAAATAGAACAAAACACAGGTGAAAACAATGACCAAAATCAACCCAGGTTAACTAATGAACAGAACATGAAGCTGAAAGCAAAGCAGCAGGCAAAACAGGAAAAACTACAAAATAAAACAGGAAACCTAACCCGAAACCCTAACAGTAGCCATATGATACTGCTCTCCTGCCCCCTGCAGAAGACTATTCAACACTAATTTTGACATATCACATGAGAATAAATGTTAAAAATACCAAAAAACCCCCTTTTTTCCCAGATTTTGTTAAAGTTCCAATTAAAGAACTCAGATTGCAAAAATGTTACTTTTCTGCTGAGTTGTTCTTGGGTCAGGCTTTAAAGGGTTTTAATTATATTCACGACTGCCACCGCCGGATATCCTTTGTGTGAAAGCGATAACAAACAATTTTTACAATTGGATTTCGATACTCAGTGTACCTGTTTAGGTCCCCAAGGGGACAACCAGTATTGAATTTCACAGTTTCGGCATTTATAGTTTCCTCACCAGGGGGCACTTTATGCATAAAAGAATCTGATTTTTGGCTATACCTAGAACTATTCGTGTCATTGACATCAAATGAAGTGCAAATAAAAGGTCATGACCTCAGGATGCATTCTGTCCTGATGTCATGATGGTCTGGTTCAAAGTTTCCACACCAGGTGGAGCTTTGTGACTGAATATGATGCGTATTTATATTATTGTATTGTGTCTATTCAAGGATTGGGGAATTGGGGGCGTTCGGAGAAATACCCCTAGCTGTCGCTTCTGATGACATAGGCCTTGTTTATTTTCATCAAATATTCTTGTTAACCTCTTGGAAAGGAGGGGTCAGTAGTTAATGACTATAATGAAGCTTTGAAAATACAGAGAGTTAAGCGGACATCCTTGGTTGTATAAATTAATTGTATATATTAATTCATTAATTACTTAAAAGACTCATTTAAAAAAACAACTTGTGATCATAAACAAGATTATTATGTCAGAAAACTTTTTTTCTTTTTCCAGTATTTTTACATTAAAATCTACCAGCTTAGCTCAACATATGTGTTCAAGGTGTGTGAAAGTGAACGTTTTCACCTACAGTCCCATTCCACCAAATGATGAAATACAAAACCTGCTATCAAATGAAAAAGACTTTAAAATGCTAGTGTAGACAGAAATTTCCATATGTAAACAGCATTTTAAAATTGATCTGCCTCAGTACGGACATGGTCTCACTTTGAGAAGCCAGACAGTTGAGGATTAAAGCTTTGAAGATACCAAAGTGCTGACCAGCACCGAGCGAAGGTGGTTGGTCAGTCCTGCAGCTGTCTGCCTATTCAGGAAGCAGAAGGAGGATATACAAACACAGCTGTCCATATTTGCTGAACGACACATTATGGCGTTTCATTAATTAAAGATGCTACACAGTCAAAACAGAGCAAGACAGGAAGTTTTTAATGGTTGCAACTTTTTTTAACTCCACGGTTGGAAGCTTCTGCACATAGAGATGCTCCCTTGGTGGTTTTTCCATCATGATAACATGAAATAAAAGCTTATCATAGGTTTTGTTTATTTGTTTTTATAAGAAATATGTTATTTTTGATCATTAAGAGAACTACTACAAATTCCCTCAAATAACACCTTGGGGTCAAACATAAATTTATTCACTCCATTTTGCTCATTGACTAATATTTTCCACACATTTATGCTCATTAAGTACACACAACTAATCTGACTTACAGACATGAAATAAGGACTATCAGAGACAAAACAATCCATTTAAGGCTTGAAGAACGAATGATAAGCTAATCAGGACCATGACACAGCGTCTAATTTTTGTGGTGCACCCAGGCATGGCCAGTGAAATTGATGAAATGTCGTATGTCTCTGCTTCTAGTTTCAGCAAATCAGCTGTTCTCACATGATTATTCTTCATTTGAATTTTATGCTAAATTGGGGTTATGTAAGAGTGCACATTTTATGAAAGACTCAGTCCTTGTGGAGGCTTCAGATCTTTTGCTCTATGTCATCCATTTACTTTCTGTCCTCTTTCTTACTGTTGATAACCAAAGTGCCCCCAAAAGGTATTCTTCATGAGGTAACTCATCACAGCTGGTTGGGAAGCTAATGCATTCATTTTGGATACAGATGGTAAACTGAAAGTGTCACTTTTGGATGTAAAAACGTGAATGTAAACTGACATGACAGCGGTACACACACACAACTACACACACACACACACACACATGAAAACAAACACTACTGTAGGCAAACAAAATGATGTTTTTCTGAATGCAGACATCATTAAACATTGAGTTAAATGTCACTCTGCAGAGAAACACACATCCAAACATTGAGAGCTCGGGTTAGATTGAAGATTAAACATGACATTAGGCAGGCTGGATAAGTGACTGCTCTCATCACTTTATTTATATTATTTTGATACTGATTAAAATGTCATTTAGGTTGATTAAGCACTATTTTGGAAAGTCTTTATTACATTTATTTGATTGCTAACTTGTAAAATTTAATGACAAACTACTGACTGATGATGACTAGTGTTCAAGTCAGGATTTCTTAACTTCTGCTAATTCAAGAAATTACAATCTTCCATCCTAAGATTAATGGAATGCTTGATGGCAATTGTGATTATCAAATCAAAATCATAACTACTAGATTCCTCTTATAATTATGATTTAAATATTTAGCTCTGGCTCTCCGATATACAGCAAACTGATCAACCTCAATAACATATTTGATATTCATAAATCTGGTGTGGATCAGAAAATATGACCGATAGCTAATCTGCCAAAACATCTGCCAGAGTAAATAAATAAAACAAATAAATACCATGAAAACAGATCGGACAGATGAAGGAGCTGGCTTTGAAATGTCAAAACTCCCCACTTGGCTGAATGATGGTTATTAGCGATCAAGTCAGATTAGCAGGCTGTTTCAAAAAATGACACTCGCCATTTGAGTGACAGTTGAAAATGTACTGCAGAGCCTGTGATAGAGGCTGCATGCGGCCGGCTGAAGAGGCGACAAAATAAAATCATTTGAATCTGATTTACAACTATCTGTCACACAAGGGGGAGCTCCAGATGACAGCACACATTGTGACTAACACACACACACACACACATTATACCAGGTATACTGGGCACTACACATTTCTACCACAGGTTTCAGTTCAAGATTAGAAGATCAGCTGGGTATTATTGCATAAATTCTTGTTTCATTAGCTCAGCTTCCAGGTATCATTGGTAAGCTGTTGCCCACTGGTACATGCAAAAGAGGCCAACATGGAAATGTGGGCTTAAACACAATATGAACTCTTTAAAAGTTACCAAGCACATGTGCAATAATTATTGCACTGTATTGGAATAACTGGTAGCGACAATAAAACAAGCATCAGAATCTTTGGTGTGAAGGTTGTTTTTTAACTTGATTTGTCTGTAAAATCTAACAGCGATTAATATATTTAAGTAATGAATCATTATTATGTTCATACTTTTTTGGAGTGCCATTCTACACATCTTACTTTCCCAGTTTTCACTTAGGCCATCTTTCACCTCTGTAGCAGTAACATGCCATTGATTGTAGACTGTTTTATGAAATATCCTGGACTCATGCACGCCAATTGAAAAAATGCTTCTTCTTAATGAGTTGATTGCATTTCACCCCATTTCAAAGATATTCCAAATAGCAGTGATAATGCATAACAATGATAGATTACACCACTTATTTAAAATTGCCTGTATATTTGTTTAAAATAATGTAATATTAAAATGAGTTTATTATTAAATGATTATTGTGAACTGGATGAATTACTGATGCTTAGCTGCAATGATTCAGTAGCACTACATAATAACATAGTGTTGCTGATGGTCACCCAGGACAACTTTAACAAGGATCATTAAAAAAATGTTTCCGTCATGTTTTTTCTTTCTTATCAGCTTATGAGCTACAACTTGAGATGTTTTGTTTCCAAATCACATTGTTTCTGAAAAGCAACTGCATGATATTCTAACCTCAGTGTTAGAAAACTAGCTAGATGCAAAAACAGTCAATGTAAACATTCCCAGGTCTGCTGTTGCCCTGCAGCATCCCAAGATTGCAAAAAGGAACCTTATGTTCCAGCCCAGAGCATCATGTGACCATCATGGACTTTGTAGAACCACATCACATGCCAGAAACTGGATATCAACACAGTATGATTTGGACACCATGACTGATTCAGCGAGGGGGACATTTCCAAAAGAGACAAGGAAAAGAAAGTAAAAGCGCAAGAGCACAATATATAACAAGAATCAAACCCACATTTACTGAAAGTTCAGAGAAGAGATGGGATGCAAGATGGATTAATGACCTATTATTGAGCGTCAAAGTGCTTTAAAATAATTTTAGTAAAATTGTATTTAAGAGATGTAGATGTAACCATAGAGCATCTTTAAACAAAAGTAAAGTTTAAGGTTCGATTAATAGAAAGTCCAGGGTTGCACAGGAACAGCACTGGTCAGTAGCTCCACCGTTACATGAGATGATGCACAGTATGGATTTCCTTTTTCCTGTCACAGCTGGCTAACCTTTCCTTAGTGACATTTTATTTAAAAAAAAAACAAACAAAAAATACTACACTGTACTGTTTCCTGTGTTTGTGGTCAATATTATCCTAATCAGAAACAGGAGAAATAAAGCAACAGGAAATGCACAAGGGAATGGAGAAATTTCTTCAGGAATTACCTTAATCTCTGAAAATATCTGAAGTGTATCATAATTACCGAGACTCTGGTCAGTCATTTGAGTTTATTGTTTGCTGTTTCCGGCCAGAAGTCACTGGTCAAATATCATAAGAGAGTCAAATAGTTGTTTCCATTCCTGAAAATGTTGATCAAGTCTTCTTCCATATGGGCAAAGGGAAATAAAAGAGAGAATGACATCTGCTAATTATCCACTGGTCTGAGTCAGGTGTGTTGCAGCACCTAAGCGTCTAAAACCTGCAAGACATCTCCTCTCAAAGAGAAGGACTGGAGATCCCTGATACAAACTCTGAACATATAAATTTAAGTTTTGTTTGCGTTTTATAGTTTCCATTTGTGTCCTGCTCTTCCTGTGGTTCCCTATTAAACGTCTAAAGTGTAAAGATCAGAGAGCTGTTTTGTCTGACAGGGAAGGCCAGAAGCACATAGTCTATATAGTTAATGTAGATTCGGTCTGGGTGTGTATTTTAGGAGGCAGTAGTGCTTTTTATCATCAAAAGAAAATAATTATTTTAAGAAGCATAAAAGATTGCATCATTTTCATACTAAAACATATAAAACATTCAATTAAAAGTGGAAACAATGGTAATTCCCACATCAGAAGTTATTAAAACATCTTTAAAATAAGAATCACATCAGGTGTCATGATATGTCAAACATAATGTTTTCCGTCTACCAAGATTACATGAGGCATTTTCTTTGCATTCTGTTCTGGGAAATTGGCCCCCGAGCTGAAATTTCATTGTCTCTCACTGCTTTGAAGAGCAGTACAAGTCTCGCTTACAGGTATCTCCAAGCCTGAAGAAATAAAAACAGATAAAACTTAACTGCAAGATGCATTCATGCTGGCAGTGGCAAGTGAGAACACATGTTCTTTCATAATTGAGGTGAAACTATCCATTCCTATGTCACACACATGCTTTGGTTTTACACAGTTTTACACAAACCTAAATTCTGTAATATGCACAATGACTTATGTGCATATACACAACCATAGTATGCATGTACGCTTATGGGATATTCTAAACTCACTCCATCATACACTCATCTCTCTCCTCTCATCTCCCTTCCAGCTACTGCTGGTTTTGTTTACAGGCCAATTTGAATGAGAATGAATCTCTCTCGGATGTTTCTAGAAAGCAGCCTAATCCACGCTGGCTGCTGCGAGGCCCTGGCCCTTTGTTTGGGATTACTGCAGCTTAGCACAAGCTAACAATGAAGAGATGAGCAGCTCACCTCATCGCCGTTAATGAAGTGTGGAGAGTCATTTAGCTGCTAGCTAGCTGCTACCGAGCTGGGATGATACCTTCACACACGCCTGCACACACACAGATATGTACACACCACATACACACTTGTTTTTCTATACAAGTCAGGACACTGAGTGGTGATTATGAATGCTTAATTTCTCACGTTACACTTAATCCCAGACATTGACCTTTACCTTGACCTTAAACTAAATGTTTGAGCGAAACTTTCATGGTGTGCAAAAATGCTTGTGCAAATGATCTAAAACGCCGCGGAGTCGCAAACATTTTTTGAAAAGTTAAACTTTTCTTTTTAAATGTTGGATCAGCCAGTGTATTTTGTGATTATCTAAATGAAAACTGATAATAAAACACTGAATTCAACCTATTTGTTTTGTAATTACTAAGTAAAGGGTGCGCCTGTCGGGCTACATCCTCAGTCATCCTGATCCTGTAATCTTGTATTGGTTTGTACTGAAAGAAAATTCCACCAACTTGTTGTGTGGTCCTTAATAAAATGAATCTGAAGTCTTATGTGACATTTTCAACACACACCATTGCTATGCTGTTTGCTTGACTCTGAAATCAGACAAGAAAAAACTAAACCTGCTTTCATTCTTCTGCCTCGGAAACGCGTACTTTACTTTTTCATCGAGCTCATTTAACTTCATCAAGTAGCTTTAACATACAAACCTGACAAGAAGAAAATAGTGTTTCATAAAGTTTAACAAGCAGTGGTCATGTCTAAACATGAAAAAATAGGGAGTTACAGAGTATGAAACAAGTAGCTAAATCCCTTTGTACACTGTTTGGGTTGCTGTAGTTTGCTTTAGGCAACACAAACACTTTAGGTTTACACTACTTATTTTTCAGGTTCAGGCAAATATCTCTTTTAAAGTAAAGTTAAAAGTAAGTTCAGTGCAAGAATTATGCAAACATATTTAACATTTTTAAACTTAAATGTCATTGTGCATCAGGATTCCTGCTAACAGGTTTAATCCTTTAAGACCTACCAATAATGTTCTGACATTATACATGAAGATGATCAATGGCATCCTTGTGCTTCATTGGTGTTGTGTCAGACACCTATGTTTACACTGAAAATACATTCTTCCAGGTCCTTAGATATTCCTAGACATCATGAACATGCATATGACTGTTGTTATTGTGGAGCAGTTTTTAATTTACTTTGGTTATGCTTAACCTTACCTGGGTGTGCTTAAAGGGTTAAAGGTTTCTTCCACTGCCGTAGTGATCTTCCTGAGCAACAGTTCTCACTTTTTCTGTGCATGGCATAGGTTCACCACTGCATCAATGACGCCTCTTTATTTGTGCATCTGAGACCAGTTGCATTGCTGACAATGTGTCACACTCTTACTTGTCTAATGAACTATTATGAATGTATTTTAAAGCTAGGCTTTACAAGCAAAAAGTGGGTGCTGGTGGTGGGAGTAAGTCATTGTCACCAGTGGCAGAAAGGTACTGAGGCAACAGGAGAAACAGGAAGATTTAGGTTTGGCAAAAACACACAGAGATTGCAGTAGTCCACACTGAGGGTATGTTGGCACTTCTTCTGACAAAGTGACTGAGCCTGGTATCTGATCAGCAAAGAGAGGGGGGAAGGAGAGTTTTGATGTTTATCCAGGTTTGTGGATGAGCATGGCAGAATCAGGCGTCTGTGATGGACCTGTGTGGTTACCAGGGAAAAATCTCCTCATTGGTAGCATACCAGGACATTCCCCAGGCCTTTACATGGACTAGAGCATGAGGCACATCCAGGTACACACTAGCTCCAAAGAAATTAAGAGAATTAGATTTCATTATGCTCCTGCATGTTTTGGCCTTTCTTTATTTGATTTTTTTTACTGTCACAATAATAATAACTAATTTTCTTTTATAATTTTAATTACATGTAACTATTAACTTTACGTAAGCTGCATCTCATTTTGTCTTTTGTGTTTCCCAATTTCCTTGGGAAAAATAACACACACACACACACACACACACACTCTTGCAGTAACATTTGACAGCTGCAAATATTTGCTTGAATATGAATATGT
>JBAMHX010000016.1:4708196-4727928 GCA_037177515.1 Pseudomugil tenellus | reverse complement strand
TTTATGTGTATGTGAGAGAAAAAAGAAAAAAAACATTAATGCTTCAGTCTGACCTAATTTCCTGTCAGTCAATTATCCAAATAATTGTCTTCTTATTTCAGTTCTTATTTGCAATCTGTATTAATTACATTTATTTTATACAGAAAAAATTATTAAAGAAAACATTTGGCTGCTTATTTGTGGGCTGGTATATGCCAGTTATGCATTTACTGCCACATTATGGTGCATTAATTATTGTGGGACATAAGCTTGAGTCTTAAACCTTTCATTTGCCTGTTAAAAGATGTTTTTATAACCATCCACTAAACTACAAGAATTAGATAAATTGTAGCATTTACTAAAGCATCCTTTGATTAACAGAATACATTAATGGGGTAAGGCTACAGGTACAGACATAGAAACAAAAGAATGAATAATTGGAAATATAAATATATATATTGAATTAAAAGTATATATAATAACTAGAATTTAAAAAAGAAATGAAACAACTTAACTTTCAACAAAGTAATAAAAATGACAACACACTTCAAGTTGCTGGTTGAACAAGAATATTTGCTTTTCTCCAACATCTGGTCACGTGTTCAGTCACATGGACACATTTTTCCAGCCTGCAGTGTCTCCCACAGAAAAAGACAAAGTTTGTCAGAAGTCAACAAGCTGCAAAGTCAAAAAGTCGTAAATGTTCAGTGTTTATCTTAAGGCTGAGAAATCTAGCACCTCACTGATAATATGTGTGTGTGCGTGTTTCAGGAAAGCCTCAAACACCGTAGAAAAGGCAAATCGTGACTTACACTCCCAGAACACACCCATACACACACACACACACTCATGTCTCCATCCTATTTAAACAGTGTCTGTTGAATTTCACAACCAGCTCTTAAAAGACGCAGCATGTGTTGAGGTCCACGGGAAACTAAATCAAGACTGTTTGCCTAATTCAGTTGTGTGTGTGCAAATATGCTCGAAGGCATGTGTGAAAGGCTGTGTTGATTGTGCTGAACATTTATGAAAAGATCTACTCCAAAGATGATGTTATAGCTGCAAAATAAAGTTTTATGCAGGTAATGTGTCACTCGAGCAACATTTAGAACAGATATATATGTTTTTAAAAAATTGGAATTTGAAATTTGGAACAAATTTGATATTTTAGTTAAATTTGTGGAACTTATTGAATAATTAACTATGGAAACGGGAGCTCAACATTGAGACTGAAAAAGAGCATCCAGTTATATCTGCTTTTCTGAGCTTTTAGTAACAATAACAAGTACATTATTATAAATGTTACATTAATTTCTAGGAAATGTCCTTCATGCAGGCTGAAGAAACCTATCTTTATGTCGGAAGAACATGTGACCTTCGGTGGTGTAAATATGGTATCCATTAAGGCTTTTTTTCTTGAGTAAAAACATTGACTTTGCATACTTGAGAGAATAAAATGCAGATGAGAAAAGGTTTGATCAACTGATCTGTGTGTTACTTCTGTAAAGTACAGACAGCAATAAATTGTGGTTTCTTTTAGTTGTATATATAATAAACAAACAAGTGAACCAGCCAGGAGAAAGGGGGGAAAAGGCTTTGGAGTTTTAGGCTTAAAGTGTTGTTGTCTTTTTAACTTGGGTGGTGTACTACCACTCTGTCACATGTAAAGCTTGACATATTTATATAATAAATAAACTTTTTGACCATTTCAGTTGGGAGACTTGTTAAATTCCTGTCAATAGATAAACCTTATCTTAGATTTAAGTACTGATAGAATGATGCCTTCAGTAAAGAGAGGCACAAACCACCCTGACAGGCTCCATTGAGATGATCATGTCCTGTGTTTGCACAGACTGCGCATACTTTATAAACTCTGTCCTGTGGATTCTCACTGTGTGTCAACTCGTAATAAGATTCTGCTGTTTAGCTGCTTTTGTGCGTGTGGTATCACACACACACACACACATTTTGTATTTTTGTTATCACTTTCATAATTCCCATCTTTACTGGAAAAAATCCTACAACCCTATGAGAAACCAGCATGTTAGAGGTTTTGATGGAAATTTAAATTCCAGATGAAGAGGAACTGTTGCATTTAAAACAGTGATTGTAATTTTTTTTAGAAAAAATCTTTTTAGTATGGGCTGTTTAATAAAAGTAGTAGTCCACAAATTTCAGTCAAGAAATCCCAGTTACATTACTTTTGTACTGTGACTTTCATTATCAAAGAATAAAGCTATGTTTCTGACTTTTTTTTGCCCTCCATACAAAATATGATCTTGCAGCCCGCTACTTTTCCAAGCAAACAGTAACGTTTGTTCTGTAGACGAAACATTATTTCACACAGATGCTGGCAGGTCTAATCTAAAGAAAATGCTTGAACTGAAATTATTGGAAGGTAAATGCTTCTCTAATTTAAACTGATTTTGCAAAGATCTTTAGTGTCACTCTTGATATTCATGGAGAAACTGACAACAAGGCTGTGACTTTAAATCTCATGTTAATATGTTTTGTGCATTCATTTTAATCAGCCTACTGTTTTGTACATTTTTGCTTCACTGGTAATGAAACAAACCCAGTGAACGATACCAACATCTGCCTTTGCCATCACCAGCCTATACTTCATAGCACCAGAGTATGTTTACACCTCTCTACTCACTGGTATGTTTTCCTGTGTTAATCCAAGTGTGTGCCACTAATTATCATCATGTATTTGCGTAAAGTGACTGTGTGTGTTTGCCTTCAACCGAAGAGCTCCAAGCTGTCATGTTTTGGCCTCCAACAGTTAACATCTGGTTCATTTAGTGCTGCCATGTTTCTGTCTGATACACAGACAATCTGACAGAGTCAGATGTGCACATATGCCAAGTCATATTGTGCAAACACTCATCATTATTCAAGCCAGTGTAACTATTAGGTGCTAAATTTCCTTTGTAACTTGAACTTGCTCTTGTTTGCAAAATGTTACATAATAACAATATGTATTTTTTCCTTAGATGGCAGCAACAGTCAACAGTCGCCTGAATTTGCTTTTAACCTCAAGAATAATAAAACAAATGGAAATAAGAGGGATTAAAGTTACATTTACTTCAGGACAGAGTGCCTAAAAATAACATCCAGTTGTACTGGACACAATGCCTTAAGTAATTATTTTAGTAAATGAATAACTTGCCTTTTATTTCTTCCTCTTTAATATAACTGATTTTTCTTGAATTACATTTTTTTTATTACAAATATTACATACAGACACTGTACCAGTCAAAAATTTTGGACCCATTCACTCGATTAAAAAGTTATCTGAACGTTAGAAGCTATTGGGAAAAATGGTTGTTTATTAATCTTTTTATTCTTTTTTTACTTCAAACATTTCTTTTGTTGCACTAAAAGTCCTATCTGCAAACATCTCTGCAACAGCACACCACAAATCAATTCATTCTGACACTGATAACTCCCAGAACTCCATAAAAAATACTCTGAAAAAAGCTTCTTGGATGACTTTGGGTTTTCGTTTTGTCTGAAATGCAGCTGGAGTCTTTTTTGGATGGACACTTCAGTAATTTCATGGTACCTAAAAATCACTAGACTTGCTTTTGCACAAAGACAAGCATAAAATTCAATCTTCATAATAGCTTTAGATCTATTAGCTCTGATGTGGAAACTTGACGACTCCACTGATGATCACATCACAAATCCCGATAGCAAATATTTCTGCACTCCCGAACCCAAACAATGCAGGCATCTGCTACCAGGCCAATTCTTTTATGGAAAACCCTCTCACCATCTCTCTGTGTCCTTCATTGGGCCATTCAGGCACTAATGTAAATGAAAAGCAGTGGGACGGGGTGTGTCGCTAATGTGTGGACAGGGACAAAAAGCTGGGATTCATGGCTATTGTATTGGTCCTGACACACATCCCAACCTCATCAAACATACACTCACCTACTCCTCTGTCCCTCTCCTCCCTCTCGTCTATTGATGGTTCCTCAAAATCAATAAAAATGATCTTGGAGTCCATCCACCATTTGGCTGCATCATCTTGGAAGTGCCTTCTTTAGAATATAGCGGCCATACTGTACAATGGGCCAGCCGAGCGCGTGTAATTTGCCATTGATTTCCCACCTCCTCCCTCTCTCTTCTCGACTCCTTAGCCCCTAGTCACTGCACACAACACAAAAAAACCAACTTCATCATACACCCTGTTAATGCACATGCACAATAACCCTCTTTTCTCCTGCCCTCTGGTAATTTCACTCTTTCATTATCTTTTTCACTTTCCCTCTCTTCCCTCCTTTATCTCCATCGTCCCCACTTTGTGCTCTGCTCCTTATTCCTGAAATCTCTTCACAGGTCACTGTTCTTTCTCTGTAGTGTGGATGACTTTTGCAAATGCTCTGTGTGTCTGACTGTTTTTCTCTCTTTGGAAAATCGTTATTATTTTTTATTATTATTTAATAATAGTTTTATGTTTTTGCAAAGATTCATTTGTCATTTTTCATATAATGATGCTTTTTCTTTAATTTTAATAACATTTGCCAATATCAGATTTTAATTACCTAACACCATAAATAACTTAATATAATACCTTACATTTTTTTCAGTATGTATGTTATATCAGCATGAAAGCTTAACTTTGAAATATTTTTGTTAACTTATTAATATTAACACTGCAATATAAAATGCAATATAGAAAATATTCTCATCTTAATGTCAATTTGAAAAAGTCACCTGATTTACTTATTTTAGTTGTAAAAAAACAAAAAACAATCAAGAATCTTTAATTTTGTAATACTAGAATGCATTTATGTTTCAAATATTACTGCTCTGAAGCTGTTTACTGAAAACATTTTGTTTTACGTTGTAAATTTCCAAACTTGATCACGTTTGAACAAAATAAAACCAACTCAGATTTGTATGACGAACCTGAAACCTTAAAGATAAGTTAGATTTCAAGGTGTATTTTTTTCTGATTATTTGAAAAGTAATAAATCACTATCTTATGTTTCTCTTCTTCCACAAGATTAAAACCTCAATGATGGATTACAAAAGAGAGCATTTGACTTATTCCTGTTTAAAAATAACATTATAAAAGATACTAAAATGATAACTGCTTCACTTCAGCTGATCAGTTCTGTATAACTTTGAACATAACCTGTTGACTTTCGGTAGGAGTTCAGGTTTAAAGATATAAAAAGTACCAGAAATAAAGCTCAGCTGTGAAGAACTCTGTGTCAGTTCATTTCAATTTCTGTCATTGCTGCCGATGCTTCCACTCAGAGTGGTGACATTTTGTCAAAGTGTTGATTTATCTGTCCACAGAGATGACCTTTAGAAACGGGGTGTTGATGTGTCTGGCCTCAGTGATGACATTCCTTTACTTGGTGTTGCTGTTTCAGATTTAATTATTTGATTTTTTTGATTAAGGAGCATGTTTCCTGCAGTTGCACCTTCCCGGTGATGGCCTACTTTGGTTGAGAGATGACATTTTAAGATCAGGGGTTGATGCTAAAACAGGAAAGGCTTGTGAATCGAGACAGATGAGAACAGCACATGATCAACTTAGACTTACATCTGCAAAGCCTGTTGCACAATGAATCATACCCAAAATTCATGAACACACAAACAACATCTGTTCACATGTGCTTCACACACACACAGACAGCTGTCAGTCAGTCTTTGAGAACATTGTGTTTGTTAAGTCTGACACTCTGCTTCACCCGCTCTAAGCCTATTACTGTATTCTTTCTCTGTTGTTCACAACACACACTCACACAAACACACACACACATAGCGGCGCTATCACTAAGACCTTATTCAATAAGCCTAGCATATACTCTAGTCATATCGCACATCATTCTCCCTACAAACACACTCTGCCTCACACACATAAGTGATATCTGGATCTTTTTTTTTTAGTGGTGTTGTTGTCGCTGTTTGTTCAGAGTATCATTTACAGTCAAGGAGTTTGAAGAAAGACACCTCTCTCGTGGCGTGGTGTGTGTTTGTGTGTCTCTTTAGAGTGGGGCTTTGCTGCTCCTGACACCGTTATCAGCTCTAGTCGAATGTATTTCTTATCGAGGTGGAGGTGTGGAAGGAGCTGGGAAGGGAGGGGGGTGACCGACAATACAAGCTTATCAAACGTCTTCAGCCACGATTCGCCCTGTCACTCAAGACCAATGTGCATGCTTGTATGTGCACAAACGCACATATACAAAAACAGACAGGCAGCAGGCCGTTTTTGATTGATAGATGGATTTTCCAGCAAATAGAAAGCTTGGATCAACATCCTTGTGGCCACTTTTTTTTCTCTTTCCCTTTTGCTGTACACACACTTGTGCAATCGCACAACTTGAGTATGGATGTGCATGTGTGCGTGTGTGTGAGGGTGTGTGTGAAAGAGAGAGCATTCCAGACTAACAAAGGTGGGATTAGGAATGCATTAGTTGGCCCTGGAGCGAGAGGCCTGTCAATAACAGCAGTCAGAATAAACCCTGAAACCTCGATAAGAAGACAAAGAGAGAGCCAGATAGCAGCAAGTGGAGAGACGGAGTGGGGATGGGATCAATAGAGGAAGAGAAGAAAAGTGAGAAAGAGATGGATGGATGAAGATGGAGAGAAAGGATCAATATCAAGAGAGGCAGGGGGAGAAAGTTTTGATAAAGACCACTGGAAGGCTGTTGCTTGGTGAGGACAGAGAGAGTGAGGGAAGGATAATGGGGTGATGGATAAAAGAAAATATACTAAGAGTTGGCACAGAGGCCAAAGCAAAGATTGATTGAGATGGGTCAGTAATGGGACCAGTGATGTTGGCTCATCTTCCAAGAGCCAATTTTTTTTTTTTTTTTTGGTTATTCTGAGCGTTTTGATGGTGAGAGACAACGACATGACCGTAATGAAATGCTGGCATTGTTGTGAAGTCTACAAACCCTGGCTTATTCCTCTTTATTTCTCTCTAACATAAAAAAGTCAAACATGCATTTAAACCATCTTCAAGTCTTTCTTTCTGTTTCATTCAGTTAACTTACTTTTTCATGCAAGTCATATGAAGTTCTGTACAGATCTACATAGCATGATCTCTCAGTTCAACTATTTATTTTAAACAGTTTTGTATGAATTATGAACTGTGTAGAAAGAGCATTCAAGATTCTAAAAATTAATTTAGCTAAGTTATCACAAACAATATAACAGCAAACAAACATTTGTTATTATAGATGATGCTTCAAATGACCAATACATACCAAGGATGATATCAAAGGGAATAAGATGTATGCAGATACTGACGGATTGTTACACAGAACAAATATTCTTCCATATATGGAGCTTTTACTTCCTGACCAGTCCAACAACTTCCTGTGTGACCACTTCCTGTTACTGACACTTTCAATTCTTAAAAGGAACCATGCTAAAATACAAGATCCAAAGTTTTAAAGCTGCTATTTAAATTTATGTAACAAGACACACATCCGTGATGGGCTGGTGACCTGTCCGGGGTGTACCCGGCCTCTCACGCATTGTCTGTTGGGATTGGCTCCAGCCCCCCCGCGACCCCGTTCGGGAATAAGCAGTAGAAAATGGATGGATGGATGGATACATATCTACTCATTAACTCACCTAACAACAAAAGTTACTTTAAAATGACACAACTTTAAATAATCAAATTACTTATTTGCCTTTGTATTATCCTGGCAACATTATTTTAAAAAATACCTGCCGTAATGTTGGGTATAGGAGTCCAGAGGGACTGACTCACTTTTGGAACGGCCCTCGATCACTTTCACCCCTCTAATTATTTCTGAAAACAACAGCAAGATCTAGGTCAGTCCCAAATCCTTATACTGCTGGATCTATCTGTTGTCTTTGACACAGTCAACCACCGTGTCCTCCTCTCTACACTCTTGGAGCTTGGCATCCCAGGACGTGTCCTCTTATGGTTTACATCGCACCTCACAGAAAGATCCTTCAGTCATTGGCTCTCATGGCTTCTCCTACGACTGCTATGAAGAGGACACATCTTTTCACCACCTTCCAATCTGATGACAAAACAACCTAAATGCAAATAGCGAAGGAAAGATAGCAACCTTTAGCTAAATCTGTCCAAAAACTGAGCTTATTGTCCAGCTAATCCTTTCTTACCTACACAGATAAGCATGCAGTTCATTCAAGGATGTGATTTTTCAATCTTTTTCTGGTTTTCCTTCTTTTTTTGGCCAAAATGATGACCCCTGTGATTCGTGCAAATCCGGTATAAAAATATACATTGGGGGGTTTATATTCGGTTTTCTGAATTCAATAATTATTAAATGGATTTATTGGTTTATAATATTTTTATTAGGTATGTGATTAATAATTTCTTTTAATTATCAATATGTTCCTCCTACCTAATTTTTCAAACTTTCTCTCTTTTCTTTTTTTTATTTTTTTAGTTGAGTTGGTGGCATAGAGTTGGTCTGTTACTCCAGGGACAATGCAACCATAATAATGGCTTCTGTAATTATGTAGCCTAATTTTATACTACTAGCAACTCATCAGCATCAACATTGACAATGATGATCATGTGCACCACTGCACATGTTTTCATGTACACATTTAAAATTTTAATTTGTGCCTACATCTTTACCAGCAATCTTGGTGTCATGGTAAATAATCAGCAGAACTTCAAGGTCCAGGTTTTTTCAGTTGCATAGTCTTGCTGGTTTGCTCTCTACATCAGGGGAATCAGACGCTACCTGAAAGAACGCAAAACACAGCTCTTGGTTCAGAATCTGGTCATTTCATGCATTGACGACTGCAATTCCTCACAGGCAGGCCTGCCAGCAGGCTCCTTTGCTACTTTGCAGATGATTCAGAATTTAGTACCATGTCTGGTTTTCAGCCCAAAAGAGCTCATGTCATTCTGTTGCTAGTCGCTCTTCACTGGCTTCCAGTTGTGGCACATAATAAAACTTAAAGTTGTACTTCTGACTCATAATAGCACCTGTCTAATATCAGTCCATAATTCACAAATAATATCCCTCATGGGAGTTATGCTGTGCCAGTGAAAGATGCCTAATGCTACTGTAACATAGCACAAAATCAGTAGTTAGACAAATTTTCCTCTTTTGTTTTCCAATGATGGAATGATCAACCAAACTGTAATAGAAAGCTCAAGATACTGCTGTTCAAGGAGCATTTTTATACTTAACTTAACTCTTGTACTCTTCAGCATGAGTTAGAAAGATTACTCCAGGTCTTTGGCACATCTTAGCAATGAAAAACCTGCATGCACTTTCAGCCAAATATATGGACTATTGTAAGGACGGGGAAGCATATTGGCAGCACCTGTGTCCAACTTGACTAACAGCAGTCTGACTAGGATTTAATTGTGATGTCTCATCCTGTTTAAATTCTTGCTTGTGTTGTTTTCATCCTAAGATATAAGTTGCTTTGGAGAAACGTGCCTGTTAAATGACTGTAGAATTGACTGAGTAGTAAGAAAAACATCACAGGCTGACAAACGACACACTCCGTGCAACTTACAGGATCTAAAAAGATCCATCTAGTTTCATACATCACAACAAAAACATCTGCAGAAACTTTGCTTAATGAAGTAGAAAATTGCGATGTTCCTGTGAGAACCTTGTTACTTTAACTTACCAAATCTCTTTTCCCACCCAGAGAGTGGCCCTCCAGGTGGGGAACCCTGGTTCTCGAGGGTCAGAATCCTGCAGATTTTCCATGTATTCCTGATTCTCCAAATCTGTTTCAAATCAAATGGATCCAACAGCTTATCAAAATTTGCACAGTGATTCATTAATTTGAATGTCTATTTCAAGCTTACAATTACTTCAGAACTCGCCGGCATGAGTTCTGACGAACACATCACACAGGTTTAAAAATCCCTGCATTGGCTCCTGATGCGTTTTAGGATTGATTTTAAAGTTCTATTAATTGTTTAATGTCTTAATGGTCTCGGGCTTTCTTATTTATCAGATCTCCCCTTAAGTTATGAGCCCTCGTGGACCCTGAGCTCTTCTGGTACCGGGCGTTTAGTTGTTCCCACAATGTTCCAAGACATACGGTCAGGCCTCGTTTCGTCACTATGGCCCCCATAACAGCCAGAGATCCTCAGAACTGCAAAGACTACGGTTGATTTTAAGAAGAGGCTCAAGACCTCACTTTTTATATTAGCTTTTAGATTATTTTACATTGTAGTTAGACTATTTTTACTTTTTTTTTTTAGTTGGACTTAGTTTTGTTTGAAACTTATTAGATTTTATTAATTCCAGTGTTTTCCTTGCGAGGATCCTCTGCATTGCTCGACTTGCATGGTTGTTGTCGGGGCACGACTTTTCTGGGGGACCCTTACGTTGCAGGCTTTTGTCTGTAGTTGGCCTCCAGTGTGAGAGGATCCCCACAATATCATTTACTCTCAGTGTGCTAAGCCAGAGGTTGGTTTATTTTTACATATTAGTATTTAACAGAGACAGAGGATGTCCGACTAGAGTTGTGCTGCAGTATGGGTTTGGGTGTTTGTGTGTGTAACTGGATGTGTAATTATTTTATTATTTTTATTTTATTTTATGTCTTGTGGTTTTTAATATGTAATGCACTTTGTGTTAATTGATGTATGAAAGGTGCTAAATAAATAAAGTTTGATTTGAATGTGTTGGAGCAGGGAAACCTGGAAAAGTTTCAGGATGACCAAAGTTTCCTAACCCTGGCATAGAAAGACAGCTTTCACGCATGATGAAGGAAACATCAACACAATAAAAACACTAAGTAAAATGTTTGATTTTTGAGGATTTTCAACAGTATTGAATCAATCTTGTCTTGAGTAGCTAATCTGCTAGAAAATAACTGATATCAAAACATACTATTAATCTCTGCATCGCTACAGTGAGGCAGGAGTTCACAGTATGCTAAATATATTATTTTTGGAAAATTTGAGATGCTACATAAAAGTAATATTCTGTCTGTGCATAAAATTATCACCTTTATTTTACAACCATGCATGTTTCCAACTAAACCAAATTAAATTAGTTTTAGCCAAGAGAAGACAACGGCAATTTCAAATCATGTTTGTTTGTTTTTTTTGTTTGCTTTTACACACACACATTTGCTTTTCTTTTCTTTATGATCTTCATGTTACGATGGATTTTGTTGACAGAACATTTCTGAGATAATTCCTGAGCCCATGGAGGGATTTCCATGACTAAATCACATGTTTTAAATGGAGAGCTGCCTGTGGAATCATGGTGATGGACATCCAGGCATAGCTCATGTACACAAAAATGTTTTTAGATTTCCCAGTATGGTTACATAGTCAATTTTTTTGGAACTTACTTTGAAATTCCTCTTTAATTTAATTTGTTTTCTGATCTTCTGTGATTCTGAGAGACTATGTTGCTCTTAATAATCCGTCATTTAACTGACCTGCAGTCAATTAACTGAATTAGCTGCACAACTTCCTCATGCCTCTACATAATACTCCTGGTTTTCAGATAATAGTAACATGTCTCATATCCAACGCTCGACTCAAATTATTTGCAAATTATTTCATTTGTGTTTTTTAAATCAACATTATTATGTCACAACGCTTTTTGGAACTGTGGCTCCTTTATTTATTCTTTTTGCTTTAAAGCTTAAGCTCATATGCTACTCGTGAGTAATTAATCAGTTTTTAAATTGTGCTAAATACATATCTAAAAACACTGGCATAATGTAAATTATTGTTATATTCAGGCTAGCATTATCTTCTTTGTAGTACCAATGATCATGCATGAAAAAAGTTTAACTTGGCTTTAAAACATACTACTGTAAGTAAGTTCTTCTGAATTTTGACTGCATGCATTACTTTCTTTTTATAAATAGTCTGATATATTTCATACAGCAGTTATTTGCTTTGAAATTGGTATCAAGGTATAAAACTGTATCAACACTGAAGGTCCAACTTGAGCCCAAACCAGATCCACCCATTGAGGTGTCTGAGGCTATATGTTTTGCTTTGTTTTGTTCTTTTTTGTTGTTGATAGTTTTATTCTTTTTATGTTTTCTTGTTTTGTTTTTTTATATACTGAAAACACTGTTAAATAACTAGCCTCTATGTTGTTTATCATCCTGCCAAATACATGCCATGTTGAATGGGAGGTTGAAGAGCGGCAGGCTCTCAGTCAAAACAATCCTACATAGGCTTGAACCAATGATAGCGGGGCGGCAAGCAGAGGTGGGTTGGGAGGGGCATGTAATTGTTTCACTGACTCTCAGTAATTAATTTCCCTCCTTCATTTATCCTGGAAACACTACATAGGTCTGGGAGGTATAGGTAATGATACAGAAGGAGAGACATGAATACTGAGAGAGTGTGCATCGTGTTCCCGTCAGCATGGCAGCGAGCAGCTAGCTGTCACACAAAGACACAATGAGGCCCGGCAACAAACAGCCACTTAAAAAAACAGCCTGGCAACAGAGAGCAAATTCAATTAGAGAAGTAATTAGTAGATACAGGGCCAGGCAGCGGGCTGCGGCGACGCCAGAACACAGGAATTAATAGGAGCGGATAGGAAGAGGACGCTGTCATAATTAAGAGGCAATCACCTATGTCAATGAATACCTAAAAAAAAACACAGCCCCCCAATGCAAAACTATTAATTCAGTGATCAAAAATATTTCAGGAGATGATTAATACAGCAAATTCATTTTAAAAGACTAATTTCTGGAAAGATAGCAAGACAATTGCACATAATGTACTGCGCCTGGCATTTATATTGCTAATTAAATTTTTTCTCTCTAATAATTTGTTGAAGGATTGCTCTTCCCCCTCTTTTTTTCCCTCCTCTGAGTGTTTTCTTCTTTTAGAGTTGAAAACCAATGGAGGCAGTGTTGAAATAGAAAATATAAAACAGAGTGCTGCATCTCCAAACATCTCGCTGCAAACTATCACCACACGTTAAGAAAGCAAACAAAAAAGTGTGTGCATCTTCCTTCAGCTCGGCAGCATCCCTCCACCCTCGCTAAATGTATTTTCCTCACACCACCACAACCTCCCCCAAGACTCCAGAGATACAAAAGAGCTAGCAATTAAATGTGAAGATAAGGACGTGAAATAAATCAGCAGGTTATTGATTGATTTGTCTTTCTCTTGGGGTGTGGTGGGGGTGTAGAGGGCTGTGGCAGCTATCATTTCACACCAACAGCTTCTCTATCGCCAACTAATTACTCTGTTTCTAAAATCCCTCAAAAGAGCCACCAAGGTTTCAAACAACAGATAAAGGAGCTTTGCAAAATAGCACACAAACATAGAAGCAAAGGACAAATCTGAAGGATTAAGAAAATCATCAGTGTAAACAACCTCAAAAATGTTTCTTTTGGGTACATTCTGTATCGCGGTACTTGTTTTGCCTGATGTTGCTGTCACCTTTGTCTTTGTCAAAATCCTGACAATGTCTAAAAGTAAGAAGTCAAAAGAATAATCACCAAGTAGCTCAGAAGTCCAGTTTTTACATAAATATGATGCTACACAAAAGCTTAATGCCAACACAAAATGTTGAGTAAAAGGAGAATTTGCAAAGCACAAGTTGGACCTCGAAGATGGCTGCAGAGCACTTAGTGACATGATGCATTATTTCACTTAATTTCATTTTTTAAACATGTATTAATATGGTCTGAATTGCCTTGTTATTCATATTATGACAAAATCTTTATATCTGATAGATTGGGGAGCGGTGGTTGTAGCTGCAGACACACTCACACAAACTCTCTGCAAAGTTGTTCCTGTTCTACTCCAGTTCCTCTTTTTCTTTGGTTTGCTCTTTGAACAGGAAGTTTGTCAGCTGTACAATTCAAACTGCCCCTGATTTTCTTGCAGCATTGCTCCAATTACTGCATCATGGGAGAAATAACTACAGTAAGCCAGTTAAAATCTCATCTGGATTTATTTTCGCATTTGTCTGCATCAACACACCAGAATGAAATGAATGGCTCGTTAACAGGTCTTTGCAAAGCTGTGCTATGACATACATGGGAGGAAATTCAGCCATTTGATCCAGATGGGTTGGAGAAGGTTTGCACCTGAAAGCTGCAGGATAACAGCTCTTGAGAACTTGAGTTGGGCACCACTGATTAAAAAGAATATGCATATATACTGTGCACAAAAAGTCATGGATGTTTGGCTTTTTATGTGATTGCATATGAACTATTATATTTACAGATAAATTCATTGGACCAGGAGTGTCTAAAGTCAGTTCTTGTCTTGCAGGTTTTCACAAACTATCCCTTCTTCAACACACCAGACCCAGACAAACTGATCCAACAGCCTATACTAATATTTTAGAGTCAGGAGTTTTGAACAGGGAAACATTGGCAGAACTGTGGCCCTCGAGGACCTATGCTGGAAAATAAGCAACATGAATTGGCTACTAAATGTTTTTTTTTTCCATGACAACTAGTAATTAAACAACCATATTCATCATACTGGTCACATTTTAAACTAATTAAGGTGAAGGCAGCAAACATTGATAATGACTATTGTCATTATCTTTTGTTCTAATATATTGTTAAAGACAAAGGAATAACATGTTTCATTACATGTCATTCGTCCCTAACTTTTTATGAGTGGGATGTATAGTAAAGCACACGTCCCATCAAGTGCAATTTACATTTGGTGTCAAGTTAAAACCAACTCAAAAACCTAAAAAAAGAGACCAAACCTATGAAAGAACACAACTTACAATCTTCTATCAGTACTTCAGATAGTAATATGAACAACTTAAAATAGTTGGATAATCTGGACTGGCACCCTTCCCAGGTTTTGTCTGTGGAAATGCTAAGAAGTGCATAGCAAGCAGTACAATTGGTGGAAACAAGATTTCATTTATTTTAATTAATTGTTTAAAATGGAGTTTTACTTCTGTACTATTTACTTATTTATCCATGTATGTATGCATTTGATTACTTTATTATCGATCTATTTTTATTCCAAAAACACTTGACAGATACTTCAGCAAACAAGGGAAAAATGTATTAGTTAATTTAAAAAAATATATCTTTAAATGTTCAGTTCTTTAGAGTTTGAGTTGGTTTACATTGTGTAGTACCATGTAATTTGTAATTCCATACATGAATTATCAGCAGTGCCTTAATTTTTTTAACTTCTTAGATTGTTTCTTTAATACTTTACTAAAACACTGTCAGTGCACTGTTACCAACAAAAGAAAAAAAATCCCTGACCTCTTTGCGCATAAACAAATCTATGCATGTACACATTGAAGTGTAACTATGTCCAGTAAAAAATTATTTTGTATTTATATTAGCTGTTTTACTTGTGCACATTTTACATGAAGACACAAACTGGGCTGCACAAAAACGAGCAAAGATTACAATGTGCAAATCTGCGTGAAGTTATTAGAACTTTGTACAGCTACATTATTTGTAGGGATATGTATGTTGATTAGTGTTATGATTAGACTCTATTTACAATTATAATTTTATTTCTATGATTATCACATTATTATATATTACAATTGTATTTATCAGCAATTTAATTTGAATCAATTCCATGATGCAGTATGTGTCACATCCTCTATTGTATTACACTTAACTACTTTTATGAACTTCCTTTTTAATTATTATTTTAGAAATAAATCTGAATCTACTAAAAATGGCAAAAAATCATAAACATGTAAACAATTACCTTGTTTTCAACTCAAAAACTTTATTGTTCCAATGGAAGCTTTAGAGCTACAAGCAATCATCCACATTGCAATTGCATCATCCAAAAATTTAATTCAAACCTTTTACACCAAAATTTCCTTAATGTTTCATGATTCTTAAGCATTTTCTTAAACTGATTAAATATATAGTTTATTTTTTTCAGTCATTGTGAAACGTTCTAAACCGTGGACTGTTAAAAACAACCCAGTTAAGCAGTTTTTAAGCCTCCTAAAAAGCCCTAAAATAAATGTGGATGAAAAATTTCTCTTGCCAAAACAGCTGAAATTCACCTCAAGAGAAAAATATGATAACATTTTATCTTCAATGTGGAAATGAAAAGGGAGGCCCACAGTGAGGAGGGGGCAGACTGTGATGATGAGCTGAATTTCCACGTCCACATCTTTTAAATACAGATTCGGTTTCTTGGGCTGGTGAAAAAACGGTGGGAGATCTCCATATGCAGAATTTACATATTCATCTGTAACAGCTGGGGTTTATTTGGAGCCCCATTTGGGAGTGATGTGAGAAAAAAAATATCCACTTAGTCATATCGTCTTCAATGATCAGGACTCATAAGCCTGGCAATAGGCTGAGAGGAGAGGATAACACTAATATGGCCTCAGATTTCTATGAAGGACTAGTTAATACTATTTACTGAAGAAGGTAGAAGATTGACTGGGGAGCAGAGGGGCAAAAGAAGGAAAGAAGATGGACATTAAGTGGCCTTCGAAGTCTGCGAACGCTGCTTTAAGAGCCAATTACCAAGCTAATGGAGTTAATGCCAGAGATGAGATGGGTTTGGGAGATGACAGAAGAGAGAGGATGGCAGGGAAGCCTGACACGGAGACAAACTGTAGCAGAGAGAACGATTAGTGTTTGCTAATCTGATGGGCAAATCATTAAGCATCAAACATATTGTAGCACATCCGGAAAGAAACCAAAACGGGATGGAGGGGCAAGGAAACGTGCCACAAGATGCACACAGATGAGATCTGTCTCTGTTTCATGATCCGACATGTTAGGCTGAAGATTAAAAGTGTGATCTCCAGGCTTATAAACGATTTAGCCAATTACCAACGTTATCTAAAAACGCTTTAATTTGCCATTCAGAGCTGCAATAGCGACCCTCTGAGCTGTCAATGAGGGTGATTAGAGCCCAGATTGCTGCTTCGAAAAGCCACAAACATCTGCTGTCACACTGACTTGGAGATGTCAACGCAGGAAAAAAAAAACTCTCTTCACTGAAGCTGGCATTTGATTATTGAGATCGAGGGGAGGAAAGGAGAGAAGAGGAGAATGGAGGAGAGAGGAGGAGAGAGAAGAAGAAAAAGCAAACTAAATCTGGAAAGAAGAGAAAGGAAAAGGTAGAAAAACCTAAGTTGGTCGGCTGCCAGCAAGCTCAGTGTAACAGGGAAGGCCCATCTGTGCTCCCAACACTCAAGATGGCAGATGCAGAAGCAGATTGATTTTCATTCAGCTGTCATGATACACAAGTGGAAAAAAAACACTCAGGAGTGCACACACTCACACAATCATGGTGTTTGAAAGCTCTGTCAAGTGGCTGGGCTGCTGTTGACTCTCGGTCTGCCAAGCTGTTTCTCTCCTTCCTGTCATTTTCACATTCTCCTTCCACCCCTCTCTCCATCTCTCCCTTCCTCCCTTTTCCACTCTCAACAAGCACAAGCAGAATCTCAACGCCACATCTGGCGCTCAAATTAAATCATTTATAGTCCATAGTGAGAAGCAGCGTTTAGTGACAATACAGCGGGTAGGGAATCAGCGTGTTTTCTCCAAGCTCTGACACGACCGTCTCCTCCAGCATCTGATTAGATACCACTGCGGTGCTGCTCAGATGTAAGCAACGTGTTTTCTGGTGATGCATGTTATAAATCTGAGGGTTGGAAATGTCAGGGAGTGAGCTGATCATATGTTAGCCTCGCCTCTGACACCTGCACTCTTTTCTCCTCCTGCTGAGGCCTCCATCTGCAGGTCTCTTAACTTCAGTGGAACTTGTTTGGAGATGTAAAACATCAGGTTTCTTTTTTACTTTCACAAATATTTACAGGGTCACTTACATGTTACATTGAAACCAAAGTGTGTAAGGTAGCTCAAATAGGTGGTAAGATTGGCAAATAAAGTAAATCACTGCTGTATCTTAAAGTCTGCTGAAAAATGAGCGAGATCTAAACTGCAGGTGGAGCTGCTAGCTGTACTGGTCAGTGCCAGATAAAACAGCACTGGAGAGGAAACCTGAGAGCAACACTAAGATACCAGATGATTAAATGGCATAAACTGCACCTGTGTCAACAGCATGATGCTGCAGCAATTATCAAGCTGATGCTAACAACAAAGGGAGGAATGTACTCCTTTTTTCCTGTTTGCACTCTGTGTTGTGTAAAGGAGCACATGTATGTGGAACAATAAGCATCATGCTCTACTCAGAGAGGATCACAGATGCGGTCAGACCCATGTATGCATTAAAAATATTCATTTAAACATATAAGACCCACAGCTCCAGAACCTTTAGATTTAGTTTAATTTGTTGTAATCAGATTATACTATTTAAGGTTTGTGGAAATCAGTCATTTTAACATTATCTTTTTAAGTAGGACTGCAATGCCTCATGCAATCTGCAGTCTGAAACTCAAGCAAGGTTCAAGAAATGGTAGCAGGGCAGCGGCATCAGTCAAAGAACTCTCTGTTGATCCCTTTTTATTTTACAATTGCAAACAAATAATATTAATTATCTTTGTCAGTCTAGATTTCAAAATAAAAAGAGAAAAAGTTTATGTCCACCAGGAACCAAAGATCATTGCGAGTGCAGATAAGGTAGGGCGGCTGGATGAGGATAAAAAAGGTTTATGTCTTAGACACAAAACTAACACATCTTATTTGGGTAAATTTCTCCAAACTTAGTCACAGTTTTGGATGAAGTTTTCTTCTCAGATGAATACAAGAAACCCTTTTTGTGTCTGAACAAACTGGTGTGTTTTTTTTAAGTCATTGAATTTTCACTGATAGTTTAATGTGTCAACATGACCAAACAGTTTAAGGGAAAATCCCTGAATTAAAACATGAACAAGGTATCAACCTGGAAACAAACTCTTATTCTCGCTCGTCTAACTCTTACCAACTCATTTTATGATAGGTTCATGAAATTCTGTGAGATTGATCTGATTAAGATTAATTGTTTTCATGTCCAAAAGAAAAAAGAAAAAAGTAATGTCTTAGATGACCATGTCCAACAGATTTGTATGCTTTTGTTAAAATGATCCAGATAAGATGCAACTGCTTTGTAAAATATAAGAATAAAACCTGCCTACCTCAAAATAATACGTAGAAAAGCTATTAACTGATGAGTTCATTAATACTTTGACATTTATTTGACTGAAAACAGAAATCAGTAAAACTATTCAAGAGTTTGTATGGGATATTAGAAAAAGATTAATATCACTACCTTTAACATGCACGATGCCTTTGTCAGCCACTAAAGCTTAAAAATGCTTTTCACACTATTTGTTCAGCTTTAAGCAAGGCAAGTTTATTTTTATGGTGCATTTCATATACAAGACTATTCAAATTGCTTTACATGAAAACATCAAAAGCTAAGATGACAAATAACAAATTCAAATTCAAATAATTAAAAGCAAAGTCAGTTAAAATACATTTTGCAGATTTCATGCATATGTGCATGAAAAAAGAAAGTTTTTAACCTGGATTCAAGAGTTTCCACTTGTTTGCAGTAAAACAGATAAATCATATCACACTAAAATAATCTCATTCATAGCCTAAACTATGCTGTCAACCAACAACCAGTGTGTCCACACAGTGCAAAAGTGAGCCAGGACATGCTGGAGGGACCACATCCCTCGGCCGGCCTTCGATCACCTCAGGATTCCCCTAGTGAGCTGGCAAATGTGGCTGGGAGGAGTGAAGTCTGGGAATCCCATCTTAGGCTGCTGCCCCCCGCGACCCGACCTCAGATAAGCAACATAAAATGGATGGATGGATGGATGGATGGATGGATGGATGGATGGATGGATGGATGGATGGATGGATGGATGGATGG
>JBAMHX010000016.1:4675112-4707906 GCA_037177515.1 Pseudomugil tenellus | reverse complement strand
TGGATGGATGGATGGATGGATGGATGGATGGATGGATGGATGGATGGATGGATGGATGGATGGATGGATGGATGGTTTCTATCAGCTGCTGATACCTAATTCAGGACTAATAAAATCATAGAATATTTGTGCTTTCATTAAGAATGAAAAAAAAACCTCATTTGTGTGAATCAACAACAAGGGTGTTGACTTGAAGCTCAGTCTGGGAACTAACTGACTCCCGTAAAATCCCTGTAAAGATATGAGCCTGCTGGTCATCCATCATTATAGCCAGACAGCAAAGGCCTTTGTATGTTCTGCACCAACCAGTGCCGGACTGGTCTGGGCCACTGTGGAGACCATGTATGAGAGAAACTGAGTGAAGGACAGCTGAAACAGGGACAGTGTGAAAATGTGAGTGTGTGAGAGAGGGAGGCAGTTGACCTCGTGTCAATTAGGAGCCCATATCGTTCCATTCCCTGCGGGCAAGGCTGACTCTGAAACATTAAATCATTTCATTCACTCAGACTGATCCTGCTGTTTTCCACCCTTCATGCTGCCTTGAGCCCAGAACTCCCTCTAACCACTGCTGTGGGGACATTTTCTTTAAACTGTAAGAGTGGCTTGGATCTCAGAGAGTGCAGTATTTTCTCATTTAGCAGAGGTAAAAGAGCAAAGAATGCAAAAAGAGTATGTTTTTGTACTAAATAGTTAGGAAGTGTTGATATGTTTAATGTAGAGCAAAACATTGTAAATATGCAATTTAAAGATTATAGAATATGTTTTAATCTGTATTTATTTTACCTGTATTTATACAGTTTATACATCATCTTCATCTCATCATTCTTTATAGATAGAGTTTAGTTTGCTGTTTTGTTTTCAGTTATTTAATAAGTTTATTATCAGTTTTAAATAAATAAAAGCACCAGTAAACCACAAAACAGAAGGGATATTTAAAATGGGGTTGTGTGGGAAGCTGCTAAGCAGTTAATGTTTTACCAGCAGTATACAGCAGAGCGCACTCAGTTTGGCTTTTCTGAACCAGGATTACTCATTCTAGTCTAAGCAATAAGACATTCATATTAAGCTGCCACTTTTCCTCTTTCGCTGTAACTAACACAGATCAATCAGAAGAAGCTCAGCATCTCAGTGCACTATTGGTCCAGAGTAAACATGGACAAGCAACATTTAGCTGTTATGCTGCAAACAAGTGGAACAAACTACCAGTAGAGATAAAACTCTCACCAAATGTAAATACTATTAAATCCAGGTTTAAAACTTTTGTCATGCAGCAATGGATAAAACCTGCACGATAACTTTTTAATTATGTTCTTTTTAATGGTTTAATTTATTCTTTTATCTTATTATGATCCTTGCTATGTTTTTATTCTATTTTTTCCAACATCTGTAATGCTTTTGATGTTTTTATGTAAAGCACTTTGAACTGTTGTGTACATGAAAGGTGCCATACAAATAAACTTGCTTATAACACTTAGCAAGTCAAGATATAATCTTCTGACAGACAACAGCATCATCCTTCCAACGTGCTGTCTTCTATAATGTTTCTCTTTCACATAAATAGTGTTTGGGCTGGGTGATTACCTCTGCTGTAGGCTCATAGCCCCATTGGCAATAAACCAGCTTCAGCAACCCATTTATCTTTAAGAGCTTTCCCTCAGGTGATGAGCCACAATGGAAATGCATTGTTCCTGAATTGAAAAAAACCCCATGACAAGAACTATAGCATATGAGAAACTCCCTGACCTAAACCTCAGAGAACACTCAGGAACAATTCAAGGAACAAGACAGAGAGCCACTGAAGCTTTGACCTGGCCTACAAATGTAACAAACCCCAACTGAACACATGCAATATGCAGCAGAACAACTGATCACCTTGTAGAGGAATTTCATGTGTTAGCTTAATTACCTTGCTCTTAATTAATGTCTAGCTGAAAGGTCCGAATATAAGGCTCCTAAACTGATGTCATTCTGACCTTAGTAAACCATCTGCTAAGATCTTGGTCTTGTTGTCGTAGCTGAAGCAAGGCCGGCGTGCCGGCGTCTTTCCATCAGGGAACAGATTGACACACGTGACCAAAGACTTTAAACAAAGCTCCCCTCTCTGACTGGGGCAGAATAGTTCCAGACTTCTGTGGGACCACAGCTCTTTGGAGAGATTCTCCCCGGGTTATGACCTTGTACTATGTCTGTATGTCTCAATGTTTTGTTCCTTCATGTTTCAATGTTTAATGTATGTTCAACTTCTTTTATCTTCATTATTAAATTTATATTCTCAATCTAAAGAAACCAGTGTCCTCGTCCTTGACAGGAATAATGGTCATCTACAACCTTTATACTCCTCCTTCTTCATGTAAATCGATCAGTCTTCACTTATTTTGGATAAATCTTGACTAACATTGTCATTGTTTTTTTGTGAAATAATGTCCTAAAGTATCTCCAAAAAATTCTAAACTGTAAGTGTTGAAACATGATAGCAGAGAAGGAAATATCAACGTACCAACAAGTAATCAACAAAACAACAGCAACTAGTGTGAAGTAGTTTGTACAGTGTAAGCCTTAAACATGTACCGACACAAAACCTGCAAACAAAAACTAAATTAAATCCTAAATCTGTTACGGTTTGAAATACACAAAGTTAAGAAGCTGACAGAGCTTTCATGTACACTCATACACAACCGAAAAGTATCAAACACACTTTAGGCATTGTTAAACTTCCTGCAAATTCTCAAACTGATTTAGTAATAAATCCCATATTTCCGATCGTTGTTTGTTGGTGGCAGACTCCAAATCAGCTTTTCCATAAAATCCTCTCTGACAAAATGCGACAAACTATTGTCGTTCTTTGTCTCCCTATCACTCTAATCCTCTTTTTCTGTTTCTCTTCCTCTCCATCCCTCCATCCATACTCCCCAACCAGAGGGAAAGGCCTCAGTGCTGACCGCTTCTAACACACACTCACAAACACACACACACTTAAACAGGCAGCGCTGTCGCTTGTGTGGGTCTTCCTGGGGGTCTAAGCTGTGTGGTCACACTTTACATGTGTGTGTGTATTAAACGGGGAGTTGGTCTGGACGTCACAAGGTTTTGGCTGTTGAACAGCATGTGTGTGTGTGTGTGTGTGTGTGTGTATGTGTGTGTGTAAACTGGACAGACTCGGTCAGTCTTGGAAGAGAGGCCGGCCAGATTTGGCTGTTACACATACACAGCTGTGTGTATGTGTAACTTGTTGGCACATGCTCGTACTGATTGGGATAGCTGTGTAAATGCACGTGCGTGTCTGCATCAGTGTGTGTGTATGTTTGGCTGTCGTTGTAGGTATGCAGCAGATCAGCTTAAGCCTGAAAAACCTATTGTTTTGCATTAAACCCATCCCCTCTCATCTCTTATAACCTCTTTGTTTCATTGTCCACCCTATGCTTGTGCTAATATGCACACTCACTAATGTTTAATACCCATACACCCGTGTTTTACAGACAGAACAGTGCTATATCTCCATTAATCTGTTGTGATAAAGCATGAAAAGCTAAATTTTATAGTATATATATCTTGTTCTTTGGGAGAGACAATCTGAAAATTGATTTCATTGAGCAAAAATAAGATAATATTTAAAGAAATGATACCCTGTGGCAAGAGGATTCTGACAAAAAAGAACCAAACAACTTTATACTAATAAATATTAGTTAGAAAGGATGGGTCTCAATTTCATTTGGAACAGAGCGATCAAAGGATGGATAACAAAACAAATGGAGCTACATTGTACGTGAAGGTCACTCTTACATCTTAAAAATTATGTGATAGTGAAGAGATTTTGCTAAAAGACCAAGAAAAGGTACTCCAACAATTACATGATTATATTAGTCATAGACTTTTTTTAACTCAACAACATGAGCTACCCAAGAGTACTAATTTAGACTAAAGGATCATTTAACCAATGTAGTCAGGAATTGTTGAATTAAGTGGAAAATGCTGAGATGCAGCATTTCCTCTTTTGGTTTGCTTTCACACTACTAAACTGAACCAAACCACCTGAATGATGTGAACGGTAAAAAGGAAATTGCTCATTTCAATGATATTTCCCAAAACAAAATGAACAAAAAGGGAAGAAGCAATAAGAAAAAAGAGGCAACAACAAATTGTCTTTAAAATCAACCCTGGTTTCCAAGTTTGTCTCTTTTGGTCCACATTCACATGCATCAGAGCAAATGCATGTTCACTCTGCTCCATACAAACCACATTACCCATGGAGGCAGGCAAGTGTTAATTAACCGAAAGGATCATCAGATGGAATTCCCTGCATCATGCCAACTTGAAAATCTGGTGCCGTCTGCTTGCAGTGTGAAAACAAACACATTACACACTCAAGCAAAGAGATAGTGATGCAAGATGCATAATAGTGCAACATGTTCTGATCATTTACTGACTTGACTGCTGTTGATAGTTGGTAGATTCTTGTAAACATCCCTTTTGGTTTGAAGACCAAAGTAAAAAACTGCATAAATTTATTGTTGCCCCACTGTTTACTTGCTTTGAACAAGAGGGATTTGTCTGGTCAATCAATTAATCGGATTGTCTTTTTCTTTCTTATTGATCAGTGGTCATTTCAGGGAGTACAGTAAATAGTTCTAGCATGGCATGACACTATTCAGGTAGTTTAGTCTGCTTGAATAAAACACATTTTAAAAGCAAACTGAAGCATATGAAGGTGCAACCATTTTTTTTTTTATTTGCTCATTCAAACCGAGTGCCATTATGTTTGTGTGATTGTGTCCTATCATGAATGAGCTATCAGCTCATTCCCATTTCTGGTATCAGGACAGGTAAGTAAATAATTAGATGAATTACAACAGTAGTAAAACAAGCTGTGACTTTACAGTAAGCTGTTCCATTATTTATATTTAATTATGTTATTGGCATTTCTGCACATTTACATTACAAACTGAACGGGGTGTCATCTGTTCAGAATAGTTTGACTCTTCAGTTATCCTATGCCTGATTTTGTGACTGATTTCATATAAAATCCAAACTCATGTTTGTATGCAATCGGCGTGAATCCTGCTTTATTGCCTTAGTTATTATGTACACTTACTACTGCTATTTAATTAACTTACAACTGGCTTTTTTATAATATCTCTAAATATTTATTTGTATATGGACCATAAACATGACATCCAATCGGAATTGTTCATTCAATATAGATGTAGAGTCTCATTTAATGCTCACTATGCACTGACATAATTGCATCTCTCTTTTTGAGACCCTTATAATTAAGGCCAACATACAAAACGAATAAATTAATAATAGTAAGTGTTTGTTCATCCAGCTTTACAATCAGACCTTTACATCCCTTTTTCATCCCTCACTTTTAAATAATGTCTTTAAAGCACCTTTATATTCATTAAAGTTTATTAAATAAACAAAAGCGTTCCCCAGCTGCTCAGAAAAAGTCCCTGAGCTGCAGCTGTCATGAAATCTCCTTGTTGGTGAACTAACATAGCTCTGATTAAAGTGGATTTAAAGCTTGTTGCATTTGATCAAAGTCCAGCTGATATCAGAATCGCAGACCAGCTAAGCTCTTAAAGCCAAATCCATAATAATACTCCTACACCACCCACAACAGAGAGACAGCCAACACAAGGAAATAAACGGAGGCAGAAAATATGATTTGCTGCTGAATACAAACGACCATAATTGCTCTGAGAATTAGGCTGATAAAAAAGGGGAGCTGGACAATAAATCCATGGAGCTCATCTGTTTACAACTAAAGCTTTTTAAGAAACGTACTGACTGCATTTGATGTTGTCTCACTGAGATTAGTGCCACAAAGTTATGGATTTGTAAACTCATTTTGTTCATGTTTTATTGATCTTATAACTACAAGAAATCAGTCAACAGAATAGAAAATCTTCAGGTTTCCAATCAAAACTGTCAGTGTTGGAACCAGACCCTGAGTTTGATCATGTCAGAGGATGGGGGGTGATATTAGCTACGCTGCCTATTGAAGAACAGTCTTATACACCTACAATGAGCGCTCTCAGCTCTGTTAATGGGGAGCATCCAACTTCACTGTCAATGTTTTCTCTTTCAGTATTAAACCAAACAGCTGTGTGACAGGAAAGTTAGAAGACTAATGTGCAAAGTCTTAATGTACACCTAAAAAAAACCAGCAACTTCTGAGCAAAATGCACGCACGCTCTTCCTTTCCATCCGAGTGTATGCCCACCCTCTTAGAGACAGAAAAAGTTTTCTCTTTCACCCTCTTAAGTGTTTGGCCTTCAGCTGTATTACCCTCTTTTCCTCCTGCTACCGCCTATCCCTCCATCACATCTTAATGCATTTGACAAAACATCAGGCGTAGCGGGAACGGCGCACCTCAAATGATGTGCTTTTTTTGGCCAAAACAGGCATCGGCTAAAGGATGAGGATAAAGGGCTGAGTCTGCTCTGTCTGTCTATCCAAGTGTGTCCGTCCACTCGCTGCATTAAGAAACCGTCCGGCTTCTTTTCAAAGCCAGCCACTTTCGCTGGACCGCTGCATCTCAGGCCTTTTGTGCCTCCTCAATCTCCCCATCATACCACTGCAGCCACATACCCCCCACTTCTCAGCCCGCCTGAGTGTCTGTAATGGCTCAGACGTGGGGTGGAGGGGGGGAGGAAGTGAGAGGAATGGAGGAACAGAGCAAGAAAAAGCGCCCAGGCGAGAGCAACTGGAAGGAAGGAACAAAAGGAGGAGAGAGGGAAGTGATGGAGAGAGTGGTGGTAGAGGAGAAAGAGGAGACACAGGAGTGAGATGCACAAGGGGGAAAGGAGGCCGGGTCTTTAGGAGGAAGCCAGGCGGCACTAAGCATCTCTGTTGCTGCCCAGTCAGGCCTGCCTTCCCCCTAGGCAATGAAAACCTTCCCGCCTCCCACAGACGACATCCTGCTCTGATCACAGTGTTCTCTCCTCCGCTGCCCGCTTCATCCCCTCATCCCACCTCACACACTTCCACTATCATCTGGATTTGCTGCTTTTGTCAGGACTCCCAGTTGTATTACTTAAAAACGTACATACCTGATGTTTTCTCATGCTCTTTGCTTACATGTGAGGAAAGCCATTTGTCATTTTAATGAAGACAAATTAGAGAACCATAAAACTGATAACCTGACATGAACATGCATCAAATGAAGTATCACACTTAAAAACCTAATTGATTTTATACTAAGTGTTTATTTAAGAATTTAATTTAATATAATTTAACAATTACAATAATCATAAGCACAAAATTAGGGTTTTATTAGTCTTACTTTATAGCACTCACTGTTGGAGGGAAATGATATATTTTCAGAATTAATTAAGATAAAATAGATTTTTTTTTTTTAAATGTAATACTAAAATCTTTTTTCTCGGTAAAGTATAGACTGTGCCCTTTCTAACAATCCAACAATCTATTTCTAATAACAGATGCTTAAAAACTGTAAGCAAGACAGCAAAACAAAGGAGAAAAAACTATTTTTGTCAAATCTTTTGCCCTCTTTCAAAGCAGAAAGACAAGGTTGAACAGTTAGAGTTTAAATGAAGCTAAAGTTCTGGTAATTTAAAAAAACTACCTGGAAATCATTTCAGCAAAGACACAAAGAGCAATAATATGCCGCATCCAGCAAAGGAACATGGAAAACACAGGTTTTAATTCAGATGAAGGCAAATAATTGTCAAGGTCTAATTGGTTGACAATAATAAAGCAAAAATCTTAATTTACCCAACATGAACACATTAATGGGAAAGAAACACTTAAGGAAAAAGGTATTAAAAAGGTCCCTTTTTTGGCAAACTTAATTTTGTTTCTTTGGTCCTCACAAGAATACTTATGTACACATGCATCAACACACGCACAGGCATGGCCTCAGGACTAATTGCTAGATTGGAGCAGATTTTCTAGTTCACTTCAGAGCTGTAATTGTGAAGAAAGCTGGGAGGAATGACAGGGCTTCAAGCTGAGAGGACAAACCACCATGGGCCACCGATTAGACTGCAGTGCTGTTCACATGTCCTTGTGCGTGTCTGTGTGTGAGTCTGTGCGTTTTGGAGGTGAGTGGTTAAGCAAACCATTTTTCAGTTCCAGGTTTCTGTGGCAGTGACCTCAAACTGTCACACACACACACACACACACAAACCGAGTTGACCTCTAGACCCCATACAAGCTAGAGAAAATCGGAGACAACTGACGTTACCCTCACCAGGAAAAAGAGAAGCAATTTATTCTACACATACTACACGTCTGCCTGCTATTTCCTAAAACTATGAAAACCCAACACATATGTTAGAAAAAGCAATTATGATATCATCATTGTGCAATCGAAACAATAAACAAAGAACTCAACAAATAAAAGTGGAGAAAAATGATGAAAACTTCTTAACTTCTGGTACTTTTTATCCTCCACATAACTATTGTAAAACTAGGTTAAAAGTGAGTACACTTAATGCAACATTCAAATAATTTGGTTGATCCGTGGTTATCAAAAGTAGCTGCTGTAAAACTGTGCAGTATGGAGCTACAATAAAAGCCAAAAGTAGTTCAGTTTCTGTACCCTTTAGCAAGGCATCTGCTCTTACAGGTGTGTTATACACTGTTGTTTGCCTTGTTTGCCTTCTGCAGAATCTGTGTGAAGCAGGTGCCAGTGCAATGCTCTGAATGGATGTATAAAGCTCAAAATGCCATTCAAATAAATATTTTCTAAAAGCAAATTTGCAGAAAACCGCTTATTTACTTAAATGTTACTCAACCGTACCTCTGAGATGAACATAAAGGAGATGTCAGATTCAAACAAAACAAAAATACTGCATATGGACCGCATCCCATCTTTATCTCTCCTCTCTGCAGGAGACCCATCAGACACAGCAGGACAGAGAGCGGCATGCAGAGAGCAACCGCAACACACACAAAGACACACTGCTTCCACTACAGGCTTTTTCCCTTTCGGATACACCTGCATGAAAATGCCGGTGCAGCCATAAGGGCCTGCATGAAGTTAGCTCTCCTCACTCATACTGCATCTGCACACAGCTGGAACTACTTCTGGTCTCGTCTAATTGAATGAAAGCGAAAGTGAAAAAGGAAATAGCAGGAAAACAAGAGATGGAAGCTGCCATGTTTAGTCTCTTCTAAGTAGCTATTCTGTAACTTAGTCGATAACATCAACAGTCAATAAATCACCAATCTTTCAGTCAGCTTACCTTGTCATGATGTCATGGTTGTCATTATGACAAGGGCAGTGATCCTGTTGTCTGATTGGACGCCAGCTGCTTTTAATCATCCATGGCAGGTAAAGAAAGATGGACTCCTTGATGATATTACTCTGTTTTTTCTGTGTTTTTCCTGCCTCTGTTTTGGTCTTAGGTAATATTCCCTTGTTGTTTCTGTGTTTTTTTATCCAGACTAAGCCAGTCATACTCCAAAATCTGGTCCCTCCGCTTGAAAACATCTCTGCTTTTTTCATTATAAGTAATGTTTTACTCTGAATTTCACACCTGTCACTTACTGGTGTCTTCCCTGAACTTCCTACTTTTTCCAACGCTAACCATTCATTGCTTTCTTTCTGGCCCTCTAACTCCTACATTTAGCATAGCGCTCCTCTCCCAGCCATGACACCTTCATCATGATTGTGTCATAGTTGAACCTCTTCTTTCCTTACACATCTTTCAACTTTCTCTCACCTTAGATTGGTCTCCCCTTACCCTTCCACTTCCCCAATCATTCTACTCATCCCTGGCCTGCCATCCTCCTTATCCCCTAGCTTTGGAGTTCCTACCCTGGCCTCAGCTCTCCTTCTGCCAGCCTCTTCTCCAGCCTGCCTTCCCCTCTTCTCTGCCTCCCTCAGTCCCAGCCTTCTGCTCAGTGTTCAAGGGGAGAGCCAGCTAGGAATGCTGTGGCTCTAGACGTTTTGTCCAAGCCCTAGGTCTCTTTCACTGAGGCAAGATTAGTTCATACAAAAACTCAACAATACACCACTGAAAGCCATTGTTGATATTCAACATTTTTCACATAGCGGAGCAGAATAGACAATGTGGCAGCCGGGAAAGCCCGAAGCGGACTAGCAGGGTTGATGGCTGATGGTATCTCAGCCGAGCTAGGCCTTAATCCCTTTTATACACACACACTAACACAAATGCTCACACTCTCACCAGCCAGGAGACAGGAAAATCAATACTCCTTGCTATGTCTCTGTGTGTGGATCAGTGGGTGGGTGAATGTGATAGGGAAAAAGAAAGAGTAGTGCTGTTTGTATGTAGTGATGACAAACGGTTTTGGCACATTAGTGATATGAGATCTTTGAGTTTTTGGAGGTTTTCCTGCACAAGAATTTTTGAAATTATAATTTAATTTAAAAAAAGAAACAAAAACATCAAGAACTATGTTTGGGTGAATTTAAACACTAAGAAGTTGCAAGTGTCATGAAATACACAGTAAACACATAGAGATCTGCTGCATCCAAGATTAAGAAATACAGAAAAATATTTAAACTGAGATTAATTACATTTCATGATTAAACAATGTTGACTCGATTAACAATTATCATATTGACACTATCATATATTTGTGGAATATTACAAAACGCCACTTTATTCACAAACAATTTCAAGCATGTTTTATTGAAACCAAAGTCTTACTGGAAATGTCATGAATGCATTATGGAGTGAAATCTTTCAGACATAATATTAATGCTAATTTAAATGAGAAATGAACATATTGCATCAAAGTTTGTCATATGGTCTATTTTCAAGGAGAGTATAGATGAGTCCAAACCTATTACTGACATTATATATGTACCAAAAGTTTTGCCAAAACAACAGTATTTCAGAGCAAAGTATTTCTACAAACATGGTAAAATATAGTTGATTACCACAATACACTGTGCCTGCTGTTGTGTAAAAAAGCATTTACATAACATGATTCCCACAGGTTTATTTTAAATTTTTTATTTGTTAATATTTTGACTAATGGGTTTCCTTTTAACATCTAGACATCTAATGAATCAGCAGAAATCGGGTTTTAGTCCAGTAGCATGATGGTTTGGAGCATTATACACACGTCTGCCTTCTCACAAGTATTTAACATGTCACATGCCCACATAAAATCACTTATAGAAAAATTTATCGCAAAATGTAGGCATGTAATGATTTTTTTGAGCAATAAAGTTACTTGTAGTCTTTTAACAGTTGGAAAGTTTTGGAAAAGTGCCTTTTTATTATTTTTGAGCAGGCCTGACAAGTTCTTTTAGGAATACATACTTGCAAATATAATCAAATATACAAAGTATATCAGATGCATTTTAAAATGTAGACATGTGGTTGTAATGACTACAAAGTAAAAATGGGAATATATTTATAAATATATATCCTAAAAAAGAAAAACCAGGGATGAAACAGCTTTTCTGTACTGGCAGTGGTTAGCACTGATGAGCCACAATATAGGTTTTTTGGGTCATCTTTGACCTTTTTGCTTGACCTTTCTGAGTTTCAATGTTTTCCATGGGGCTGCAGTAATGTACCATGTTAAAGATGTGCAAATTATTTAAATTCCTTTGAGGTCTGGTTGTTTATGTTGGTATATAAGAAGTAAAGCAATTTCACCTGGAAGGACTTAGTGAACTGTCCAGATTGTACCTTACCTTTCCACCAACAGCAGCCACAGCTCCATGCAGACCTGTATAAGAAAAAAATCAGTTAAATTAAATATGACACAATATTTATAACATTAGCATTTTAAATAAGATTCCTTAAAGTTGAGGTAAACATCTGCTTGTTGCATAGAAAAATTCTGGCTGCAAAAATAAAATGAAAATGAAACTGTACATACTTAAACACAGCAGTATAATCAAAATTAATTTGAACTCTGGATCACCCTGTCCTGATGAACAAAGTACACTGTTATGTTAGACGTAAAGTCAACCAGTTTGAAGAACTGTTAGTACAGCCTTAAATTAATTAAATTAGAATATAATAGCCTGACAGTTCCTTTATTTATCAAGAAAAGAACTGTCAGGAAAAGAATGGGTATAATGGTGCTTAAATCAAGATATCTCAAAACAGATAATACCTTTAGACTAACTTTTACGATCTGGCTTACTTCCTTTATCTCCTTTACAAATACTAATGTATTCTGCAATCATCTAAAAAAACAATATGGCATAGAATATAAACTGCATTTCTTAGGAATAATATAAAAAAGTCATTAAAATTTAAGTAAATATATAAAATAACCCAATTTCAATCATCAGTCATGAGGACTTAGCAGAATCTAGACTTTAGACACGGAATAATTCTGCTCCACCGTTAATGATCACAGCTGGTAAATGTAATGAAAGTCACATCATGTAAAACTCATAAATCATGTCATGCTGGCGGAAACATTTCATAAAACATGATTAAAAGTGTCGTGTAACATTGGGAGCAGCAGTGTCAGAGCGAGACATGTTAATTGTGCACTAATGATATATAATGAATGTCATCAGCCCTGAGGCTTTGGCTAACGAGCTAAATGAACTGGCACTAATGGGTCTGTTAGCTTATCTTAGCACTAACATTAGCTAGCATAATGAAGGGTTTGTCTTCTAGTGACAGCGGCCAACGAGTATGAGTGGCACAGCAAGTTTCCAGAGTTACCATATTACAATTAGAAGCGTATTTTTTTAAAGCTTCGTGACATGAGCAACAACAAGAAAAACAAAGAGGCCTCTCTGTTTCTGGAGATAGATAATCATGAAGCTGTAAGGCAGACTTATTTTTCCTTCTTTTTGATTTGCTTAGATCTTCCCTCTATCTTTCACCTGGAGTCCAGATCCAGATCCAGATGCCAGGCTTTCCCTGGACCCCCAAGTCTGCTAGGTAGCAGAGAACAAGAAGAAGTAGAAGAAGAAGAGGATGAGGAGGAGGGAGCAGGGCCTCTTTTTTTTCTCTCACACTGTGTTTCAACCATCTGACAGGTGATTGATGGCTATCTCTACAGCTCAACAAAGAGCAGCATTAGCATGACTAAAACAATGTACAGTGGAGGGGGGCAAACAGTAAATTGCATGCTAGCCCCCCACACTCCACTTTCACCAGCTTCTCTTTACCTTTCACTGTCTCTGCCTCTCACTCTCCCACTCCACTCACACATTCAAACGAAACACGACGGCAGGCAAACAAAACAAAACAAAGTATGCTTTTTGTCCCTCCTGTGAGCCCTTCAACTGTACGACTTGACAGCTTCTTTAGAAGGAGACACACAAAAGGTCTGACAGCAAGAGAGAGAGAGAGAGAGAGAAAGAGAGAGAGAGAGAGAGAGAGAGAGAGAGAAGAGAAACACACACACTCAGACACACATGAGAGTACAGTCTGAATAAGACACTGACCTTGGGGGAGTTGTTGTGTTGTTGTTGTTAGGGATGGTTTTGTGTGTGTGTGTGTGAAAGAAGTGTGAACCGTAGAATATTGTTGGTAAAGTGTGTATTCAGACATTTCTTTGTTTTTCTTTATTTCTGTAGACCGTGGAACAAACCCAACAAAAGGAATGACCAAAATTTTCCCCAATACAAAAGCAGAATTCCTTCTTGAGGTGCATATCGGCATATCTGACTCAGGATCTGTTTACACTAAAAATGGAGAAGTTGTTTACACATTTACAGTTTTAAGTGAAAAAAACACAGAGATTTGACAATGGCCTCCAGAGGGAAATTTTCTTGCAATACAAGGTGAATCCTGTCCATGTACACTGAAATCAGAATTTATGGGTGATGCTGATGTCACATCATCTTGCAGTTGTACACTCAGACCCTGTTTAACTCATACAAAGCACTACAATGGTGTTTGTGAAGTTCAATGTTTTTAATAATTTTGTCTGGTGAAGCAAAACTTGATAAAATATTTATGTCATTAGCAAAGATGCATAGGTTACATGCAACAGATAAGTAGCGGTTAGAATACATCGCTTGCGTGGCATCATGTTCATGAGGATGCAGCGCACACCTGGGTGTGACGTTAGTTTTAACTGCCCACCAGTCACATTATTTATGGTCCTAAAGAGGACGTGGAGTCATGTGATCCCCATTGTTTAAACCACCATGTTGGACTCAGTGAAGTCAGATGCATGTCCTCTATATCCACTTTTTTCGCACGGAGGTAGTTTTCATTACTCTTTTGTTTAAATGCTTTTTTTCAAATGCAGGATAGTGGTCTACAAGCACCAGAGTTTAAGCTCTCTATCACAGACAATCATGTCTCCAGGGTTTTGTACAATTAACTACAGCAACTCAACAAAGTGAAGTAAAACAGGTACCAAGGTGTATAGACATGAACCCTCTACCGTAAAGACATTGGAAATACACCACTGGAAGATATGATGAAGTTATGATAAAGATATGATGAAGATATGTCGCTCCTCATCTTAGCACCCTCGGCAGCCTTCTTGTATGTACTGCAGAAGTTTTGTGGGGATGGTGAAACCTTTTTCCTGGTTCCTTCAGCGCCATGTGGACATAGCTTTAGATGCATCTTTTCTCAAACACAAATTAATTAAATGGCTGAATTCCTTCATTCACATGTCTGAGCTCTGCTGAGGCCTGATAAAGAGCCTTTTTTATTCTGGTATGTTGGAGAAGGGTTGTATCTAAAAGTTGCAGGATAGTAGAAGTCAGGGATCAAATTTGGGCAACCCTGTTCAGGGAAGTCCTATTTAAAATATTACTGCTTTTTTGTAGTTCAAGGTTTGTCTTCTAAACAGATATAAACTAAGCCAGAATAAGAAATTGTTCATGAAAGCAATATTCTGCTACATGCGGTTGGACAAATCAAAGGGGTGACCTCATACTAGCCTTGTCTCCTTTTCTCACTTAAAGGTGTCTTTCTCCTGTTTCTCCCCCACCCAGGCCAGCAATTCTTCCTCTAATTGTTCATTCATGGTGTGAATCATTAAATAGGAGGCCCTAGCCTGGCGCTAAGATAATGACTTGCTCTATGTCGTTAGCTAGCGAGGCTAAATTACTGCTCGGTGGAGAGTTACCATGGAAATAGGCCACAATGAGAGTGATTAGTCTTGTGTCTTTTCCACACATCGAGACGTTTTTCAGTTCAGCAGGAAACATGGAGACCCTAATTCAATTCTTCCCCTTGCTTCTGTGCATACATCAGAGTTGAGTCAGTCATATTATTACTGCAACAAGTTTACTCAGGTTGTTGATTGACAAAAATTAGCAAAATCCGAAGTAGAAAAAATGGCTTTTATTAGACTATTTTTTTCAACTGTGCAATTGATAATCAGGTACATATCTGATAAGAAGGTTTTATGGTTTTAAGATATCAGTCTTATCTTCGGTTTTGTTTTCTTTGCTGTATCAACACACAGATGTGTCTTTCTTACCGGGAGTTTCTATGACAACCTTTTGCAATTTCAGAGCCACAATATGTAATCTCCCGTCAGGGATTTTCCTCTCCTGTACTGAAGGGAGGAGTTATACCAGATCTTATCCGTCTTATTGCTGGCATCTGTTTACATTTTTTTCTTCAGTTTCTTCTTTGGAAATGTTTCAGTCACCTGATCTGTTTTGCTTTGTGCCTTTTATCTACTTTCTGTTTGTTGTTTTCCCTTCATGAGGTTTGATTGTCTGTCTATTTGTTGCTCTGTTTCCTGTGACACTTATGTTTGCTCTTTCCATCACTGTCTCTTTTTCTCTTTTCCTATGTTGCTCAACATATGATTCTGTGCAGGTGTGTTTATACAGATGTGTGTGTACTTGCATCACCATTTGCAGATCCAAGGGGTGATTGTGAGTGGCATGCCACTGATACCCAACAGGAGAGTATGCAGCCAACTTCCTATTTGCCTCTTTTCCAAACAAGGCAACATGGCAGGAGAGGGGGAGAAGAGGAGATAATCTGTCTCTGTGTGAGACTAACAGTGATCGAGGCGTAGAGAAAACTGAAATAACCATCATTACCTGGTCTGCTGCTGGCACCAAGTGAGAGATCTGAGTGTGTTTGTATGCCAGTCAAATGGAGTGGACTCCAGAAAACCAGCGATCATAAAATGTCTTACCAAAGAAAGATGAATCCTACACTTGACAAGTGATATGAGGGAAAGTAAGAAAAACTGAAAATGAAAAACAAATGAACAATTACAAGCTCATGAAATTGGGTTTATTTAAAGCTTATTCACGGTTTTGCACAACAGAGTTTTTTATGTCCATCTTCTGCGTTTTTTACTTTAAAATTTTGGTCCATTTATGCAGAGCTGTTAAAATGTAGCTGGACACAGTAATAGAGTAAAAAATATTGGAAAACTGCAGGACCAGTTTTGCTAAGTGTAGCTTCTGTGTGACCACAAAAAGAATGCAAGAAAAAGAAGCTATAATACAGTCTACTGTGCAGTGTCTTTATGAACCTGCCTGAGAATGTACATTATCATGATGTCCTCCACAGTTGCCATGCTTGCTAATGCCTAAAGCAGTTGCTAGAACTTAGTGGTGAACTCTGAACCATGCCAAAGCAAAGGATGCATTGGAATATGTAGGTGGTAGAAATTCATAATGTTTTAATCATACGTACCAGAGGCTTTGACTTACTTCAGCGCAACACACATTGATTAAACACACCACAGATCAAACAAACATTTCCACATAATGCAAACATAGGACATGTATACAATTTGCAAACAGTGAATGTTTAAATTCTTTCCACTGAATCTTCCTTTAAACTGAAGACATGCAAAAACAATCCCCTGCCACATTGTTAATCTCATTTTATACCATAAAAAATAAGCATTATTGTTTACAAATACCAATAAATAAAATCTTCTAAAAGTCGGTTAGATTTAGGCTAGGGATTGACATAGATTTAAGAAAAAAATAGTTTGATGAAACAACAGTTTACAGGAGTATAAAGCTTTGCTTCTTAGAGTTTTGTTGTTTTCCTGCTCCAACCTGATTCAAGTCAAATGAATTTGGCTGCTTGTTAAGTTGCTTGCTTCCTGTTAAATTGTACACAATGACCCATTGGTTTCAGCCTGGTGTGTTGGAGCAGAGAAACAACAAAAACCTTCAGTTTTACGACCCTCAACGATCACAGTTTCATACATGTGGTTTAGAAAAACAGATAGGAGACATTAAAACAATGCAGATGTATCCTCAACCCTGGTTATCATATGAAAACTTAGTTTTGAATAATCTACATTTATCTATGAATGAGGAATATTTCAGCTACTTTGAATATTTGAGGACATATTTGCATGGGAAACTACAAAACTATATAACTGGTATGTGATTTCAATTTAAAATGATTACTGCGTGTTTGAGCAACACATGTCCACGTTTTAAATGAAAAAACAGTCATCAAAATCTCTTTTGAGCCTGTTATTGGTTTCTGTTTCCGGGACTTTAGATAAGCCGATAAAATCCACTTTCTTCTGCCTTCAAACAGAAGTGTCCATGAATCATGTACCCAAGTTACAAAGACAAACGTTACAGGCCTAACTTGTATTTTGAAAATAGCAGACTTTGTGTTTCAGTTGACCAACATTAATGATTAAGGTCAGTTCCTGGTTATTGTCTGCTACTTTCTAACAACCTATTACACACCCAGCTCAAAGCTAATGCTCTTAACACACATTACTAGCACTAATCCTCATCTCCAAGCTAAAGGCATTGTATGTGGACAAGTGAGTGGGGCTGTCGCAGTGACAGCAGGTGCTAAAGCTGAGGCTAACCCTAACTAACACTGCTTGAGCTCTGTATAACAGGAAATGCTGGGAGGGATACTTAACTACTTACATGCATATATACACTTAGGTGCATAAAAAAGGAGGAGACTTAAAACAAAGATAGCATGCTAAACAGGGGAGATGATTGTTTAGTTACATCTACATGACAGTGCAGGTCTACAGGAAAACAAGTGGGCTTCCCAAACCCCTGGGAGGACTGCTGTTAGCCCTCAGAACAATGCAATATGTGTCGCTTGGTGTGTTTGCTAAAGAATGAGGCTTTTAATTTCTAGTTTATTTAACTCTTAAGCAGCATAAATGACTCAGCACTTAAACATCTGCTAAACTTAAATACAAGCTCAAATTAAAACTTTAATCTTTTAATCTGACTAGTTGCAAAAGGTTCAGTTTCTCTAATTGATGAAAAAATTTAAGGTGTAAAAATGTTCTTTCTATTAAATGTTCTGCTGAGTAATTCTGTCAGAAATGGTGGGAAAAAAGAAAGTATCTAAGTGAAACAACTCAGATATTTATCTGCCATGACGAACAGATTCACGGATAAGTAAACAAATAAGTAGACAGCAGATAAAGTGTACATTTAATCATCTATTCTTATGAGATTAAATGTTAAGCAGCAAAGGAACATTTTCATGCCACAGTGAAAATGTCTTCACCAATATTTGGATATTAATATTATCATATAAATATTTCATGTTTTGATTTTTCTGTAAAACGTAAGTGCACCATCTGAGGTATATGTCTTGTCCTGTGCAACCTGCTCTGTTTAATATTTTGTTTTGTTTTTTTAACCGGCCATGGTTGATTAATTGTTAATGTATGTTACTTATAAAACCCTGATCCAAAGTGGAAGCACTAAATTATATCAGTGATTACGTCTTTTACTTGTGATGTGTCACTTTGTACTATTTGGACATGTTAACTAGTTTTGTCTAATTCAAAATGCGTTCCACTTCAACAAGAAGTCAAGCTTGTTTCTGCAGGTGTCTGACAAGAGAACCATTTAAATTATGCACCTGTACTCACCTTTGTTGAGAAATATAATTATTTGCAAAGCCAAGTAATAAATACAGACAAGAGCTGTGAAAGAACCCTATAGTTTTAGCTCATATCTGTAAACAATGAGTCTCTCAGAGAAAATAAAGCAATGGGTTATTTTTGTTTAAATATGTTTAATAATAACATTAATGGGAGAGTTTTGAAACTTATCATTTGTAAAATGGACATAGAAAAAATTTAATTAGGAATTAAGCCCTTTTCTCCATGAATGCATGCTTCCCATCTAGATTACGTTAATGGAAATATGGGAAAGTGATTAAAAATGTTTTCAATATGCTGCTCATAGTCAGACTTTAGTAAGGAAGTAAAATGCTGTTTTCATCTCACTTCACTGGAGGTCAAATTATCAATCAACATATTGATTAGCACTAATTAGGATCAATTCCACTGTGTTTAACTCAGCGGGTGAAGTCTGCTTTGTGTGGGCAGTCATGCATGCATTTGCCTTTATTCTACGTGTGTGTGTGTGCATATGTGCCGGCCTGTATACATTCTTCTGAGTGTGTCTATGTGTGTTTTTGTCTCGGCTGTCACCCTGAAGGTTATCTCCGTGGTGGCAGCATCGTCAGGTGACAGCCATTTCCCATGATGCCAAGCGAGACGTCAAACTGTCTTTCCAAACATGGTTCCCTTGACAACTAGAAATGCACACATATGCACACCCAAATGCAGACAAAGACACATGGGTATACACATTAAACACACCCTCTTTTAGTAGTAGGTGAATACTGTGTGTGTGTGTGTATGTTTAGGTGTGTGCATGTGTGTGTCACTGCAGCCGAAGGGCTGCTCAGACTTTGATAAGCTATCACATGTCCCAGGTGATGGTTTCTAACAGCACGTCAGTCCAAAGGCACTGCCTGACAACCGAATCAAACACACCCAGACCAGACGTCCTGGCAACCTAAACCAAACAAACCAAAACTGACAATATATATATTCTACATGCATTTCCCTGAAACACAGGCAAAAAAGGGAAGCTTTTCATCTGTGACTGTTTACCCAAAAAGGCAGCATCTCTGATAAGGAAGAGTATTTTAAGGATCAGCTTGTTGTCCAGTGTTAGACCAGAGAGCCACCGAAGGGCCTTATATCTCCAAAAGACACTTTCACTGCTGTGGTGTCACTGCAGCTTCCAAACCCCAGCTGTCAATCAAAACATTCTTTATAAATCAAAGCAAACATATCTGTGTCCCAATCATTGAAGAAATTGTTTTATCTGCAAAAGGGCAAAGACTGAAGGCATCAGACAAAGTATTGTAATTTTATTCTAAAGTCTCAATTATTTTAAAGTCTTAATAGAGACTTTTTTTTGGGGGGGGGGGGGGGGGGTGAATGCATGATGCGGAACAGGCAGGTGTAAAAACAAAGGATAATTTTAATAAAACTTTTATAGACTGGAATATACAATAGGCAACGTTAATGTAAGGTCAGAATAATAAATGTTTAATTTTTTAGCTAAAAACAAGTACATATTTTAGTCACAGTAAAAGGGACAATTGCAAGAGTTGCTAATATGTGTGTATGTGATACTGGTAAACAAATTAAGATGGCATGACTGAAAAATGTTTTAGGCCCAGCTTAAAAAAGGAAACGTGTTCAGGAAAAATATAAATATTCCTTTGAAATGACACTGCTCTAAATCTCTGTCAAATCAGAACAATATGCAGCAGTTAGCAGCATCTTTTCTTAGTGCCCACAACATGTGGGACATTTCGGTTTAGAGTAAATAGAGTAAAGGTTAGAGTTTTAATTGCTTTTTAACTAAAGACATTTCTTTCAGCATAGTTTATATTTTGCTTCAGGATCTTGATATCTTTCCTTAGCCCGTCAGCTAATGTTGCAGAGAAACTGATGCCTATTACAGAAAATTATAGACGAGAGGCAGGGTACTCGCTGGACATGTTGCCAGTCTATCATAGGGTGGATCACTTATACTGCAAACTCTTATAATCAGAAACACATTATATAGTTACCTTATGACAAAAGAAATGTTAATGAAATGTTAACAGTATTGGGGGAATAAATGAGGGCTAATGCATCAAACCTGTTTAATCTTAACCAGTGTAACTGCTAGCCCCTCCAATAAGGCTCTTCTCTCCTACTGGAGCAGTCCGGGCGTTTTTCGGCCAAGCTGGTTCCAGTGCTAGTTTGGATATTACACAGACAAACATGGTTAGATTACATAACAATGCAGAACCGCCTAGATTATCCGCTGGTCGAAAACAAAACTAGATCTTTGGAAGCCGCGAAGTTGAACCAGTTTAGGTCTGGCTCTAGCCCCAGCACCTGTTCTTCTTTGGTCAAAAAACACGAAGAGGCTCATTGGAGGGGCTATGAGAGAGCTTTTACATGTGTATTTGTAGCAGATGTGTTGCAGAAGGGGTGATCTATAGGTTTTTGTGATGCTAACGCATCAAACCCACTTAATCCCATCCAGGGTTTCACTGTGGGTAAAGCTATCCCAGCTGCTATCAGTGGAGAGGTGGGGCACCCTTGCATGGGTTGCTAGTCCAACTGTAGATGGTAATCTGATAGAGGTTTTAATATAGTATGTTGTGGCAGAACAGTCAGAAAGTGACTCAGCTGTTTCTTATGTTATGTTTAATTGACACAGTTAGATAAGGTTCCAGATATATGAAACATTTAAGACCACGAATGAATTGGGAAAAAGAGATGGCACACAAGAGAAAGAGGCCTGGTAAATACAGACAGGAAGTGACAGAAACCCTTAGCCAAGACGGTTGTAGATTTAAACAAGCAACACTGCAGGGAAGAAAAATATGTCCATCGTATATACACTGGCTTAATTCCTCTAGACTTATTATTCTATATTCTTGATGTTCCAGACAGTGTGTTGGTTCATTGACAGAAAGCATGAAAGGAAACTCCAACAAGTAGATCCTTAACCAGGATTTACTAATTTTCAGTGAAGGTGAAAGGTTGAATTAATTGTCTGACAATATAAAATACTTAATTTTGCATTTTAAGCAGATTTCTATGACACTTTTGAGAAGCTGAAGCAGGGGTTTCCAACTCCAGTCCTCCAGAGATACCATCCTGCATGTGTTAGTGTTTCCCTGGTATAACACACTTGATTCAAATAAAAAAATCTTGTCATCTTCTGGACCTTGTTAACAGCCATTGATTTAGCTTGATATAGTTTGACAACAAACAATCAATCCCCAGTTGAAACTAACCAAACTGTGGACTAAATAAAAAAAATAAAACTTTATTTTTTAAAATTAGGTATGAAAATGCACTTTTAATTGTTCTGATATGAATATTATTGAGACATTACTGTTGACTGAGTGAATCATTATTTTAAAGTGCAGCTGATTAGCTGATATGTTATTAAAGTAAGACACAAACTAAAAATATTTCAGAAGCTTTAAGATATTCCTGTTGTCACTGAAGAAAACAGAATACATTTACTCTTTATACAAAAAACACACAGTCATACACTGCATGCCTTGTACAATTACAGAATTACAGCATCTTGGAAATGAGACATGGCATAGAAAGCATGCTAGCACTGTAGTGGGACCTGTTTTCCATCACTCTCTATGTCTTTCACACACTGACTCAAACACAGAGCTATCCCATAATGAAGTTTTTCCTATATATGCATATGATGTCAAAGACAGTCTTTATTTTGTAACGTGTCACTATGTCACTACAGTGACAGCCTGTCAGATACTGTTGGGTTGCCATGGGGACAACCCAACAGAAAAACCAAATTAAAAGGTCACATCTGGATTTATGTTGTGTCTGTGATTGGTAGTGACAGCGCTGCAGACTCTTGAAGTTTCTCTTCCGCGGCTATCATGTAAAATCAGCAAGAAACCCAGAAACCTGTAATCTGTAATCATCAACTAACAACAGCGCTGCAACATGGGTGCAAGTTGTGTTTGCTAGAGGTGTGCATCAAGTCTTCACAGATCGACCTGGAGCCAGCCAGCTGTGACGCAGAAACCAACCTTACACACCGGATGCATGAATATTAATTCAACAGTTTCATATGGGTTTTAACGTTCAAAAAAATTTATTTTTAAATTATATTTCCTAACATTCGGGAGTAGAGAACAGTTTTTTTTTTTATTTGTGACTTTGCCCAGGTGATTTTCTCCGCTTGACTTTATTGCAGTTTGAACAGTTGTTCAGACATCCCTGCACATCTGAGTCCACGCAAACAATTCTGCTGTCCATGGTGCTGAAAGAACAGCTCCTGTCATGAGTCTCAACAAAAGAGAATGAATTACCTGCATCTTAGTAAAGAAACTCATTTCATCATTAAAATCCTAATATATACAAATGTTAAAAGAACAACGGTTAGTCCTGTTTATAGGTCAACCCTAAATCAGCACAAACCAAAACAAATTTGGCTGTAAAACTGCTTTTATCACAGCTTTCTGCAGTTACAAGCTTGCTGCTGATCAACTCAATAAAATACAACAATTAGATGTAAAGTCAGTGGAAAGGTTCATGATAATTCTATTAGGCCATTAAATATGTTGCAGATTTTTCTTCTTCTTTGTTCCTGTGGGTCAACATGAGCACAAAACCACCACATGTATTCTAGTAGTACAGCTCCATTTATTAAGACTGAGTAAACCTTATCAAACTCTTTGAAAACAGACTCAAATATGCGCATAAGGGTGCAAGATCGGGACAAAATGGTCATCCTCATGCAAATGCATACTTAGTTTTAATGTCTCAGGGAAGTAATTTTAGGGAGCCTAACATCCTACAGTGTTTCCACCGTTCGTTTTTTTAAATATTTTTATTTTTATTTTTTAACTTGTCCAGCATTAAAGCAGGCAAAATAATAGTCTGGCTCCTTTGTTGCTGAGCAAATCTGCTTTGTCAAGAGGAACTTGAGATATATATAGAGCATGAAAGCAACCCCCCCTCCTTCCCCCACAGGCAAAGGGACCAACTGATGCCAATGGACACCCCTAGACCATCACCTAGTCAGGGCCAGTTCCCACCTCAGTGCACCAGCTGCAGGCCTCAGGAACCATCTCTCCCAATCCTGGCCCTGTCTGACTTCCTTCAATTCAAACTAACCATGTGATGGACTGGTGACCAGTCCGGGGTGTAGCTGCCTCTCGCATGCTAATTGCTGGAACATGGTCCAGTTTCCCTGCAACACTGACTTGGAATAAGTGGTATTAAACATAATTAATGAATAAATAATTCCTGTCCTGTCATTTCTGTATGACTGAAGTCCAAGAAAGTGCATTTATTGTAAACATAAGAAAAACAAAAATTCCCAGAGAAAAAGAAAAGTTTAAATTCTGTTGTTCACACGACGAGAATGTACTTCCTGTAAGTCTTCCTCTTCTGCTTTTTTCATGCTAGACACTTAAAGGTTTGATATTATGCTATATTTGCCATTCCGGAGTCTATTCTATGCACGTCTAGGATAATAGTATGCATTTTGCAACATGCACCATCGCATTATTTTGCCATACCATTCATTTGTTACTGCAAGATTTCTAGCTAGAACTGTGAACGCCTTGGTTTGCATTTCTCTCAAACTGATCTCCGTCTCTCTTGCTCGCCTGCACTGAACAGCCAGAAAGGCGTTGTGTGTAGTCAGCGTGCAGTTACATGTGTGTCTGTTGACGAGAGGGCAGCAGCAGCCACATGGAGGAGATGGCACGCTAAAGTGTTCAGGTAGGGGAGGGGGAATCTCTACCGTGCCATGTCGGAGCGGTGGAGTCAGCCGTCTGCTCCGCTTAAACTGCACTCTTCTTTTTAAAACTACAAAAACATGGATGGAAAATAAAACTACTTCCGGGGTTGTTTTAAGGTACCATCAAAACTTATAGAAGGTTAAAAGCTCATAAAAGTCCATTTTGCATAATATGGAACCTTTAAAACATATATTTGTAATTTTCCTAAACTGACTGTATGAAGTAAAAGTTTATAAACCCATAAAATACCAGATCTTCGTGTTCCCAGTGTGTGAAAATATCTATGAACCTGTTTAGTTTTTTAAGGTTAATTTTTTAATCAGGAACAAAAATCAAAATTCTAAAGTTTTGCAAAGCTGGTAACTTAAGCAACAACAACAAATGAACTGATTCAAGTCCATTACTGACACATTTATTTCATATCTGACATGTTTACAAGACCAGAGTGCAGTCAGCTGCCTGAATAATCACAGCAGACTGAAGCATCCGCCTGGCTGATCCAGTGTAGCTCCAATTTTAGCTAAACAAACACAAAATCATGTGTACAGTATATTTATACTTATGCTACATCTCTGAATAGGAGTGAGTGGAAAATACAGATGTGACACAGATAGCTGATCACACATGGAGGACAAATGAGCTACAAATAAAGGAGGAGGAGGAGAGGGATGAGGAGGAGCTCTGGATGCACTCATTTGAGCTCTACATAGGCCCTTGTGTGGTTTTTACCCCCACAGCAGACAGAAAATAAAAGTAATTGATTTCACTGCTTTCTTCTGGTGTCAGATCCGCTACTGTTTATCATCATCAAACCCTTCTCTCTGTCCTTCTTCTCCATCTCTCCATCCCTCTTTCAGTCTCCTTGTTTGTTCTACTAATTAACTTTATTACCCTGATAGCTCCCCACTGCCTCTGACGAAAACAATTACCATCACTTTCCCCCTCCACCTCTCTCTCCTCCCTGATCATCCCTCACTCTTCCTTGTTTAGCAGAGAGCACTAATTAATTCTCAAGCTTAGCGGCTGCTACGCTACCTCTCCATCTTTTTTTTCGCCATTTGCAAGGTTTTAATGTTTCTACTAACATTTGAGAAAGTTTGTGAGATTTATGGAAACTCAGACAGCTTCTGTGCAAACCTGAATTGGACTACGCGCTATAGAAAATGAATGAATGACTCAATAAAAACACAACAACATGATATATTTTCCAGCCAAGAACCAAACAATTTTTGGTCCTAAACCAGCTGAAACTATCTACTTTAAAGTAACACCACATAAATATACGCTTTTTTTTCTCTTTTGCTCCATAGATGTCTACTAAATCATCGTCACTATTTGCAATAAATTAAATCTAAAGACAGGAGCTAATAATTCATTTATTCAGAATTTATTGTCCAAAGATGGGTAGGTTTAGCAATCCAGCAGGTTTTCCATGTATTCTTGTTCCAACAGTGAAATAAGTCTGTACTTTAAGTTTGCGGTAATTAGTAGGCTTTTAAATAACCATTTAATTGGATTCAGGTCTGTTAAAGCAGAAATATGTGGAAAACCTACTGGACAGCGGCCCTAGTAGGACTGAAGTGAATACCCCTGGAGGTTAAATATGGAATTCTTAAAGTCAGTTTAAGTAACAATTCTTATGTTCAGAAGCTTTAACGAACCAAACATAAAGAGAGTTCATGTGCCTTATCATTTTTTCATAAACACATAAAACCTCCATGTTTGTTAAGAAAATGTAGGAGGGGTTGGGGGGGGGGGGGGCTGTTTAGCTAAAGCTAAAAAAAATCTATTTTATGTTTTAAGAAATTTACCACTAAGATTTCCATTAGTTTTAATCAATGCATCATAATTTGCATGAAAATAATAATTTGCATGAAACTAAACTACACTCTGCACCCCTCACTGTCTGTTGCACCTCTCTAGTTGCAGACAGGATAGCATTACATTGTCAGTGGTAATTTAACTCTCATCTGTCTTCACTAATTATTGTCACATTCATCAGATTCATCAAGAGGGGCTCTTGCAGGGATTGCACCATTTGCTGTTAATATAGCATCAACTGCTATTAGGACTGGGAGCTGAGAAGTGTGCGTCTAGGAGAGAGTATCTATGTGTGACTAGAGGGACGAGTATTCATCACTAATTAGACCAAGCTGTGTGATTAATTATACAGTCTGCCTTTTTTTCTTTTCTTACTCTAAGGTCTGGGGATGGTTTTGGTGATGGAAGGGAAAATAAATAAAGAAGAGAAAAAAGAGAAAAGATGGATGGATAAAATGAGGAAAGAAGATGGAGATGAAAATGTGGGAGATGTTGAAGCAATGAAAAGTAGTTCAGAGTAGGATCAGGAGTGAACAGGATGCCATCATCATCAGGCAAAAAGAAGCTTAATAAAGAGAAAAAGAGAGTTTGCCAATTCAGGAGGGAAAGAGAAGAAAGGAGGGAGTGAAGCTGAGAGGTGAAGTGTTTTGTCATGTGCTCTCAGAGTAATTCCCACCTGACAAAGAGGCCTTGAATCAGGGGGGAAATTGCAACTTGTCACCCAGCAAATAAACTGCCCTGATAACTGATTAATAACGCACACCTGGGACAGCTGCATGCACAATCACACACACACAATCATACACACTCACTCAGCTATAGGCACATGCTGAGATGCACTTGCAAACAGAAAAAGAGCCAACACATCACAGATTCTGTATTTGCTGATGAAGGAACACACACATTTACACACACACAATCAAACACATTCAAATTTTAAATATTCAGTCAAATGAAACACTCTCACACAGTAACACATTATATTATCTGCAAACATTCGTGAGAAGGACGTTTTATCACAGATAACACATGAACTTTGCCAGGATATCTGATGGAAAAACAAAACATCAGCCAAATATAACAGTTTTAAATAATTATATAAATTTAGTGGGAAACTGTTTCCAAACTGTTAACTGGTACAAAAAAAGATACAGCATGGAACCTTCTCGGGTTTCTACAGCCTCCCACCTCTAAAATTTAGAGTGCAATAACCTTAAATCCAGGACTTCTTTAGTTAAACATTAAAGACGTGTATTCATATTTAAAGAATGTGATTCGTCCAGGGCTTTCTTAATAAGACACTTCCATGTTATGCTAAACGTTTCTCTTTGGGTTCTTTCTTCCCCCTTCCTCATGTTCTGACATGTTTTCTTAATAAGGTGATTAAGCCAAGTGAAATGAGTCAATACATCCAGGTTTATTGACAAAAATGTACTGGCAAACTCTGTGCATCCATCAAACCCAGATGTAATGGTATTGCATGTGTTTGATAAAAGCATTATTGCTTATTGCTTTACTGTGACTTAGCTTCTGTCCTTTAGATGAGGTCCTTTATTGAAACATCTGTAAACATTCATATAAATACAGTAAATAAGTAGCTATGCTGCTTGCCAAAGGCAAACCAGGCAAATAATTGGGACCCTGAATCAGAAGGGGGGCCGTGAGGGTTGAACAATTTTGAATAATTATCTAGCCGTCACAGTGTGAAGAGTTTGAAATGACAGTGGACAATCAGAAGAATTTTCTTAAGGGTCCCTGCATCCTCCTCTTGCTCTCATAGCAAGCGGTGTGTTTTACGTAAACACACAAGTTGAACTAGGTTTTGTGATATTGAAGTTCTGTCTGACAGTGACAAAAAAGTGAACAGATAGGAAGATGCGAAAAAAAAAGATCAAGGCAGTCCTGATGATACAGAAACTAATTTACGGTAGCTCAGAGCAGCTTTGTCTGAAAAATTTGCTTCCTGGGCGTCACATTGTTGAAAATAAAAAGAGGTTATTGTTCAGTCATTCGGCAGTTTACTTAGATAATACTTTTTCTTTGGTTAAAGTTGTGTTTAGCCTTGCTGCAAAATCAAATTATGGATGGTAACTTATTTAAATTTAAAGGCAAAAATTAGGTAAAGCACAATAATGGTGCAATTGTTTCAATTCAAGTTAATGGAGAAATGTGTCCTTTCACCAACTAGTCAAAGCATAACCAGCACGATGATGTCTATTAGACAGTTGAGTCTGCAATCATTTTTTTCTCTCTTTCAAAAAAGAAAGTATTGCTGCTAACTGCAAACTAAAAATGCTAAAATTGTAGAATTTTTTACACCATTTCTTCATTTGTTTGATTTACGGCACAGGGATCTCCTTGTGACCAACAGAAAGTATGGATAGTTACACTGACCAATAACTCTTTATGTACATGTGGGAATAGTGTTAAAATAAACCTGGAAACATTCAAACCTATCCTGTGTCAGAGTGGAGCAGTGGATTCAGAAAAAAAGGTCACTTGACCTTTACACAAAGGAAAAGTCTGAGTAAATTACACCGGGTAATTTTTATAATGTATCTGTAATGCCGGAAATATCCTGTAATACAGCTGCATATTGGAAAGAAAAAAAAATTTGACCATCCAGTCCCTGGAGACAAAGACAACAACAATAGGAGAGAAAGAGAATTCAATTATGGACTCATGGAGCTTCTGATAGACTGCTAGGATCAGCTCTATTCCCTCTCTTCAATTTTTTTCCCTGAGATGATACACAAGTACACACGCATGTCAGTCAATATTGGCACACATTGACCCTCCCAGGAAAAGCCATTTAGAGTGACATCTACTCTTAGTGTCCATTATACTCTTACACCTTCCTCGCTGCCCTCATGTCCCCTCCGTAGTTCTAAATGCTCACACCTTCCTGCCCTCTGATCTTCTCTCTGATTGGACAACAACAGCAGGACCAAGACGAGGCCAGGCCAGGTCATGCTCGGCGCCACCAAACTCATACACCTCTCACACTCCCCTCAGCACATACACACACACAAATATACACTGCAAGGCCATCTACTCCAAACAAAACCTCTTCATCTACAGCACAATGGAAGCTCTCCTGAAAGCCTATCATTTTCACTGGCACTGGGTCGAATGGTGGCGAAGAGGAAGAGGTGGAGGAGGAGGGACGGAGGACAGGAGAAAAAGGACAGTGCTGAAAATTGGATCAGAGCCGAGTGTTGTCATTTGGAGTTTTATCAGTGGAGCCTGACGCCCAAAAGGTCATCTGACATAATGGCTGATGAATTTAAAAACGTGCTGAGCAGGATTTTCATTTGCAATTTTCAATTTAGAGAGACGGAGGCTCTCGCGGCAGCGGTGTGATAACCGTCTGCAGCCTGTCAGCGCTATCGCACTGCCTGTCACAAACATCAAGCAGCTGTAGCAGCTGGAGCTGGGGTTATGCAGAGATACAGACAGAGACAGACAAGAAGAGATATGGAGAAGTGATTAGGAAACAAGTAGACAGAAATATAGAAAGAATCAACAAACGTGTTTTTTTAAAGCAGGAAAAGAAAGAGATAGAGAGGATTGGGGGGTTAGGAGGTCAAAGGTATCAGAAATATAATGGGTGTCTATTCAGTTCTCCAGCTGCCAGTACATCCCTATTTGTCCTCCTGATACCTCTTGAACCATTCTGACCAATTAAACACCTTCAAAAATATAAATATAAGCAGCCAGACTTTGATGGCCAATATCTGAACCCCTTACTCCTGAGTGTGCTTCAGTTGATGCTTGTTAGATCTGTTAAAAGCTGTGTTTTCATAGCCGCAACAAATATGACTGAACACAGAAAATTTTAAAGTTAACTATTTAAATCCAAACCCTTCTTGTCCATTAGGGGGAAGCTTAGATCCTAGCCAGGGAAACCCCCCTGAAAGCTTTACATTCATATTGTATAGGTGCTGTAAGAAATCCAACCCCATACAAGCAATAAAACAAAAACCTACTAAACCAGAAAGTACTTTATTTAATATTATTTTAAGATATTAGAAAGGATGTCCCTCTTTATCTGGCAACATAAGAATGGCATCTGAAACTGGAGATTCATTATGAACCTGGTCTCCCCTCTTGTTGGATTTCACCAGTGATGAACAGACCAGTCATAACATTCATTGCAGGGATCATCAATCCTGGTCCTGCAGGTTTAGAAGTTCCATCGCAGCAACACATCTGACTCATATCAACATGTAAGTAGCATCTGAATCTAATGTTGCAGCAGGGAAACCTCTAAAACTGAAGATGAAGACTGATGATCCCTGATCTAGCTTTTCAGAAAATAGGGACATCTGGTGCCACAAATTAGAAATTGCAATACATTGATTATCCTTTTCATACACTGAAAACCATTGCACACATTACAACATGCTCCACGGCAGTAAATCCCACACAGTAACACATCCTTTATCATTTTAAATGAACCCTTTTAACATTTGCTGGTCATCATTGCAATTTATTCTCCTTCCATTTAAATCAAATGTTTTATTTAACTCATTAAAGTCAACTTTGTCTGAATAAATTCCAAACCACTGAAATCAATGCTTGCATCTGAAATTATACAAGCCCTAAAAGGCTTATTGTGAACCAGCATTGCTGGACCAGTGGGCTTTATTCCAAAATGGCTGGAGTTCAAACCTGTTACCTGCTGTTTCTTGCAGTGGTAGCATGGGCCAGCTGTTCGACCAGTTTACCTGAACATCGCCTCCCATCACATGCACCTAAGTGTCAGCACAATAAATCCCATGTTGATTATCCTTCATTGGACCTAAATGTTGGACCTAAATTTTTTACTGTAAAACCATCTACAAAAATATTTGAAAACAGAAACAAAATACACAAATTTCTATTGAATTGACAAAGTTATGTTCTATTGAACTGTCTTTAGCGTACAAGCAATAATCTCATGACTTTTATGCCAGGTAGCTTTTAGCGTTGTTTCAGGGTTTTCCACTTCCTGCAGAGGATTTGCTACGGCTTTTCAAAGCCATTCTCTTCTATTTACCTTTGTAAATCCTTACAAAACACCACATTTAGCTGTTGTTATTCCGGATCGTGGTTATATTTGTTTCCACTGGAACATGTTAAATGTTGAAAAAGTGATTTCATTACACAAACACATTAAATTCTATTTTAAAAAAGTCTGGAAAAACCACCTCATGAGAGTCTAAAAAACATGTTAGTGATATGTGAAAGGTTTTTTCTAAATGTAAGTGGTTCCACTATCAATTTTTTATTGCAATATTTAGGGCTTTTGCAATTCTAGGGGCAGTGGAAACACGGCTGTCTCTTGGATGGAAGCTTTACTAATCAGAAGTTACTTGGTAGTCAACAGTTGTTTTTCAGTAAATGCAGCATTGAAGAATGAAGTTCACAAAATGTTCCGTTACTACTACATATATGCATGTGGATTATTTTGTTATTTTTGTCTGAATGAAAATGGCTTCACTCTACAGCAGAGGTTTCCAGCTCTGGTCCTCGGGGGCCACAATTCTGCAGGTTTTCCAAATTAATCAGTCATTGTACATAACTTCATTAGATTTTGGATCCATTCAGGTGTGTTGGAGCACAGATACATCAAAAACCTTCAGAACAGCTACATCCCTGCTCTACAGATACTGCAGATGTTGAGCTGTGAAATAAATTTGAGTACTTTTACATTTTCTGTCTTTGTTTGGATCAGAACACAAATGTGTTTTTCAGGAAAGTTTAGAAGCAGGCTTCCTTTTATTTATTTAGGTTTCCAGTCATTGTTGAGGCAAATGTGGAAAGCAGCCAACCTGGCTATTATCTGAACCCTCATGGTTGCTTAATAAACCCTGTTCTGGTGCCATAATCTTGAAGAAAAACATATAAGGCCGTGTTTGTCTTGTTTGCTTTTTTATAGTATAAAGTATTTTGCTTCTAAACAACTTTGCTGTGAAACTAAACTTAAATTAGTTATTTGTTGGCATCTTCAAATGCCAATGTTCAGTCACTACAATAAATTAAATCATACATGCATTTTTTGAAGTTTTGCTGCAAACATCTCACTTTTGGTTTTAAATGCATAGTTTACAACAAAAGAAGAATACTGCAATGTGAAAAAACATAATAAAAACAGCATAGCAAGCAAAAGTTGTATTTCTTTGTGGACTTGTATGTAAAATTTAAAAAGTACAGTATTACTGACAGTTTGGCTTTAGTTCAGAGCAATGATCACTGACCATATGAGAAAAAAAGAGCCCAACTTGGGTAAAGGACTTCTTTTAATTAATGCAGTGGTATCTATTGCTTCCATCTATTTTGCTCTGAGACTGACAGTGATCCACCACAGAGTTTAAACCCATCCATCCATCCATTTTCTACCGCTTATTCCCGAACGGGGTCGCGGGGGGGGGGGGCTGGAGCCAATCCCAGCTACACAGGGCGAGAGGCGGGGTACACCCTGGACAGGTCGCCAGCCTATC
>JBAMHX010000016.1:4601646-4620137 GCA_037177515.1 Pseudomugil tenellus | reverse complement strand
AGGAAGCCGGAGAACCCGGTGAGAACCCACGCTAACACGGGGAGAACATGCAAACTCCACACAGATAGGCCACTGCCAGAGCTGGGGATCGAACCGGCAACCTGCTTGCTGTGAGGCTACAGCGCTAACCACCTCACCACCGTGCAGCCCGTATTATGAAACCTTCACTATAAAATCAAACAGAATTAGCATTCAAGACTTTAATTTTTTTATTGTTTTTTTATTTGCTGGCTTGCAAAAAGACATGTAAAAGACATGACTGAGAGATCGTTGCTGTGTTGGCTACTGTAGTTACATATTCATTGAGGCAAACTTAATAACTTGAGGAGGACGTGCAATTTTGCACCTTTGGAAGACGCAAACCCTTTTACTCACTGTTAGTAGATCAGTTTGTACTTTTAGCGTGTGCAGTGGGTTTGCACGTGTTTTAGTACACGCAAACCTTTAGAAAATCTGGCCCTCAGTTGTTTTTAGCTTCCTGCAAGTATCTCTCACTGCAACTGCCCCAACTTGCCGGTTTGTTTACTTTGGCCCACTGCCCAGAAGTCCAGAGCAGCCAAAGTAAACAGAGGCTGCTCCTGGACAAATTAAGTTGTTTTTTATGTTTAATTTCTTCTCTTTTATTGAGATAATGGTGTTTAAACTCATTGTTGGAGTTTTCAGCTTCTTTTTAAACTTGATTTAATCTGTGATCAGCTTTGTGGCTGCCACAGCATTTCTCTGGCTGGAGCTACTTCCTGCTTTTACATCCAATCATGTGTTTTATGTAATATGGATCTCTGAAAAGAAACACAGACTGTGTGCTTCCTGGCAGTGAGCCAGAGCAATCAGATGCAACTATTTCTGACAAATCAGATTATTTCTTCTTGTTTTTATATTTAATTTCTTCTCTTTTATTAAAATGTTGGTCCGTATTTAAACTCTATGGCAGGGGTGTCAAACTGCATTCCTCAGGGGGCGCTGTCCTGCAGGTTTTCAATGTATCCCCGTTTCAATGCACCTGGCTTGGATCCAGCAGCCAATTAAGTTCTCCATAATGATTGGTTTATTGGACTCAGGTGTGTTGGAGCAGTGACACATGGAAAACCTGCAGGATTGTGGCCCTCGAGGACTGGAGCTTGACACCCCTGCTCTATGGTAACTCTGTCCACAGATGCGGAGGCAAGCAATGTGACATGGTTCCAACTCTGGCCCAGCAAAGAGTTGGATTGAACCGCGCTCGAAAACCAAAAACAAAGTAGGTCCAAAAAGTGCACCAGTTCAGTTTGACAAATCGTAATGGAAATGCTCTGAGGCCGGGTTGACTGGTGTAAGGCCGGGTAGACTGGGTCCATGTGAAAAAAATGCCTTTTGACACCCCTGGGGTAAACACTGTACTGGTCATTGGTTCATACCATACAAAGACAAACAATCACTAATGCTCCCAGTTATTTTTGAATCATTTAAAATAAATTAAAATCAATATCCAGGTTTTGCACTGTGGGACGAAACCAGAGTACTGGGAGAGAACTCACACATGCACTTGGAGAACACATAAAAGCCTCAGAGAAAGACACTAACTAAGGTTCAAACCAGGAACCTTCTCACGGAGTGGCAGAACTAACCCTGAATCGGCCATGCAACTATTGATTTCACTAATATTTATTTTTCCATTTTCATTTAATGTGTGAAGAGCAATGCTTTCCTCAAAGCCTGAGTACAGATACGAGACAAAAAAAGTAATAAAAATATTCCATTTGAATTCAACAAAAAAAGGAAAGTGTGTGTGTGACTTTCACACACATGCATGCTCACTTTGGGGGGGGGGGGGTGGAGGTGTTCTGCAATCTGTTGGTAACAATCACAGCGCTGAAGCATGCAATATGCCTAAGTGGCTGTAACCCTGCAGGAAGACTCAGGGCCACCAGTTACAGTGTGGCAGCGGTAAGATAGCTCATTACCCATTCTGCTCCAAATGAATCCTAAACACTGTTGTTTGTTTCTGTGCAAATTCTGACATTTCAATATGCCAACAGAGAATTGGGCTCATTTGAATTGTTTGTTTATTGTTCCCTGACTGTAAAAAAGTGAAGTGGGGAGGAACAGGGGGACATTCTGGAAAAGCCAGATCAAGTGTTTGCAAAGTTTTTCACATTTATTTAATCATTTAAATTATGGCTGTTATGATTACCCAATTCCACAATTAAACATCCTGGTTAATTGATCATATAGATCACTAAATATCATGAATTATATTTAGATGCATAATGGCAGCTCAGGTTAACTTTCACACAAAATAAAAAAATAAAGTTGAGCAACATCCAGATGTTGCAGTTTGTGCTGATTTGTTTTGCTTCAGTTAGAGTAGCTGAAGAGTGTTGGTTTGGGGACGTATCGCAGAGAAAAGGGTTATTCCCAGGCAGGAAGATCAGGTCATCCTTTGAAACTTATTTATTTTTTGTTGTAAAAGAAAAACAGCACCAGAGTGTAATTGTGAAAGACGGGTCACCAGCCTGTAATGCACGACTTAAAAAGATGGATTGAAATACATTGAACATATTTCCCCACCTGCAGGACAAAGATCAGCTTATCTATGATAAGGTAACGGTAAATTCTCCATAAGTTCAGCCATCTCACTGAGCATTACATCACACAGACGACAGATGATTCCTTTTATGTATCAATGATCTGTAGAGAAAACATCTTATTCCAGATGTGTGATATTGTTCTGTTTCCCAGTGTAACTAGAATTTATCTCTTAAAACAGCAGCTTTGTGGAACTGGCAGACAAAGCAAGCTACATGTTTTCTTCTGCGTTTCTAAAAGCGCTTCCGGGTTCAAAAGAAATGTTTAAACCATTTTAAAGATCTAATTTGGAGAAAGAAGCTATCTATGTCCAGGTCAAGTTCCTGTCACTTCTTTTCATTTTCTCTGAAAGAAGTCCAGAGAGACTATGTAGGGTTTATTTATTGGAATGCTGGTTACTTTACTTTATTTCTATATTGTGTCATGTTAAGATTAGGATTTAAATAAAACAAATTGATCTAACTATAAGGAGTTATCACATATTTTTACACATGTACATTCTTGTACCATTATTATTGTGAACCTTGTAAAATGTTTCCTTTGTCAATAATTGTACAATGAAAATGTATAATCCTGACATGATTCATTGAAGCTGCAAACAGCTGCAGCATCTGGAACAGAATATCGCTGCCCTCTCATTAGATTCATTAAGTTTCTGCTGGCACTAAAACTATGTTTAGCAAGTTTACTCTTTAAAATAACCTGATGTGGGTGTAAATAATGTAAATTTGCATTTTAAATGCTGTATATTTTTATGTGTGAATAAACTAAAGTCAATGTAGATAATCAGTAAAATACTATGTTACTCATTGTCTTTGCTTGAGTGCAATGAATAGTTCTTATTAACTTGATATTTGCCCATAACAAGCCGAGGATGCAGATACTGCAGCTGGTAGTGGTTATGCTGTAGAGGCTTTTGTGATGCTCTCCAAAAAGTCTTGTTGGAGATATAAAGACACATCAGCTCAGTAATGGCGAGTTATGTATCTTAACGCTAAGTGATACTAAAAATATTATTTAGACATTTAGTACTAAAAATACCCAATTATAACAACCATGTCTAGATTTTTAAGACATCAGCAGATGTTAAGGTGATTGCATCCATTTTTGTTTCTGCATGGTTTTTTGTGGGTTTATAAAATATTACAAAAAACTATTACATATATATAACTTTGTAATCAGTTTAAGATATAATTTAAACAGCCAACATCATGCAGGATGAACTCACAGTATTCATTTTGTTGAACACTCAAAGCACAACCCACATTCATCCATCACACTCACGCAAACACACACATGCCGGAATATTTGTTCATCATACATACAAACACCAGAGGAAATATCAGAGCAACACCGGATTCTGTATTTCTTCTAAGCATACTTTGACATCTAACTTTGGATAATCCATGAACCGACTACAGATTATAACACATATAACTCCTCTTCTACCTGAGCAAGTCAGCCTACGTCAGGGCTACTTCGTTCAATCCTACACGGCTCGCAGTCAAGCAGATTTTCAATATGTCCCTGCTCCAACAGTCCTGAATCAAATTACTGAGTCATTATCCAGAACTTAATAAGTTTTTGGATCCATTTCATTTGCATCAGGTGTGTTGGAGCAGGGACACATTCAACACCTGCAGATTAGCAACCCTGACAGGACTGAAATGAGCAGCTCTGTCCTAAAGTATAACATTACTTCAGGACTGAAGTCTCTTTATTCAGTCAGTGAGGGTTCAGTAAAGGAAATATATGTCTTGTATCATTTTTATATGTTAAAATGCATCATGTTGTAATAATCCTATTTAATTTAGTTTTTACCAGTTGGAACAAATCCAAACCAGCTAAAAAAAACAAACAGCAACAAAGAAATTTAAAACCAAGTGTATAAGCAGTAAAGTACACGAGCTCTGAGGAATTATTGTTAAAGTTCCTGGCTTTTAATGTTACTTTATATTTTCTCATTCTCTTCAGAGTGCAGATGAATCATTTAGGGTGTGCAGACTTCAGACTGGGACTCATAGCGGTTCAAAAGAGGGTGTATCACCAGGATCAGAGAGCAGATTGGTCCCAGGGAATTTCATTTCAATTTTAACATGCTGAGAAATATAGATAAAGGATAAATGAAAGGTTCAGAGGAACTACTGAACGTTAAGACAGAGAGGAGGAATTTAAGAGTGTCAGAGGACACGTTGAAGCCAAGCTTCCCTTTTCTTTAGAATACACAGAAATTGTTGCGTATTGTCATTTAAACTTTGAATGCACCTCCCACTCATTGGCAGAATTTATTCTCTATTTATTTCTCATATTTGCACCTCTTCCAGGAGTTGTTTTAGCAGAGTTAGTTATCACAGTCCTTAGCAGCACAGGTGAAGTGACTTGTAGGCATTTAACAAAACTATTCTCACAAGAATAAAAAGAAAAAAACATGCTCTAAATTATGCTGAAGCTGTTTACATTTCTGTTCTATTACAACATTTCATTCTTCTCAGTTTGCTGGGACCTCAGCTGTTTCAGTCCTGACCCCTCATAGTTTGCATTGAGATAACTTTTAATGCCATTTTAAGGTTCCTGTCCTTCACTATTCGGATTAAGTGCAGCAGATATATTGATTGAATCATCAAATGTGCGTATTATCTTAGTAGCTCTTAGCGTCAGATTAATCATCTCTAACAAGTTTGGATTGCATCATCCAGTCTTACTTAAACAAGCAGAACAAAGAAGAATATTTCCCACAAAACAGAGCCTGATATGGAACGACATGGAGAATGTTTGGGGAAAAAATGGTATATTCTCGAAATGCAAGAATGTAAAAACATTAACAAGAGAAGGTAAATAGGAATGCAAACATGAGTTATAACGGAGCAGATTAACAGTGTAATGTGTTCAAACTCACCAGTCTCTGCACTGCAGAAGGACACTTCAGGTATCACTCCATTCACTTTAAACCAGGAACTAACCTGAGGGCCAGACATGCAGAATATTTCTATTTATAACCCAAACAAAACTATTTAATCAGTGCAAATTTGATTCAATTTGATGATTATAATAAGTAAATCACAAGCAGCTGTTATTGCTCCGACTAGTTCTCAGATAAACTAGCAGCTTCTACTCATCTTTAAGCATCTATTTAACTTGAATTAGTTTATCTTGACCATACTTGAGAATTCATATTTAATAATTAGAACAGTGTAACATAAGCAAACACTAGGTTTTTGGAAATAGTCTCACCTTTAAAAATCAAGGGAGAACAATCATCCCAGGTGTCACCCAGGTGATAATCCAGCAGATCTCCTCCTTTAAATGTCCAGCAGTCAACAAGATGAACTAAAAGTGCGACCAGTCAGATAGAATCCTCTATACTTCGTAATCCTTCAGCAGAACTATCCCTGCAGGAGTTTTTTTTATCTCCTCCTCCACCTCCACATCCTCTCCTCAGCTTCAGACTCCTCTGTGGAGGTGTAGCCACCCCTGCATTCAGGGCCAGCCGGATGCACCTGCAATAGGACAACAGGTAAGATGGGATCTGCAGCCCTCTGTGCAGCTGAAGCAATTCCATCATTCCTCTCCTCAGCATCGACAACTCTGTCTGCTCCTCAGAGTGTCTCTGCCAACAGGAGCCGGGCACAGCAGTCCTGTTTTTGCCGCTCTTTGCCAAAAACACACATAAAGAGGAGCGTGTTGCAGCTTTTTTTGTTGTTGTTGTTTTTCTTTTTTCTTCCTGTTTTTTTTTTTTTTCCAGCAGCCAAGCTAACCCTGAGCCGGGGCCCGGTCTGCCTTTGAGATGCTCTCTAGCCTACAAACACAAGACAGCTTTCATTATCTTGCCCGTCGCAGCGCAAGGCCTAGCTTCTAAAAGCTACTGATTTCTTTCTTCCCTTAGCCCCCTGCACAAAGGGAGGGCATTTTGTAAATTACTTGCTCGGTTCAGACCAACAAAAGGTACTTTCATTGAACCCTCCTCCCCCCCACTGCTCTCCTTCTATCCTCCCGCCATTTGATTTTGCTCAAATTTGATTACAAGGCTTGAAAAAGGAGGAGAAGAAAAGAGAAGAGGAAATAAGAAAGCCCCACAGATGGCGTGTTCATTCAGTGCTGTGAATGGCTTTATATGGGCTGCCTTTATACATGTGGCAATCCAAAGACGCTTCAGCCGCTCGGCTAAAAAAAGAACTTGACAAAATTATTGGTTTGGCGGCTTTCTTACATGGCTGACATGGAGAACTCTGTGAAAGAAATGTCTGCCTCCTCTTTCTCTTCCTTTCTTCCACTTTTCTTGTCTCCACCTCTTTCTCGCTCTCTCCCTCTCTCTCTCTTGATCACCTTGTTCAAAACAAACTACATGATGTGTTTTTATTTGGAGAGCAGCAGCATGTTTGCATGTTGTCATAGTAATAAGTACTTGCTCCCAAATCTGCAACCAGACACTTTCTAGGACAATGTTACAAACTCAGAAAAGACAGAAGGAAAACTAATAGCACGAGGCACATTCAGCGTTGCATTCAATAATAAGCACACACATGCAACTACCTCCAAACAATCAACTCAGATCGAAAGTGAAAACATTATGAAACATTGAAGCACAGAGCTTTCAGTTCTCTCACAGGCAATAATCCTCTTTTTTTACAATGGAAAACTCGTTCTGCACTTGTTTTCCTCAGGAGGATAATTGCAGGTTTCTAGACAAACATGCACTCTCTATCTGTCTCACACACACAAAATCTGTAGCATTGATTTCTTTCCAACAAGCACACACACGCGTCAGAATAGCCGATCTACAGTGAACTATGACTTGTTATCCCATTACCAGATCATCAAACATTAGAGCCCACTGAGACGGAGAGATGCTTTGGGTCCGCGTATGGTCACTGGTCAGAAAGTCTAATGCGAATGGGCCAGTTCATTTCTGGTTTCACTAACAAGACATCAATGTCCAGGTCAAAGGCTGTCCCATTCCATCAGTCTGTTGAAACAGTGGACCTGACTGAGGCCAGGCCACCAGCAAAACATCTTTCATACCCACATCAGTCAATGTTCATACTTTAAAAGAACATTCTCTTTGGTTAATCCAGCGATACACATTTCACACAACTACAATAAGCTCACAGAGCAGTAGTGAAAGAACTGGGTTTTAAGCAACTGCTCACATTTTAAGAATATCAGGAGTTATACTAATTAATACTTTATGTGATCCACAAATATACTGCTGTGGCTTACAGCTGTGCAAAGCTCCATCAAACTGGATGATAACATCATACTATCATCTTCATTATGGCAAAAGAAATGTCTCTATCATCACACTGTTGTCTCCACATCACATTAAACTATCATTACAAGGCATCACTGTGTTACTGAAACGGAGTTCAGTAACATAAAAAAGACCATTTACATGAGAAGGTTGACGTCAAACGTGCTAAACACACTGATCTGACTGTTGGCAGGTTATCCTCAAGAAAAACCTTTTGACCACGAGAGCCTGAAAGATTTCTCAGGTTTGCTTAGCTAAACTTTGTCATAAGCTATGCAGCTGTTTATTTAATTCAAAACATCCAAAATAATTGACTTTTGGGTTTTCTTAAAGTTCACATATTTATCTAGTTGCCAGGTCATGTTATCATGATGCATAAAAGTAATCTCTGCCGTGTTTATCAGCCTGTTTGTAAGACTAGGCAGACATGTCAGCTTCTTTTTCTTGCATAAGACTGTTAACTATAAGAAGAGCAAAGATCTGGTGACATCAGTTTCTGGCTCACATTTCCAGCTATTTGTCATCGCCATGTGTGCGTTTCCATACCAGAAGTAATCATATCTGACCAGAGGATGAGAGCATTTCTTTACTCAGTATATTTAAGTTCACTTGGAAAAATCCAGGACAAATACATTTTGGTTTTATCTCTAAGATGTCTCAGCATGCAGCTTTATTTTGCATGCATACAAAACAAAGCTACACAGCCGAAACAACCTAAATTTGTGCAAACACACATTACCAATGAGTTCCAACATATCCAAAACTTCCAAAAAAAAAAAAAAAAAGATCTGCTGTAGTGTTCCGGCAACACCTCTCATGTCTGTCCATCAGGCGCAAAACTTTGCTTAGAGACAAATTCCATAACAAAAAAAAAAAAAACTATTTCAAGAAGTTATTGTTTCTTATCAAATGGAAAGAGGATACCTATAATGTAAAATAACACAAACACATGTTTTACTTCTACCTGGGATTAATAAACTATCTTTTATTATTATTATTATTATGCAACAGCAGGGTGAAGTAGAAATAAATTGGACACCTAGGATGAAATGAAATCTTTGCGAATAGAGAAAAGTGTTTCATTCCACAGACAAAAAACCCCTGAACTGCACACACCAGCTTGACATAAAACCATAAAGTGCTGACAGGTCAGAACAGAAGCCCTCACAGCTCCAATATCTTCCACTTTGCACATATTAGCAGCTGTCACCATCAGCAGGTTGACCCAAATTACAATTTCCCTGCAGCCCATCTGACCGAGATGCATCATGTGGGCTACAAACCCACCTTCCCAAACTGTTTTTTTTAAAAATATATATATATATATATATATATATATATATATGTATATATATATATATGTGATTTAATGAGGACAGCTTGATTTTATTACTGATGAGGGCAGAGATTCCCCTCAGTGGATAGAGAACATACATATAATCAGCAGCTGAGTCTCCATACCCAAACCTGAGGTAATTATTGTCTCTAGATAACAAAACGGAAAAGCAGGGTGATTTTTTTAAAGTAGAAAATAAACCAGAGATAGAAATGACCTTAATATTATTTCTGTCCAGGCATTTCCAATAAGAGTACCCCATCGGAGGGTTTGATAAAAGGATTATGCAGCCAGCCTTATGTGGCTGCAGTCAAATCTGGATATGGAGGGAGAGCTGTTTGATTGAATAATTCTTGTTTCCTTTCTGCCAAGCAAGCACTCCTCTTTGGGAAAAGTAAAAATCAGCATTATGCCAGATTTAAACATGTGCTCTGACTGTCTGTAGATGTCAGTCTGCCTGCGCTGTATGTCTGACTACCTGCAAACCTGCATTTATACTTTCTCACTTGGCCTAAAACACACTTGTCTTCTTTGGGAAACACGATTTAAATTAAAACTGCAGTCTGTCTTCTTTACATGGAATCTCAGTTTCAACTTGTAGTACAACAACCAAAATACTGATGATGGGTAATGTAGATTTCACAGGGTAAAGTCTTTGCTGTCTTCAAAATAAACCAGATACCTGAAATAAACTGAAGCCTTTTTCAGAACATGTATCTGAGCTGTTAGCATAATTTGACTTAATGACTGTCCTGGCAAGTGCAGCTCAGTCACATTAAAATCACTCATTTCTGCAATCTGAATATGTAGGAAAATTATGTTCATTGTTATTTGTGTTAATGGTTTCTTTTGTAAATGACCAGATAAGGGAGGAGTGAATATTACAAGTATCGCTGGTTAAGTTTGAAAAAGGATGAAAAGGAAAAAAGGAAAATTCCAAAGCTTCAGTTTTAGCTCAAAACAAAGCTGGAAATGAGTCTGTTTGAAAATCATTATCTTCTGTTAGAGCAAATCATTACATTTATTTTTATTAATTATTGCCCATATTTATAAAATCACAAATGTTCTGCATACATTTACTATTCTGCCACTACATATTTTAATCTAACTGAATGACAAAAGTAAAGCAATCCCACAAAAGCTCCTGCTACTGGTGCGGTGTAGAGAATTGCTTTTCTAAACTAATTTAGATCCAAACTGTTGAAATAACGCAACATTATTCATCTGCTGTTATCAGGCATCATCAGAAGTCAGAGCAGACTGCCGTTAAGGTGTCTGGCCTCAGAGTTTAGTTGTCATAACAGGGTTGTAACCTCATGACCTGCAATCATTACAGATGTCTCCTCCAATCAGACCCCCCCCCCCCCACCCCCACCACCACCCAGTGCTCTGATAAAGCCCTCTGGGATGAAACAGGCTGCCGTGATAGAGAGGTGACATGAGATTTAGATTTATATGGGATGCAACTGTGAAAGTATGTGTGTGTGGTTGTAAACTGTCACGTTTTGTTACTTATGAGGCTGGAGATGTTTTTTCTGCTGGAAGCAAAAATCCCAAAGAAGGTTTTTTTTTTCTACCTTATTATTCATCTCTTGCAGAGCTTAGTTTAGGATTATGACTTATGATGATGTGGAGATGGAAATGTAGATTGGGAAGCGTAAGCAAGGTCTTTAGGTAAAGGGTAATCTGTTTGTAGAGAAGAACTTTCAGTCTATAAGAGATGCTCTGGGTTTTGTAAATTAGGTTCGAAGGATTACAAATTTATCTAAAAATAAGCAAATGTACAGAAAATATTAATTCTCTGGCTGATTCAAACACATTAAATCTACACACGTTATTTAAAATGTATCTTTTACTTAGAGGTACCTGAACTGCACAACTCTGTGTGCTTATGAAACAAGGTCTGCAAATAAAATCTGATGAAGAGCAACAAACACATCACACCAAAGTGACATTAAAAAGTTTCAGTTGAGTTGTAAAAGCTTTAAAATCACATATAAGGATGCGTGTAGAGATGTTATCCTGAAAAAACTAACTAGAAATACATGATTGTAAGCGTGAATGTTATTCTGTACAAATGAATATAATGCATTTAAGGGTACCTGTAAAAACTGGGTTAGAAAGTTGTAGAAATAATTGGTTTAATCTGCTCTATGTTCCACTTGTCCTCTAACTAGTAGTTAATTTACTTTTCTGAAATCTTACTTTCTATAAGTAAGAAGAAGAAAATGAGTTTTAGGTTAATACTAAATAGCAACACAATAAAGATCTTAGCCTTATTTTAGCTTGTGCATCAGGTCAACAGACAGAGCTGAGGAAGAAGAGCAGCATGGCTCACCCAGCATCTGAAAGTTAGATTTAGCATTACAGACGTAAATACAGCTGAATTTAATGCAAACTGCAACTGCTTTTCTGGATACGTTTTACTGGACGCTTGTGGACGTGGCAGGAAAATTCCTGCTCATCTGTTACTGCAGTACAGTAAGGCTTTAAAGATGAATTGCATTGGCGTCTGCTGAGAAATGAGTGTTTCCCGAACCTACAGTTATGATTGTAGCCTGGATACCATAACTTTCCAGTCGTTTGTAATGTATGCAGGTACTTAGAAGGTACTGAAAAAACATATACTCATTTGATACTAACAGGTAAACGTAGTTATTCTGAAGTCATCTGATTAAAATTTCTTTTCAGATGACATGACGCTTGTAAAATGAAACTCTGGTAACAGCATAGCAGAGCACTGGATATGCTGTTAAAACAAAGAATGTGTCAAACAGCTTCCCTGACTGACAGAGTAAAGCACATTAATAGTTTTTCCTTTAATTGTAGTTAAATCTTGTGTGTCCTATCTCGGCAGCTGAGGCAGTCTGTCTCCCAAGCATGTCATCAAACACAACTCAGTCAAACTCTTTTTCCACTGGTTTGATTTGTCAGAAAGGTAAGCCGATACTTAGAGCTTAGTTTAAGGATAGGCCTATCTGTAAATTATTAGACCCCAAACCTTGTATTTTTTAAATGATAATAGTATCTCCATAGTTTTATGGAAAACTCTTTGCAGTGTGTCTAAAAGAAACACAGACTGTCACAGATGTAAAAGAGAGGCAGAAATTCTGAGACTTCAAATAGAAACACAAGAAAATAAGAAGCCACTAACGACAGACAAAATCATCTAAGCAACAATGTGCTGCTCAGCATTTACGGTTAAAATATGTTTCTGTTTGATGTCATGCAACTTATTATGTCTTATGGTTTCATCACGACCGCCGACGCAGCTGTACATCCTTCGTGTGAGACCGATAACAGTTTTCACAATTGGAATTGGATACTCGGCGTACCTGTTTAGGTCCCCAAGGAGTTGAGCTGCATAGAATTACAGCATTTTGGGATTTATGGTTTCCTCACTAGATGGCACTTAATGCACGAAAAGTCACATTTTTTCCCATATTTCTGGAACTATTTACAATTGAATTTTGATATTTAATATACTTTATGTCCCCAAGAGGACGATCTGTATTGAATTTCAAGATTATCGGATTTATGGTTTCCCAATAAGATGGCATTTTATTCATGAATAATCTAATTTTTTGGCTATATCTCTGGAACTATTTCTCTCATTGACCTCATATCAAGTGCAAATAAAAGGTCATGACCTCAAGATGCATCCTGTCTTGATGCTATACCGGGCTAGTTCAAAGTTTCCACACCAGGTGGAGCTTTGTGACAGAACATGTGCGTCTTTACATTATAGTATTGTATCTATTTGAGGATTGTGGAATAGGATGATTTGGGGCATTTGGGTTTATATCCATAGACGTTACTTCCGACAACATAGGCCTTGTTGAAACTTTCATTTACGTGAATTAGACTTACTTTAAGAATCTTTCTCTTATTTTATTGAAATATCTTCTGCTTGGAACAACTGGGTTGGATTCCTAAACGTTCAAACAATTTCTCCTTTTTCCCCCATTAGTTTAATCCAGCTTAATTGTTTTTATCCACAAAAGCTTCTTAAATAAAACCAACTGAGCAAAAGCAGTTTTTGTAAATGTTTGGAAAGTGGCTTCTGCATTCATATGTGACTTTATGTTGTTGTTAGTGTTGAATAAAGACATACAAGCAAGCATCCTAATGGAGGCACATTTCAGGGGACCTGCTAATGTTTTACTAATATTCACATTCATGTAAATTCCTCTTGAGGCCATGTTAAAAATTTTTAAAAAGTGAATGAAAATAAAATGAGATGCATCAAAACGCAGGCAGATACCTACATTCATGCAACTTTCATAAGCTACTTGAGCCATTCTGGACTTTTAGAATATCTTATATTATGGGAGGTCTTGTTAAAGCCTCTGACTTAAAACCTTTTGTTCTCTTTGCACTGAAGGGTGTTTCTGAGGCATCAATAAACACGATTAATCTCATAAAGGACTGAAATAGATCAGCAAATTATACAAAATGTTTTAGTGTTTGAAAGAACACCTGGTATGATGGAGTCCCCCCGTCCAGAAGGAAAGCTTGATGAAGAAGCTTTTAACAAACTCTGATGACATGATTTCAAGGTAAGGTTGCAGCTGACAGTGTTGCAGGGCTGCACACACACAGCAGTTTGCATACAAACACAGTAAGTGTCTAAGTGTATTTTTGTTTGTTTGTGTTTTTTCCCCAGTTATTGCTATGATTTCACTTGTATCATGTCAAAAACTGCTTAAAGATAATGCAAGGCCAACAGCCCAAAAGACAAATTGATATTTACAATAGAAAATATTCATAAAACACTTTCAAAAGGCAGCTTTACGATGAATCCATTCTCCATTCACTCCACATTCATACTGGGTGGTGAGTTACATGTATAGCTGCAGATTGATGGAAATGTGGCTCCAACCATCTCTCCACCAGCAAACATTCACATACAGCCATGATGGCAGTGGACATGCAAGTAGCCTTAAAGTCTGATGTTCAAGGACTCAACGACAGTTTGTCTGGGGGAGTTGTATCCAGGAGGGAGATAAATAGATATAAAGATATGAATAAATATTTTTTTTATTTACTGCATAAAACGAGCATTACATGCAAGAAAACATCTCCAACTTTCTGAAAAGGAAGAAGCACCTGCAAAATTCTGTTGTGGTAAAACACCAGCAGCCATTCCCACTTTTTCACTGCTTCCTTTTATTAATAGATACCAACATATCAATTGGCTGATGTTATATATTCATTTTCGTCCATTACAGATGCAATTTTCATCATTTGTATTATCACAGTTTGCATGACAGTCACCCCAACAACTCTGACACCAGTCAAGTCTGAAGATTTCCAGAGACTACTGGGACTGTGGGAATAATACTGGCCAGTGTCCTGCTGTGGAACATATTGAACCGATGTAATCTAGTTGAGTCAAACAAAGAGACTTCTCACAAATTATTTTTAATTAATAAAATATTATAAAATACATTTTTATTCAGATGTGGATGTAAATTTGTTTAAATTAAGTTAAATAATAAGTAAGTACTAGTAACTAACGAGTTATTCTCAGATGTAAGTCGCTTCTGAGAAAAGTGTCTGTTAAATGACTGTGATGTGATGTAAGTAGGGATACTTTGATACTTTCCTTTTGAGTTAATACACTAAATGAGATTTTCTGTTAACTTTTAGATTATTTTCTTTGTCATTATTTGAAACAAAACAAATTAGCTTAAGTTGTTCCAAATATACTTTCTAATGAGTTTTTTCTCTTCCAGCAGTGTAACGCCATTTCATTTTGGCAACAGCGGATTTTCTCTCAACACCTCACTTATGTCAAATTCAATAAAAACTCAAAATAAAACAAGATATTTAAACATCTCCAGTGTTAAAAACACTTAATATAAAGATGTTTATAATGTTGGAGAAGAATAACACAGACAGAAGGTTTAAAAGGTGATAGATTCTCAATGAGCCTCCTGAATGTGAACATATGTCCGAGTTAAAATGAGCACCACGCCTCCTCGCAGAGAGGAGTCATTCCAGAAAATGATTGGCCAGAAAAATAATCCCCTGACAGGTTAAAACCTGACTCACACTTGTTCTCACCTAAAACTAATCAAACATTCAGATATATTAATACTTGCTTGCTTTAAATCTGAAAATAGCATTTGGCAAACTCCATGAAAAAAGATCCACATAATAATATTTTCTGCAACTTCTAATGAGCTAATGAGAAAACTTAGATGATAAGATAAATGTACCCAAAACATCACTGCATTGCTCATTTTTTCTGTCCAACTACTCAGATCACCTCGAGCCATCGCAAATCTGAGCCGCCTAGAAGCACAAAGTAAATGCCAAGCTCAACTGCAACTCACAATCCAATGCAGCGCTGCAAAGATAAAACTTCATATTATTCTTATTCACCTCCTCCAGGCAGCATTATAGCCTCCCTTGAGTAGGAAAAAATACCTTCACTGTCCCTAAAGAATCTCATTGTAATTTCTAATCAATCCTCAGAATCTTAAACAATCGCACAACTTTTTTTTGTTGTTTTTTCTTTTCTCAATTCAGCTCTATCTACTTATGCAGTTCCCAGAAGGCTTTGCCTTTTAGTCTCATCCTCTCTGGCAACAAAGATGTCGAGGAAACAAATAACAGCAGAGAAGAAAACAAAACAAAGTCTCCTGAAATACCTTGTGGATGCCCAGAGGAAGGCACTGGACAGACAGATGAGAAGATAGGGTTCCTCTGTCCTCCTCTCTCAGGCTGCCTCCTCTCTCGGCGTGCTGTGGAGAGTGACTGCTCACAGCCCGCCTGGCATATCTAATTAGAGCCAGGCTGTTGCCACTATCGGGCAGAGGATCTACCTCTCCAATCTCTCCTGACTCAATCTTCCCCATCTCTGATTTTCTTTTATATTTATGCTGGAATATTTAATTGTAGACAAAAGGTTACTCTGGGCTCTATTCATCGCACACAGGCAGAATAATCTCCTTTAAAAGGCTTGACATTTCAGGCTTTTCAACAGGGGCTGAAAAAATTATATCCCCGCTTTTGTTAATCAATGAAGTAGAACTCCCCCGAACAAAAGAATTAAATTGCTTGGTTGGGTTAATAAAACACACAGAAATAGCTGCTTCCTGTGGGCTTTTGTGCCTGTCACTGGCTCCCCCCCATATGCATCTAGCACTGTAATTCCATATGATTTGGGGGGCAAAACTCTCATTTCTCCACACAGTTGGCTTTTTAAATCCTATTGAATGTGCAGCCTGTGAGGCTGGCTGATTGGGACCCCTTTCCTGAGCCTGGCTGCCTGGCTAGAAGAACAGGCTCTCTCCATTTAAATCTGACTTCCACGAAGGAGAGACAGCAAGTCCACTGCAATTTACAATTTCTATACTGCCCTTGCTTCAGAAAAAACATTGTAATTATGCAAATGATAGGGGGTAATAATTAGCCCCTTCACTGTCCCATTGTGTTAGCTGCCGCTGCGTTTCAGTGCAATGGTAGGGGAAACGCAGTCGGACATGTTCTGGTTTAAATTGTTCCTCAGAGTCTGCAGATGTGCACAAGATCACCCCGCGGCAGGGTGTGTCTGTGCACAACAATATAGCAGCAGATTGTGTCTTAGCTGTGCGGAGTTGCATGCCACTGTAGCACAGAGGTCTGGTTGTAGCTCCTTCACTAATGTGCCAGTCTGTTATCACTTCTCAGAGTCAGAATCAGACATGGAGAAGCTCCATTCAGCTTCTGTGCTTCATATGTCTGAAAAACTCCAAGAAATCCTGCTGAAACACTTAGTTTACTTATATTAAGCTTAAGGAGTCACCTGTTCTCAGTTGCATTCGAATAAACTTCATTTTAAAAAAAAAAAAAAAAAAAAAAAAAAGGCCAAATCTTCACTTTTACTTTCAAGTTTTCAAACTTCAATGTCAGATGTTTTTATCTGAGCTTCTTTCGTCTTCTTTTTTATTTCTAATCGGAAATTATTATTTTCTTCTGTGTGATTATGTTTTAATATATCACTTTTCACCCTGCTGATCAATTGTTCTATGTACATTAACTTGCTTATAGTAGAGTCCTTATAGTAGACATGCAAAAATAAGTTTTTGTGTGCAAAGTAAGTCATCTTTGTTGCAGATTTTCCACCTCAAATTCAGTTTCTCACTTACTTTTGTACTCTACCCCAATCTGATATCAGTTTGTTACCTTTCAAGACAATCTGCCATCAATGTGAGGGCGTAAAGGAGATCCATGCATATCATGGGTTCATTCCAAGAAAAACTTTTTCTGAATCAGAAAACTATTAATCCCTAAAGGAGAAGTTAGTTTATGTAGCAGTAACAACACATCCATGATGCAAGCAGCATTTGGCGGTTCCTAAATATGAAAAAAGAAAATGAGAACAGAAAAAAAAACATGCAACATCTGTATTTACGTAGGAAAAGCAGAAATTAGCAGAGTTGAAGAGGACAACTCGTCAATCACATGATTTTAAAATATTGTAAAAGTCTTTCTTTAAAATGTAAAAAAACTGTGAAGTATTAGACAAATAAAAGATGTACTTTTTAGCAATCTGTAGCAATCTTGTTAAAGCAAGCTGTTAAAATTAATCCTACTAATGAAACATTCCTGTTGTAACAAATCACTTTTGTGTTTACATGAAGAACATCAGTAGGGGAGAGTGGGGTGATTTGTGCCACCCCGTTTCTAGGGAACCATAGAACATATTGGTCATGTGACCACAGATTTTTCAGGAGGCAGCCATTTTACTCTTCCTCTAAAGAAGAGAGCATCAATGCATGAGAGATAAGCAAGCAAGTTCAAAAAACATTTTTTTACCCTTCAAAGTAAAATTTCTATGATTGAGTTTTTTTTATTGTTGTATGTGAACTGTAATAGACAAGTTTGAAAACATTTCACACATGTTGTAGTGCTTTGGTAAGCTACACTATAAGTCAATACAGCTAGCATGATGTTAGCTTAAAACTGCTGGATGATGCATTTTTTCCAAAATAGTGGGGTTGGGGTGATTTGTGCCAAAAGGCCTGGGTTAAGTTGTGCCAGTGTCACAACTCACCCCCACTTATGAATATTTTAAACATATCATTTTTTGTGTTTGTACATTGTATTCTTACATTTCATTCTTTAAACTATGTGACATTCTTAATTTTAGGCCAAAAAGAGAATTAGACAACTGCTAAAAAAAATGGTATTGTTATGCTCACCCTGCCACCTCACACCTCTTGCAACCTTTAGACAAAACAGTCTATTACTCAATGAAAACCTACTACAACAGTGAAATGGATGGATGGATGGATGGATGGATGGATGGATGGATGGATGGATGGATGGATGGATGGATGGATGGATGGA
>JBAMHX010000016.1:4584439-4601496 GCA_037177515.1 Pseudomugil tenellus | reverse complement strand
CACAGTCCTGGAGGACATGACAGTGCCCTCACAGAATTTGATGTAATCTGTGATGCTGTCCGTCAAACTGTTGATGTGTTGTTAGTACTTTCATGTAAACTGAAAGAACACTTTAATTTGGAATTAAAATAAAATTATTTCAATAAAGTTTTGGTTTCTTGTATCTATACCAGTGACAGTATATATCGATCTATACCTATACTGTCACTGATCTATACTCAGGATTCTCTTGCTGACAGTGACAAATTATTGCTGACATCTCCACTACAACTGAACCAAATATTATAAAACTTAAGAATATGAATAAGAACTATTACTATAATTATTAGCATTCAAGAACAAGTAAAAGTCAGACAATAACTTTGATTGAACTACTTGTATGTCTGACACCTTGACAGAGCTTGCCTAGCTTGTACTAGTATTAGCCGTCGACAGTTTACGACAGCTCCACTCAATTGTCGGCATAAACACATGGACGCCTGATCAACGAAAACACGAGAGGTCAAAAGTTATGTTCCTAGTCTATTACAGAAACGGAACATAACACGCAGACATGGTAGGTTGCTCACCCAATTTATCATTATACAGGATAAAACTGCAAAGTCAGAAGCATGCTCAAAAATCTGCAAGTTTATCGATCAGGTTGATTTAGTTGGCTAAGCTAACGTTAGCTTTCCGCTTATGTTCCAGTGTTCCAGGCAGGAAGATAAAATACGGCAAATGTTATATTTATGGTCTAACTTACCTGTTCTGATGTGAAAAAATAGTTTGGGTTGCTTCCCATTTGTTTACATTTTTATGATCAGGACAGTTAATGAGAGAATATCTGTGTCAAGTTTTTAATTATCTTTAATTTCATCAGGCCAGTTCCATGGTGGCAGTGGGACTGGCTCTAGCAGCAGCTGGATTTGCTGGTGGGTAATTAGATGTTTTTAAATCTGTATGAAACACACGTGCAGTTAAAGCGTTGACCTGCATGTGTTGTTGTCTTATCAGGTCGTTATGCCATGCAGGCCATGAAGCAAATGGAGCCTCAGGTGAAACAGGCCCTTCAGAGTTTTCCCAAGTCGGTAAGATGGACAAAATGCAGGGTGTTACTATGTAAAAAGAAGTTTTACATTCACAGCAACTCAGATACTTTTTTGCATGTAATCAGCATGTGTTTCTCATCCAAATAGCTTTTTCTTCTCTTTTACATTTGCCATGACAGGCTTTTGGAGGGGGGTACTACAGGGGAGGATTTGAACCAAAGATGACAAAGAGAGAAGCTGCTCTTGTATTAGGTGTCAGGTATGGTGAACAGTGTTTCCCACATGTGATCTTTTCCCAGCATCCAGCACTTCTGAGCCAACGGGGATTTTCTGCTGTGCATCCAGCGTCCTGACATCCCGAACTTTTAATACAATGTTGTTGCTGTCACCTCTCCCACTTCAGCAGTATGAAATCAGACCACCCACTCATCATGACAATTCACCCACTTCTATTATATTTGTCTTTTAGTCCCACTGCCAACAAAATTAAGATCAGAGAGGCTCATAGAAAACTGATGATCCTGAACCATCCAGACAGAGGTGAGGGCAATGTTTAAAACCTTTTTGATTATTTCCTCATATCCCACTTAGCGATCTGATTAATCTCTTGTATATAATACTAAAAAAGTACCTTGTTGCAACTCCAGTGTTTTTTCCAGCCCAATTAAAAACCCTGATTGTAAGAAAAATAAATAAGAAAATCTCTAAAGTACAGAGCGTTTTAAAAAGCTATTTATAGGTGAAATGAAGAAGAGATCGTAGTTAGAAGGGATTTGTTAAGGCAGAAAGTAATACTTTAAAAACTACACTTTGGAAACCTGGATGCTGTAAAGGAACCTACCATTTCAGCTGCTTTTGTGTGTGATCTCAGGTGGATCTCCATATCTGGCTGCAAAAATAAACGAAGCAAAGGACCTGATGGAAAACCAGACTAAGAAATAGAAGTGAAGGTCCTGATGAAACATCTTCATGCTGCTCTTATTCACGCTGTTGCACTGATTGACTGGGGAGCTACTGATTTTTCACGTTCCACAGCTGAAATGGGACTGTAGAAACTGATAATAAAGACATCCCTCGCAGGTAATTTGTTGTGTATCAACTGCCTGTACCTTTTCTTTTAATAAAAATATTTTCTGCTTAGCAGTGGCAGTAGATTCACACCTATCCAAGGCTGTCTGAAAACAATAACTCATATATGTACAGTTTTTATTCACTTTGAATTTTGTGCTAATGCCTCTGTGCATGTTACATGAGCTCTTGCAGACTTTAATAAAGTATAAATTTAATGTCTTGTCAGTTTATTTCAATTTCAAATTTATGTTAAGATAATCTGGCAAGCATTTTAATTGTATTGCACACATTAACACCAGTATTAGAAACTATACAGCTCATATTTTGAAGCAGTAAATAAATAGTGGTAAAAGTGAGAAACGGTGCAGGGTTGTCCTTTGACTCACTGTTTAATTCATAAAGTTTGAATCCTGAATGACAACATTTATATGTAAAAATGGGAGAATGTAAACACCTCTGTAAATACTTTTGAATGGCTGTATTGTCACAACTGATGCTAATAATTACTGGAAATTCATGTTTTCCCAAAATAATTCTCCAACCCATCCAGTGCTTTTACCTTTGGTCCTGAACATTCTTTTTTTTCTCAGAATAAATCAAACAGCAGACTTGCTAAGACCCAGATCAATTTCCTGAATGTTTTTCCTGGCTGATTTACAGATGGACAAACATGCTGTTTCTGTAAAGCATTTTTACATCAGAGGAGTTAACAAGTGAAACCTGTAAATGAGACATGTGAAACAGCTTTAGGTTTTAGATCTAAATAGAAGATCAAGTTTATTAAAGAACCTATTTGCATACAAAACATATTGCACATCAACCAACCAGACAATCCTTAAAAAAAGAAACATACTGTCGTTGTCCCAACAAAAACATTTGGGATGTCAACTCTCAGTAATCCAAATTGTCATTTGTCTTAAAAGAGAACTCCTAGATATCACGTTTTAGTGTCAAGAAAAAGAAAAAGCTTTTTTTTTTCCTGTTTATTTTAAATACTGTACACTTTCTAAAAAATAAATAACCCAAATAATCTCTTTCCATAAAGGAACAGACATGACCAGTTTCCAGCCAGCCAGTGTGGAAGAACCAAAATGTGTCGCCTAAGTTCTAGATTTCCAGAAACATCTCAACACTATAGATGGAACAGGAGGTCAACAATTATAGGCATGTGGGAGTGGGTGAAGACTATCCAAGAGATAAAGCAAAATGCTCTGAATTAATGTTAACTGGGTTTCTGTCAAAAACAAAAAGAAAAGCCCTCGGGATTCCTTGTGGAAACTGATGAACTGTTGGAGTGTTAAACAAGACAATGACTTGTAGACAATGGTCTACATCTCCATCCAGCACAAAACAAACGGGTCAGTTTTCGGACTCAACAACGAGCTAAAACAGGGAAAAAAGGTTTCACTTCAGTGCAAACAAAATCTTTGTCTTGTTTCTTTTTTTAGACAAGCTGTAATAACATCTCTTCTATGACAAAAGTGGTTGCATATTGAAAAAACAGGAAGCAGCTAATGTAAAACTCCTTAATGTACACACACATATATATGCGTGTTATGATTAATTTCCCCTTAACAATAAGAGCAGACACTTATTTAAAAAGATGGCTCTGAAATCCTGTAAGGGGCATTTAAAAAGTCTGTCCTCACTTGCCCTCAGCTCCATAAGACAACATTCAGCACACTTAGACACCTTATCTTGTATTACTGTGGCAAGTGAGAGCAAACAAGTTACACAGAAATCAGAGGATTTCAGAATATGCAGACTTAGGATGCAAAATGTTGAATCAAATCTGAAGGCACAACAGCTATACATGTACATCAATCATACTTGAGTTTCCAACAAACCTACCTGCACTGCTCATGCAGAATATCTAATGTAAAAACTAGCCCAAATACACAAAATATCCTGAAGAAAGTTGAGAACATCTTTCTGAGTCCACCTGATAAAAGATAGACATTGTTTTAAAACCCTGCTATATTTTTTTACTAATAAAGAAGTGTTGCATTCATACCACAGTATGGGTTTGAGTGGAATCCCTGTTCGCATTTCAGAAACGCTGTATTCAGTCCAACCTCTATGAGCTCTCAGTGAAGAGTGAACTATAAGAACAGCTTATATACATGTCTGTAAGTGTGTGGGTTTGACTATCTTTGGCAAGCTCATACAGGAAGAACTACTGTTAAAAAATGTAGCAAAATGAATTGTTGTAAAGATAGATGTGTAAAGGTTCACAACTTGATATTGTGTAGCTAAGCAGGTTTCAAATCTTTAAGTAGAGAAAAAACAGTGCTTGCTTTTGTTTAAATGTTAACGCTTGAGGTCAGACAGAAAGACTCAAATTCAATCAAGCCAAAAAGATTCAAATATCTGAAAGTATTTCCTCTGATCATGTCTAACTAGGACAGTCCATTCGCTACAGGTTGCGGGTTAGAGTCCCTGTTGTAGGAGGCGTTGGCAGACCCCTCAGTGGAAGACCTGGGAGTGTTTGTGTTATCCACGTTGTCAGAAACACTGTTGTTCGAACCATAGGTGGTGGCCGGAGCAGACTTGGGGCTGTGTTCCGTGAGGACGTCACTCATTCCCTGACCACACAGAAGGGACAAATGTAACAGTTTAAATGCAACAATGAAAACTTTCTGAAGTTGAACCAAACTAATATTAATATATTAAGATGAGATGTTTGGGTACTAACCATATCTTTGTTTTTAGTGGTATCCTTGTTTGCCATCTGTCTACTCTGAGATTCAGCTCTGGATATGAAGTCAGCCACGGTCACTGCATTAAAAAAAAAAAAAACTTCAGTATTATAAGAGGACAGAGAAATTATTTTAACAGATGGATGCCACAGAAATCTGTCCCATATTTCCACAACATCATTAGCATTTTAGTGCATGCAAATTAGTAAAACATGTACAAAGATGTCCATTTCAATGTGGGGGAGTTTCACAACTGTGTTTAAAACCAGTGCAGCAAAAAATGTTTGTCAGATTCTGGACAAGTTGAAGCCTTTACACCCCAAGTCGTGGTTTGAGTAAATTAAGGCAAGACAAATTAAACATTAAAAAAGGTCAATCGACCTGAATATTACACAATTTATTAGCTTGTACTGCAAGTCTTGGAAGAGAAACCTGTAAATGCAAAATAAAGTTGAGCCGATTAACTTTGTGCATTTTTAGATGCAAAAGCACAGTTTACTTTGTTAGAAATTAGTGGGTTTTTTTTTTCAAAGACGAAAACATTCATAACTTTCAACAAAGCAGATTTAATAATATGTAAAAAAAAAATGATCTTATTAAAGCAAATTTCCTAATAGACAATGCTTCTTCAAACTGAGTTTTTTAGTATTTCATTGCTGGCACACACAAACTTAAGGCAACGTGCACAACTTTTCAGCTGTACCACTAAAGCACTGGCATTGCCATGGTTACCTGGCTGCCTCTCCTCAGGCAAGCGAATACGACGACGTCGGCTACGATTGCGACGTTGAGGTTTGGCTTCTGAGTCTTCATCAAAAAGAAAATAGTAGTGGCCTTAAATATGCTTTGCCTTTGAACAGCAAGTTTTAAAATAAAAAATGCAGAAAGTCCATTGCTGCACTTCCAAAATAGCTAAAATAAAAATACTGTTTAAAAAAATAATAACTAAATTGTTTGTGTGATTAAATTATACCTTTTATTTTGTAATGTCTCTGTAAAGCACTTTGAATCGCTCAGTTGTTGAAGTGTACAAAAAACTTGCCTGCTGTGTAAGTGACAACGTTCTGTAAAAGAAACTTCCTATATTGCATGATGTTCATACCTATTCCATTTTCGCTCATTGAGGCATTGTCCGATTCACTCATTCCATCCATCAGAGTGGCGTCCTCGTCTGTTCTACGCCGTCGAGACCTCCGGCGGCGGTTTGCAGGCAAGTTAGACTCACTGGCATCTGTGTCAGCTGTCTGGTCTGTCTCTGTGTTGGTCTCCACGGGTCCATAGGGGTGGTTGTTCTCATTGTCCCGGGATCCTGCTGGAAGATCAAAATCACAGCAACACACAGATGGTTATGACTTCATAACAACTTTGAACAGAGATTTCTGCATCTCTACATGTCCTTTGAAATATTTTTTACCAGAAGTGTTGCTGTATCCTCCCCGTCCTCCTCTGCCCCTTCCTCCAGGCCCTCCTCTGCCCCTGCCAGGCCCTGGCCTCCTGCGGCCATCTCTTTGTGGCCGAGGGCCTCTCTCTCTCTCCCTACAAGCCCAACAAAGCAAAGAGAAGCAGTCAAAAATAACTGACTACAGATCTGTTTAACCTCAATATTTAAAACTTGAATTAAAGAACAAAATTAAACTCACCTGTCCTGATCCTCTCCGGCCAACGACCAATCGCTCAGCTCATCCTTGTGCTCTAAATCAGTCTCAGAGGCATTGGACTGCTCAGAATTTGTGCCTGTTTCCAAGCAAATAAAAAAAGGGAACATAACCACAAAAATACTTGAGCAGAGATACACGATAACAGTTTCCGTTACAATGTGTTTTAATTATTATTAAATATTATTATTATGCCAATAATTATTATTATTGGCATCATCTGGCAATAAATAACTTCATTTTGTGTCAATTTTGAGAAGTGCCGACCATATCCAGTGCTGTAGCTATGACCTCTGCGTCCACGGCCTCGACCGTTGTAGGAGCGACTACCATGCAAGGAGGAGGAAGAATTGTTGGCACTGTTGTCTGTATTATATCCTCCTCTGTCCCCCCTGTCCCCTCTCTCCCGGTCATTTGGACGGTGACCCTGGGTGAGCTGACGTAACTGTTCGTCAATCTGCATCCGCTCTAGACGAAGCTGCTCAACCTCCTTAGAGAAGGTAAACATGAAACGGTAGGAACAGGGAGGGAAAAAAAAGAATTACCAAAAAAAAGTTTTAATGTTCCAGAAATTCAGGCAAATGTGACATTTCTTCACTGCCTATACATGCAAAGTCGTCATGCACACATCTAAATCACATACAGTGCTCCTTGTTCTGTTCATTATGAATGTTGCTAGGCTGCTTCCCTGTGTATAACAAATCTGCCTCAGCTCTTCCTCTAGATGCTGACCCTCTGCAAGAAGCTCCATCAACTCCTACACACAGCGCAAAACAAATGCACACAAAACATGCAAAACAGCCAAGGTCACACACATAAATACATACAGTCCAAATGCATGCATAGCTAAATCTATAAAGCAGAGCAGCAAAGTTATGTCTGTGAGGATTATTAGTATTGTTTTGGTATGTAATAGTCGTATGTATTCCCCATCAAGTATCTCAGCACACATGTTCACAGCATAAACATTGTTTTATTATATGGGTGTATATTGATGTGTGTGTGCAGGTATGCTTATATTCATATACAGCTATGTGACAAAGATAAAGTTATGTAAATTTGATGGGAATGGCCCATCCATTCCCATCAAATTTACATAACTTTATCAGAACTTTAAAAGAAGGGGGTGCACGTGTTTGTTACTTTTTTTCAGTTGCTTTTTATGTATGATAAAAGCGCTCTATAAATAAATTTAATTTATGAAACTTCTCATGCAAAGGAAAGTCAGATTTGGTCTTTGTAATATTTAGAACAGAAGCGTTTAAAGCCCAGACAAAGCTTTAAATTCACTGGCGTCCAATGTTAATTGGGAAAAAAGAAGTGATAAAATCTGGCAAACATGTATCAAAGCAAGCAGTTTCCACAATTTGAGCTCTTACATTCAGATAAGAGATGTGATACTCCAACAAGACCTGAACATTGCCAATGCTCTCCTTAGTGCCAACAAAGGTAAATGGGACCATTCCCTGTGTCAACAAAACACAAATACACAACACGCATGTTAGTATGGGACTGTTGGTACCAACTAACACAACAAACATCTTGTGAATAAAGTTTTAAACATTTTTGACACGTTTAAGTGTTTTCTGAACTGCTTTATGAGAAGCAGTGAGCACACTGCAGTAGCAGACTTACTTCCTGTCTGGGCTGCTTGTTGTCATTGTCTCCTTCTATCTTAACCCTCACCACACCAGACTTGTCCACAATCTCCTGGATGACCTTTCCGTTCTTACCAATCACTTTGCCTAGAGAGAGCATGATACAGGTATGAAAGTGAAAGCTGAAGGAAATATCCAGAGTATGAAATAATCTGTCATTTTCAAAACAGTTTGGTCAAATGTTGAATTTCTTTGTTCCTAAGCAACACAAATGTAACTAGAAGATTTGTTGTTCCAGGACAGCAGTGTGAATGTTTTACATTCATACAAAATGGTTGAACTGTAATGGTAAAGAAAGCTTAAGACATCATGAAAGTTATTATCCGAGGAGATAAATGCACAAATTCATGTTCAAAGACGGCGGAAATGGTGGAAAGTTTAACTGAAATTAACATATCGGTGGAAATGGTGGAAAGTTTAACTGAAATGAACATATTAGAGGTGAAAGTGGTTGAAACCTGATTATGGAATTATTAGCTGAAATCATTATAAAGCTGAAATCATTTGAAGGTTGTAATGTTTAAATTAGAAGTTGTTGAATTAGAGTAAAATGGTTGAAAGATAAACTGAAATGAGTAAAACAGTTTTAAGTGTTGGAAGCTAAACATCAGGTCCAAATGTAGTTAAAAAATTGGTATAAGTTGAACTAAAAGAGAACCAAACAAATGTTTAGAATTGAGAAAGAGGAAAAGGTGTGAGGATTGATGGGGAGAGTAAAGGAGAGATAAGGGTGAGGTGGGAGAGATGAAGGAGGAATAAGAGATGAGGAGGAAAGGAGAAAAGGGCACTAGCCATCCCTGGCCACCACTTGGGAATGCCCCTCTTAGAAATGGGACCCGGATCTGCATGAGAAGAAATCCCCTCAAGAGAGCATAAATTGAAATTGAGGGGTGAAGGAGAGATGATGAGGGAAGGAGATGTGTAAATGAAAAAAGACATGAGGAGGAAAGGACAGATTAGATGGAAAGGAAGGATGTAGAGGAAAGGAGTGATGAGGGGAGAAGCTGCTGCTCTCAGCTAAAATAGGAGTCAAGGAAGAAGAGGAGAGGAGTAATAAGTAAGTAGGAGAGATGAGAGATGATGGGGTATTATGAATGAAGAAGAGATTAAAAGCAAAAGAGAGATAAGGAGAGAAGGAAAAAGGAAAGAAGAGGACACAAGGACAGGCAATGAGAAGAGAAAATATAAAGATACAGATATATAGAATCATCTCCTGAAAGAGCTGAACATTTTGATAGCAAATTTATAGAAATGGGCAGAGGCTTGATAAAGTTATCAAGGAGTTCTGCATTAGGTACTGTGGATGTAGATGAGAGGTCAGCTGCAGTGTTGTCCTGACAACAGCGCAGCTGGTCACAAGTGACAGTTACAAGATCAGAGTGAGTTTAAATCTCCTCCTATGTTACTTTATAAAAGTTATAAAGTATAAAAGTCATAGCAAGCTATTCCCAAACGAGATGACTGTTTCGATACCAAAAATCGTTTGAAGTTGGAAGCAGACAGAAATCGGCTTTAAAAACAATAATTAAGAAAAATAGGAATGAATTGACTTCCAGCATATTGAAAATAACTGATTTATTGTAGGAAAATATTTTGTCTACATACCAACAAGGTTCCTCGGTACCTGGACAGAATCCTCTAGAAACTCCAAGTAGTTCCTGGCCTTCTTTACTGCCTCAGCTGTCTAAATACCAGAGTCAGAGACCCTCATTTAAAATGATGGTCCACATCATGGATGCACATGCATAGTATCAACATATGTTTAGTTACACATATACACTAATACTGACTTAAACAGTTGAAAAATTTGTCAGTTTAAAGCACATAGTTAAAAATATTTGCATGGCCACAAACTGAGCTTTGGACTTTGATCTTGTTTATATGCAACTAAGTTTCACTTTCTTCTTTATTGGGTGAGTTTCACACACAGTACTACCTCTCCATAAATCCTGAAAGTGCCCGTTTCCTCATCCAACTCAATGGCAGTGACACCTTGAACTTTCCTTGCTTGTTGTATGTTGCTGCCATGGCTGCCAATTGCCAAGCCCATCAGATCCGGTCTCACTGTGAACTCCTCCTGGAAGGATGACACCAGCTGCCTGGAGGTCTAAACAAGCATAAGCATACAATTAGATGAAGTTAATCTGCTGAATAAACCTGGGTTTAAAATAAATTGACTCATCAATTTTAAATCAATTCAAATGTAATTATTCTAATATTAACTAATAAAACAACTCTGTACATATGTGTAGAGGAATTTCATGTATTATTAACTTAATTATATGGAAGATAAATAGCTTGTTACATACACCTGTAAACTATTTATACAGTTTATTTCCTCTCCCATAACATCAAACACTAAGACTATGAGCGCCATGTTCAACAAACAGAAAGTTTTGAAAAGTTTAAACTAATAATGAACTGGTAAATGGAGAAAATGATCTTTCAAATATGACATTTCAGAAATGCTTAATGATTTTTCTTCTGACAAACTGACCTCCAGATGTTTTGTGGCTTCCTGGTTGCGCGACATTAGCATCAGCTTGGTTCTGAGGCTGCGTAGGTGCATGTCACTTAGCAAAGACACACGCTTCACTGTAGTCTCGTTGGTGGACTTGACACACAAAAACACAGCAAATAAAAGAAATAATTATGGAAATGTACAGAGAAAAAGGAATTGCCAAGTTATCCACTACATAAACACACTTAGCAGGACATGAGCTAACTTCAAACAGAAGCAGAAAGTCAACATATGGTGGATGTCTGAATACTACAGTTACCACGATCAAAAGCTGGCTGGTCTCAGGGCAGTATGTGATGCGGCAGGCTCCCACAGCCTTCTTAAAATCCTTATGTGCATTCTCACTCTGGCACCTGCAAAATGGGGAAAATGTCTTCAATTTAGTTTTAAATAAAACAAATATATCACGAGCCTGTCATTCTCTAATGTTGATATCATAAGGGCATGATACATACGCTTCTTGTAGATCCTGAGGAACAGGGACAGAGCACTTGTGGAAGGTGTTCTTGGTGATAGCCTTGTTGATGTTGACTGGACGCAGACGCTCAAAGGTTACTATTTCGTTGTAGGTGGCATCACAGGCTGCATACTCAATCACATAGAACTGGAAATATGAGCAGCCTAAGTTAGTAATAAAAAATTTAACTTATTTAACAACTATGAAGCGCAGCCATGTCCAAAATAAATCAGTTTTTCCTTTAATGTCCTTGTTATGTATAGTTCTGTATAACACAGAAACTAAGAACATATTTACAATACTTACATCTCCCTTCATCATGCGGACTTTAGCTAACCACCAACCACAAGGCTCCTGTTCATTGGCTCTGGAGAAGATCTGCAGAGGAGATTAAATAAGATGCAGTGTAAGCCACACACACAGAGAAAAATTAATGAATGAAATGAAAGGAGGAAAAATAAACAACGGCAAGTGTCCACCTCACCTCCACGTCCTCGCCCTCTCCAATGTCCTTCTTGGCATCAGCAGGTGGTGGCAATCTGACTTCACCGAAGGGCACCTGGCGTTCTGGCTGCCAACTAAAGCAGAAATTACTTATTTTATACCCTAATTTAAACAGTTTAGTCTTTCATTTGTTTAGTAAATTTTGAATTTAATGTTTTACAAAAAAAAGAGAAACCTAGAGAAAAGACCCTTACTTGTTCTCAAAGGCAATGGTGAGAGAGTCATCGTGGATATCTTTGACAAAGCCCTGCAAAACAGAGACAAGAGCAGGTGACTGACATGAAGTAGACCCTCTAAAGAAGTCCTGTGGAGTCCTTGAACCCCAGTGGAGATGCCAATCTTTGAGGGGGTAGATGTTTTGTTTTTTAATCAGAGGAGCACATTCTTACAAATGCACACACAAAAGGTTCCACACTAATTCAGATCTCTACAATTGGCAGGACATGAAGCAACCTATCAGTAAAAGCCAGAATGACCATTAATAGATAAAAATAATATAAAAAAGGAAACAAAACTATGATTTTTTTTAACCTTGTTTATTGATATGTTAAAACTACTATTATTTTTATTCAAGAGAAACACTATTTGATATAACAGCCCTTTTTCTATGCTAATTTCTTGAATATTTGTGCAGTCATTTTAAAATGTAGGCAAATATAAACCTTTAGTTCAATCATTTAGGACCACCAGAAAGAAATATAATTTTTCTATTTTTAATTAAATAATTGAAACCAATTACATCAATTTGTTAATGAAAAACGTTAATCTCATTTCTCAATATAACATCAAAGGAGGATCCGTACAAAGCAGCAACAATTAGTTACTGTTATGGCTACAAATCATCTGTCACTCAGTCAGCTTTTCAAATGAGTTTCTTCAGGTATCTGAACCCAACATGGTGGATCAAAATATATGAGATCAACATTTAAACAGCTTTTTTTTCCGTCTCAAAACGTGCTGGGTTGCCTTATTATTAAATATGCTATATATAAATCCTCCTTAACACCTAACTATATTATGACTTAACTGGTCTAATTGGACATTTCGTCTGTAAAGTATTCCAGGTTTTGGAAAAGTTCTTAGCTTGCAAAATTGAGATAAATAAAACCTGTTTTTCCACAACAGAAAAAGAGAAAATATAAACTAAGTTGGCCACTGATTCAGAACCAAAGATGATTCCTGTTATTGAATTTTCAATAAATGGGACTTTACATTGACTCATCCTTTCCCGTTGCACCTGGGGCAGTTGTCTGACACAGTTTAATTTGCCCAATCATGCAGTTGAGATTACTGCTCAGATCAGAAAGCAGTCACTGTTAATTACCTGATAAATTAGACAACTTGGATGACTCATGTGTTATATCTGAATATATATGCTCTTAAGAATAAACGCTAAATTCTAAAGAACATTTATCTTGATGTGAAGAATAGTTTATGGTCTTCGAGGATTTCAGCAGTGTGGTTATCTGGAACATTTCTGATATTCAACGACAGTCAGCAGTTACAGTGTCTGCTCATATAATGGGTCAGGTTTTAATTTGACCACATATTTAAGGTGACAGAGTAAAACTGAATGAATGTCTCATCTACTTCAGTATGTCATCTTGCAGGCAACGTTGTAGACAAAGGCATTGCTGCCTCTGAATTGCCCTCATGCACTATGATGCACTGCAGTGAAACTTATTGCAATCTAGTAAAACCAGGTAAAGAAAGAAAAAAAAACAAATACTAAATTTATTGCGACTTATTGGGCTCTTTTTTTCTTATGACACAATTTGCTTATTGCGCATATATATATATACACACACACACACACACACACACTCATAAACACACACATATCCTGCATCTTCAGAGTGAAATCTTCCTTAAGATGTAATTCTTTCATGGCAGTGTGAACAGGCCGAGTCACATGGTAATGGATATTTTAAAATCCAATATGTGTCACTTTTATATGTGGTTTTTATATCTTATAAATGTTGGATTTTTTTTTTAAATGTGACTGCAGTCTGATCAGTCAAGTGAATCATGCCCTGATGACATCTCTCTTTCCTGACAAAGCAAATGACAAAATGCAGGAATACTGTGGGAACACTTCCACTGCTCTGCAGCTTAAAATCCACCCATAGAAACTACCTATAACATTTGTTATTGATCTATTGAATATTAGGATCACTTCAGGAATGTTGTTACACTGGTAATGTGAGGAGCCACACAAAAAAACCGGATCTGACAAAAATCTGAATTGAGCACCAAGGCTTGGAGTCTGAACGTTGCCTGTCAGTTAAATATAAAGAAAAAATAAGTTAAAAAGATGCCTGTAAAACACGTCCACAGTTTTAAATCACCAGATCAATCTGAATCTCTGGCATCATGAACCCGTAAGGTAACTAGATCTTAATCTTGAGCTGCTGTTGCTTTCATTTTCTTCATGCCAGGTAGCAGGTAAACAAACAGGAAAAGCAAACAGATGTTACACTAAAGGATCCCAGCAGAATGTGGATACTTATTTCCACAAAAGGCAGTTGAAAGGCTGTGACTTCTAACTTTTATACCAAAACAACAGTGGTATAGTATCCCATCATAAATCTTTAATCAATAAAACCAGAACCCACCACAGACGGGGACATTGGGAATCAGAAGTGATTTGATTTCATATTTGATTTAATTTTGTAAAACAGTGCCAATAGTCCATCTCTGCTTTGCACTAAAGGCTCCACTTAACTTACTTTACATCCGATTACCCCCACACAGGTTTAAATGCAGACAACATGATCAGGGCTGTTCAGAGTAATCATTCAGTATTTTTAGAACTGAAACCTGCATAGACTTAAGAGTTTGTAAAAACACCTTAAACAGCTGTTCCAGAAAACAGGAACAAACCACAGAGCTTTCATTAAAGCCATTTAGCAACCTTGTGTGAAAGAATGTGTCAGTAACACCAAATTAAAGTCATGAAATCACACCTACACTTAACCCGAGACTACAAGATGCAGCCTGTATACAGGAATGCATTCATGAAAACAGGGCCAAAATGATTTTGATAAGCTGTGACGATGGTGCTGAATGCAGCAGGAATTTTGGTCTAAATACTAATAACAATAATAACCGGAATACTCTGAGGAAAACAGGTGATACGGTGCGTTAAAAGATGGAGGAGAAACTGAAGCAAAGAAATGCGACTTAAAGGGGTGAGGGGAGCAAAAGAGATGGGAGTTGAGAGAACTTCGGGTTGGGGGTCTATAAATAGTTTCCAAGTCTACGGTATCAGAAACTCTACTGACATAGCTGGACAGGACTGACAAGGAACAGCTGCTATACATGAGCACATGGTAAAGATAGCTTGGGCATGATGAAGTATCAAATAATAGACGGTGACAGACTGGAGCCTTGCAGAGTTAAAGAAGCATCGTGCTTCCTGAAAAATACACACCCAGAAATCCATTACCAATTTCGTGTTGTTACACAAAAGCTGTGATCACACTAACATAATCTAAATATAGAAATAAATACAGCCCCAAAAGCTTCAAACACATTTTTAAAAATGTAAACAGTCCAACAAACTAGCAACTAGCTTACTTTTAGCTCGGGAAGACTAAAGCTAATGTCTAACCAACAAAGCCATTAATAGGTTGTATATTTTAAATAAAGACAGACATGGATTTATTATTTTCCCGCTAAGTTTAATAATAGTCATCAAAAAGTAACAAAAATAGTGACTCGTGAGCTACGTTAGCTTAGCCTGCTAATTTATGCTAGCATTGCTATTACAAGCTAACAACAAGAAGTTAGCTCGATTCTGAGCCACTCAGAACATATTGCTGTGGTCCAATCAGTTTCAACTAACATAATATATTGTTGAAAAAAGTATAATTTGTTCAATTATATTGATAAGCCCCGGTATTTACCTTATAATAAGCGCCGTTGGAGCCACGGACCTCCACCGCCAGTTCTTCCATATTGGACACGCAAAGGATGTCGGGATGACAGGTGTTTCTTGAAGCATCAAGGGTGAACTGAAGGCTGGGCAGTTAGCTTTTCCACTTCATTGTGTTCACTGCTTTTACTCATAACTGTATGATCATTGACTTCCGTGTAATCATTTATGTACATATAAAATGAACATTTTTTTTACTATGAATGTTTCTTTATCAGTACAGCTTCCAGCAGTTAACAGCTGAATAATCTAGATATATATGTTATAAAACAGCCACAGGTGAACACATTGTTACCTAAGATGTTGCATGTAATGAAAACAGTCTTATAATATTATTAATAATTATATTATATTTAAATACTAATAATAATACTAAAGAATATGCATTCAAAATGTGTTTCCAGCTAAATAATCTATTATCAAGACACATTATACTGTTTTGTGTTGGTTTGTTTGTTTGTTTGTTTTTTCTTTTTTAAGTAAATAGCCCCCATGCAGCCACCGGTGGAGAGTCCTGGGTGACTTGCATAAGGACACTACAGCGATAAATAATTGCAAGCCAAATTGCTTGTTGGGCATCTATATAATTTGGAAGTTTTAATGTATTTTACTTCATTCAGGACTTTGGACAGTTATCTCTGTATCCATATTATAGTAACTTAAACAATTTTTTGTTAGAATACCAGAATAACAAAAAAAAAAAAAAAAAAAAAAAAAGAAAAGAAAATGTTTAATGTGTGTTTAACATATTACTGAAAAAAAACTTTTTTTTTTCCATAGCTCATGTAATAAATTGTTTAAACATCGGACAGAAATTAAACTAAAGAATGAATAGTTTTTAAAAGTCAGTGACATTTGAAACAAAAAAAAAAATAGTAATCTTAGCTTTGAACATGTTCTGGTTGCTTAACATTTCATTTTTAGACCTTGTACTGGAACTGTAAGTGCTAGTCAGTTCAGTCATACTATAATATATGTTTTTATGACAGAAAGCATTTCTGTCCTGATGGGAGTTCATCCTACTGAATGAAAACAGTAACTGAGGTTCATAAAATATGTGAAAACTGTGGTCATATGAAGGAGGAAACTGGGCAATGAATAATTTATTCTGACTCTATAAACAAATAAGAACCATCATCAAATATAGAATTTATGTTTCTCACAATAGCTTTTTATTATGTTAATTTGTCACGTGTCAATAATAATAATACATTTTATTTAAAAGCATTTTATTTTTTAGGTCACTCAAGGTCACTTTACAAACAAGAAATAAAACAACAATAAAAAACAATAGTAAAAATAGTAAAAATAAAATGCAAAAAGCGTGGAACAGAGAGATCAAAGAGAGTATCCTTGTTTAAATGGAAGAGTTTTTAGGTGTGATCATGTGAGCGATATATCTGGCATGTTAATGTATAGTAACAGCATTCACCTTGCTTACTAAATTAAAATGTGCAATTTGAACTGAATCAAGGGTGCTTTGTTTTGGAATCAAAAGAATCAGTCATGTCAAGTTTATATATA
>JBAMHX010000016.1:4544928-4566738 GCA_037177515.1 Pseudomugil tenellus | reverse complement strand
TAGGCTGGCGACCTGTCCAGGGTGTACCCCGCCTCTCGCCCTGTGTAGCTGGGATTGGCTCCAGCCCCCCCGTGACCTTGTTCCGGAATAAGCGGTAGAAGATGGATGGATGGATATTAATTATTTGATTCAAATATTTCTAAATTAGTTATTTCTAAAATGCTTTGACATTCCTGGAACCAAGGAAAATTGACAAAATCAGATTTTTCATATCAATGAATTCATGCTATTCAGACTTAATATCTAAGTTTTGGTTAATAAAACTTGATTGTGGTAAATATATTCAATATTTGTGTGGACTGAAAACATTATATTCATTAGCTCTTAAGGGCAATTAAAGCTTCAATGGCATTCATGGACATGAAATTTCATACATAGATGAATAACAAAATAGAAGAAAAATATCCGGATCCTTCCTCATTCATGATAAATGTTAACAGAGGATTTTTTTCTAACAAACAAATAATAATTTATTAGGAATTTAATAGGACTGATGATGAATATGACAAAAATAACATTTGAATGTGTTTTTAAACTGTATTTAGGTTAAACATATGAGCATATGCTGTGAAATACATCATCAGTTGTTGGGATATGTCCACACTTATCCCTACCATGTTCGTTTATTTGGAGAAAAAGGCACCATCAAAACTCATTCCAAGAATGAACAAAATTTAATGAGAAGCTGGAGACAAGCAATTCTCTGAACAGGCATAAATGGAGAACCAGAGATCCACCCTGAGAAATCTACCAATGTCCCCTCTCTGAATTAAAGAAAATGAGCCTCCCATCTGTATTTTACTGTGTAAAACAAAGACACACACAAACCCAAGCAGCTGTTAACACACACACATGCACTCTATAAAATTCCCATACAAACATTTCAAGGTTTCATTTAGAGACAGAGGAAGAAGAACTTGGAAAAAATGTCCTTGGCAGAACTGATTACATCTTCCTTTAAGTTGAGAGTAAATCTTAGTAGAAACTCCCTGTAGATATGGGACATAGGTGGTGCATTCTGTGGTGAGAATTATGTGCTCTATCACCTTCTGTACTGAGAATACATTGATGAAAATAGCATTAGTTAAAAGTTTAACTAATGTAGACTTGTACTCTAACTGCTTTTGTACTAATATATTTATCATGCGTGCGTCTGTTTGTGTGTCTCTATGCAAAAACTGTAAAACCATCAAATCCAACTTTAAATTTTACCAGTTACATTTGCAACAACAACTCAAGTACCAAATGCTACAAAAACCACCGGACTGACAACTGGAAAAACAAATGCGATCAGCAACAAGTCATCTTCGGTGGAAGAAACAACTTCTGCACAAATAAATGACATTGCAACTTCAACAATAATTACTTCAACATCGGCCTTTGCAAAGACAGTTGAGGAAACAGGGGAGACAACTTCTGATGCACAGAAGGCATTACCTACAACCACAACATTGACAGTTTCAGCAATTACATCTGAAACAGAAGCGACGCATTCATCAGCAGCACTTAAAAAATCTATTGCTACAACTTCTGTCCAAGGAACAAACGTAGCTGATGTCCCCACATCAAATATTAGAAAAACAACAGCTTCAGTGAGTGAACCAACAATAAGTAGTGTAACACATGCTTCAACAACAGTTTTCCCATTAACTACAGCTTCAGTAACTCAATTTGAAACAACTAAAAGTATTTCAACAGAAGCTTCACCAACAGCACATGACAAAAATACTGCTCCACCACCATATAAAACCACCGTTTCCCAAACAAAAACTATAGCTTCAGAGACTGAATCTGACACAACCACTAGAACCAAAAATACCTTAGTGAAACCAAAACCAGAGGAATCTACTGCTCAGACTGATGCAACAACTTCTGTTCATGGAACAACCGTAACTGAAGTCCCAACATCAACTATTAGCACAACAACAGCTTCAGTGAGGCAAACTGAACCAACAATAAGTAATGCAACACATGCCTCTACAACAACACATGAGGAAACTACTGCTCCACGGTTGAAACAATTGCTTACCAACTATCTTCAGCTACAACCTAGATAACTACTGCTTCAGAAACTGAATCTGAATCAACAAAAACTAATACCACAAATACGTCAACGACAACAAAAGTGAAGCAATCTACTGCTCTCACATATTCAACAAGTTTTTCCCAACAGACAACAGCAAGTGAAGTCTCCACATCAGCTATATTCCCAAAAACTACAGCTTCAGTGACTCAGTATAATATATCAATACTTAGTTCAATTCCTGCTTCAACAACACTTCAAACTACCGCTCCAAAAACAGATACAACAGCTTCTCCCCAAGTAACAATAGCACCTGCACTCCTTACATCGACTATAACACAGATAACCCCAACAACAAATGTGGAAACTACTGCTCCAACAACTGCTACCCAAGAAACATCAGAAACTGCACAATAACTACCGTATCAACAATTTCATCAACTAATTCTGGAATGAAAGAATCTGAATCAACAATACAAATGGCTGGGATGACTACAGATCCAGAAACAACAGCGTCATCATCTTTTAGAATAGAATAGAATAGAATAGAATTCAACTTTATTGTCATTGCACCTGCAGTACAGAGCAACGAAATGCAGTTTGCATCCATCCAGAAGTGCTTTTTAGCAGTACAATATGTCTCTGCATCCTCATCTGCAAATCCAAATAATTTGCCAGGCAATGCAACGGTTAGCAATAAAACACAAACAAAGGGTAAGACTGCTATATATTATGCTTCTTCCAATTTTTATGAAAGATATTCAGTATATTATTGGTGTAAACATTTTTTAATACTTTCGTGAAGTCTTGAACTTTTTTGACTCTTTGAATTTATTCACATTACATGTTTTGGTATTCGTAGCACACCTTTTAATGAAGTTAACATCTCATGAAGTGATCGACAATGACACCCTCATCAAGCTTATAAAACAGGTATTTAAATCAAAGTGCATTTTAGTCTGTTTCTTCTATCTTATTAATATCGTGCAATAGTTCAGTTTCTCACTATCTTCAGTTTTTCCAGAACAGGATAATTTTTCTTGTTATTACCAGGAAATTAAGCTTGTTTTCTCGAGATAATGAGAAAATGAAAGTGGAATTAGATCTAAAGTGGAAATAGGAGAAGGTGAATAAGCATGTCTTCATGTTAACCTCAATTCAGAATTACTATTCCATGTAAAATCAAAGAACTACTTAATTCATCAATGTTTCTTCTATAAAATATACGTTTCTGCAGCAACCAGTGAGGAGGTTGTATGCTTTACGCTTAGGTTCTCCAGGGTTCCTCTCACATACCAAATACATGCATGTTAAGCTAATTTCAGTCTCTAAATTCTTGCAGGGTGTGAATGTGTCCCAGGCTATATTTTAGTCTGACTGTGTTGGTTCTGTGAAGGACTTTCAAAAGATGAAGGTTCTAACCATCTGGCAGCTCCTATTAAATCAATTATCTTAAGATCACTAACTGCTCTCAGCTTCCAGTGAATTCTATACAAGTTTCAGCAATAATGCACATAAAGGGAAAAGGTTTAAACTTTCGCTCTTTTGTCTCTATTTAGTTTTTCAGAGACCAGATCCTGAACGGGACCGCTCACACCACCATTGTGAAGACAATTCAAAGGGTTAAAGGTGGCTCCTAGATGGTGGTGTAAAGAAGCTACAAATGAAGTGAAACCATACACAGAAATGCTGGTGGCATTGTTTTGAGATAAACTGAGGCCCTGATTTATCTGGGTACTGAATATGCTTGAACTTGTTTAAATATTCATGCATCCTTGGATTCCACTGAGTTTATTCAAGATTAAATGACTGTAAATAAATGTTTGGATTTAAGACTTCAGTCATTGGTTTAGGATATACTTGAACCACTCCATTGGTTGCTGTTGTCATATGTGAATTTGGCTCCAGTTTGTAGTATTAACAGAAACCTGATCTGTCAGAGAGATTCATGTGTGTTAATTCCCAACCTTTGCAACCGGAGAAGTTAATGCCATACCAACAAACCTGACAACCAGGAAATGATCATGCATTGCTCACTCACTTCCATTGTATAATACACTAACAAAGAAACTGGAAACAAAAACCCTGCTAGACTGCTGTAAAACTTTGATTACTGTAACCTGATATTAGGTCATCAGTCATCAAACTTTCCCATGCAAGCTAATTTATAAAACATTGTATTAAGTTGAATGATCTATTGTCTGATAGTGCAAACTTAATTTTCCCTTTATAAGTTTGCTATAAGATTATAGGAAAGTATAACAATTTGGAGGAGGGAATAAACTTTATATCTTAGAAATTTATTTCCATTACAATAATTTCTGGGTGAGAAAGTTTTAATGGTTTTTCACTTCATGTTACTTGAGAGTGCTGGGGTTGGGCTTTACAATTCATTGAAATATATTCTCCATATTCTATATCAGCTTCTAAAAGGTGGTGTCTTTATGAACTGTACTTTCATTTGTTCTTTCACAGTTTTTAAATAAACTTTATTCAACAATTGATTTAAAACATATAGTCTTAAGTAAATTTTCATTATTTAAAATTTTTATGAAAAAGAAACATACATAACATTGAGCTTTTGTGTTATTCATTTCCTTTAGATATCTGATCATAAAAGGTATGTTGTCAGACTCTGCAGATCAAGTGGCAGCATGACATTGTGCTGGTAAAAAGTTGTGTTATGTGTTCTGAGTTTGCAGAAAAACAATAAAAATACTTTAAAATACAAAACATGCTGAGTTCATAAAAAAGAAAGCTCACTTTCCTGTCAAAAAAGTAGGTCACTGTCTAATCCACAAAAAAAAAAAAAAAAAAAAAAAAAAAATCACATTGTATTGTTTTTGGTATCTAAAATATGGTTCCTCATCTTCTAAAAGTCACTACTGTACATATTGCTAAAATATTTTGTGCAGAGCTGCAATAACAAACAAACCAGTAAATAATTAAAATTAGTTAATTAAACATTGAGCATCCTTTCAACTTTAGAAGGAACCAGTATCCAAGAGGACCTCAATTTCTAATCAAGTAATCCCCTGTGATGCTTTCCTCTCCATCTTCTCCTGCAGTTAGTTGCGTTCAGCTCAGGGTCTGATGCAGAGCTCTGCGCAGCAGCACCAACAGGTCTCCAGTCTCGGTTACTCCTCTCGGCAGGAACAGCTCCAAAGACTGTACAGAGGCGTAGGGCAGGCACACATCAGATTTGCTCAAAACCTGGTAAAATAAAGTCACAATGAGGAAAATCTTTCATTAGTTTCAGTTAAAGAAGCAAAAAGAAAGAAAACAAATGTACAAAAGTCAATTATATTTTAAATCAGGGCTGCGTGTCAGCTGAAATGTTCATAGTTGGCATGCCAATAATACTGGCTTAATCATTTTCTTCTGCCTCTGCGGTATGATGGTTTTTTTCTTTTTTAATTTGCTTCCTCATCAAGGTTACAAATCCTCTACAAGCAGACATGAATGCAAGCCATTTTCAAAATATGTAAGAAAATAGGGGTGTTGTGTGCAATGTATGATCAAGCAACAGAAAAAGTTGCAAATATTTACGAGTCAGTAGTCAACATTTAAGAAATGGTGTCATTCTTTGCTCAACAAACCACTTCTAAGTGCATATCTGAGCTTTATAGAAACGAGGAATAATCCAACAAAATCATTGAGCTATGCAACATGTTAATGACTAAAATTGGGAATAATCCACTCATGGCTGGTAAATATGCAGAAAAAGGTAACCGATCACCTGATGCTCCTTATGTGAGCAACATGTGACATTGTTTCATGGAAAACCTGGGAAAAGCTGACCAGTAAGGGAAAATACAGAAATGGTACGATAAAATATTTCTAGTTGGCAGCAAAGACGAATCTCAGCAAGTATTCATTGAAGAAAAATAAACTTTTCATTTTGGTCCAGATATGAGGCACAAGAATTCTTACAAATACATTTTCTGTTAGTAATCATTCAAATTTTGTAGCCAAGAACTAAAGACTCTATTTATTATTTATTCTTAAATTCATGACAGTCATTTGACTTTTTTCAGGTTTTCAGAAGCTTTTACTTTTTAAAATCCCCAATACAATCATTGCTGGTTAAAACAGGTTATACTAGCGAGTTATAATTGTTATAACCAGTTTCTGTTGTACTGGTTTATTCACTGGGGTTGGGAGTTACAATGTACTTCAATATTTCTATTATATTCTCCACATTCTATTATCAGCTTCCTAAAGATGGTGTCCTTATCAACTGTACATTTTTACCTCATTCTTGTCCTTTCAGAAAGTTTTGAAATAATTCATTTAAAGTGTATAACATTGAGTAAACATACATTATTCAGAAATTGTAAAAAAACAAACAAAAAAAAAACCCATCAAGATAACATTGTACTTTTGTGTTATTCATTTCCTTCAGATATCTGATCATAAAAAGGTATGTTGTCAGAGTGGTTCTGTAACTAAGTCACACCATGTATGTTAAAAGTTGTGCTATGTGTTCTGAAGTTTGCAGAAAAGCAATTAAAATACTTGAACTAAAACAAAACAAGCTGAATGAATAAAATAAACTACATTTCTGTCAAAACAGTTCTCTGTATAATCCACAACAAAAATATCCTAATCTCCGTTTTATCATCTAAAATATGGTTCCTTCCTAATCTTCTAAAAGTTGCCACTGTACATATCACTAAAACATTTCGTGCAGAGCCGTAATAACAGACAACCATTAAATCATTAAACTCGGTTAAACATTCTGCATCCACTGATCCCTAGAAGGAAGTAGTTTATAAGAAAATCTCCATTTCCAGTCAACGAAAGCTCCCTTTGTTGTTTACCTCTCCATCTTATCCTGCAGTTAGCTGTGTTAGCCTCAGGTTCTGGTGCAGATAATATTGTATAATAAAAAAAAAAGTAATAATCCTTAAAACAGTCCTCACTTCTGATTTTTTTTCATCAAAGATGCTCTTTAGTAGATGCTTTTTAATGTTTAGATTTTTCTGGCAAGAACTTTTGTATGTAAAGTAAAGCCAGGCTGATACTTAAGATGATTATCAGTAGTGGAGACCCAGGCATGCAGAGCCAACGGATATTGAAAACTGAACATATATTCATCAGACGTCACAAGGTTTTAAACAATAGTTAAATTAAACATTGTGTCCCAAAGTCAGTAAAATTGATCTATTTTAACATACTCAATGTTAAAGTAGTTCCCTGAGCTTGCAGAAGACGATTTTAAAGCTTTTACTTCTTTCATGTCAACTGTAAATACCTGGGAGTAAAACTGTAGGGATATCAGTTTGGGGAGGCCAAGTGGAGGAAGATGATCTGCTCCTGTGATGAAGATTAGCAGGTCTTCAAAAGAAAAATCTGTCCGCCCATCTGATTGTGCAAAAGGAAGACATGAGGAAATCAATATATTCCCTCTTTCCAATTTGAAACACCTTAAATAGTGTTCTCCCTACCAAACCCTTATCATCTCTGCATCTTCCCATTCCTTCACACTTACCACTGACCAAAGTGAGGATCGTTTCCCAGTTTATAGCTGTGGTTTCCTCAGCTGCCCTCAACTCAGAATCTGGATCACTGTAGCAGACAGTGAAGAGCCGTTTGAACTGCTTCAGGGTCAGAGGCTGCTGCTGTGTACTTGTCATCACTGGGAGAAACATCTCCCAGTGGGACTTCACCAGATCCCACAATGCTCCACAACTGTTGAGTCCCTCAATGAACTGGGAGATCATGCTGGCCACCCTGAAGTTCAGCAAAAAGTAAAAGTGAGCACAGAGGACGGTCATTTCTCTGCAGGTATACATAGTAAAAGAAGAAGAGGAGTATAAACAACTCGTATGACATGCGTGTCCCACCTGTGGTAGATGTAGTGCTTTACCAAGCGGGCATAGATGGCTGGTATTTCATTAGAGCAGGCTGAATGGATTCCATGAATCCCACAGCTCAACACCCAGTCACACAGAGCAGGAGACAGTAGCTTTGTATCATTACAACTATGCAGCTGCAATAAGAAGAGTTCAAAATGAGCAAAAAGGAAAAATAAAAAACATAACTCTCCCAGTGCTTCACTGCAGGTTGGATAAATCAGTAATTTTTTTTATATATGGTTCTTTATAAAGTCATTCACACAGGGAAAAAGGATTTCCAGAACATTTAAAGGCTGCATTAACACTAACATTAATAATAATAATATTTTTTATTTACAAAAAATAGTAGAGCTATAGGCCTGCTAACGTTTGTGTTAACCACCTCTTGTAAGCGAATCTGTGCTTCTGCATCAACAATGTCTCTCCAGTTGAAGTCCTGCAAAGATGGAGTCTGACAACACATCAGCTGTGCAAAAGAAAAACAAAATAATCATGATGAGGCAGAATAGCGATAAACAAAATGCTGCAATGCTTTAAGTTATCTCACATTTAATGTCAGTGCTCACGTCTGTACTTTAAAAAGATATTAAAAACACACATATGCACAGCACCAAGTCTTAAATGCTGCTTTATTAAATATACATGAAAAAGTTCTGAAAATTGTGTGGATGCAGGCTGGTATTTAATTCCCGGCTCCTGACTGCTCCTCTTTGAAAACAACAACAAAAATATAATAAATGCGATCTATGCACCAAAATGGGGGGTTGAAAGATGTCAAAATGTTGCATATTCATATATAGATGAACTATATTCAGAAGATGATCCGCAACTTTTTCCTTTTTTGGTTTAAATTACCATAAAGGTTGCAGAACTGTACATATAAACATAATATTTGATAAGACTGTGATATCGAAACCCAAAATTGTATTATAAAAAGAAAAACACTCAAATCAAGATTGAAATTTAAAAAAAGGGGAAAATAGTTAAAAAAAAGTTCATAAGTTTTATTTAATATTGAATAATGTTAATGAAATAAAAACTGATCATTTTGTGTATCCTTGAGTTGTTTTATATTACAAATTAACTTTGGATTTGGAGAGAAAGAACATTGTGGAATATTAACATTTTTTCATAAGCAACCAACCTGGTAGAGCGCTGGGTGTAGACAACAAGGTCCCGGCCCCCCCTGAGCTAATGACCAGCCAATGAGAACACCTGCTTCATAATACTTCCTGTCTTCAAGAGCTGTGAGGTCGTAACTCAAGAGTAGTCGCCCCGGACGACCCTCAAAAACACAGCTCTGCTGGAGTTCCAGTAGAGTCAACCTGTAGGAGAAAATATCCAAAATTTACTCATAACTCGATTTATTTTAGTGAAGATAAAGACCTCTGCCTTCTGATCTGAGATTAAATTAATTCATTCCATTATCTTGCTGTTTCATAGAGAAATGGATCATTATTGGTTTCCACTTTATTAAATGTCAAAATCTCTTATTTTTGGCTTATTTATTTTGAAATTAATTACTATTTTGGATTGCTTGGTAAAATCTCAAGATACAGCAATGGGCATCATTTTTTTGTGTGTCTGTCTTTAGCTTACAAGGACTTTTTCAGCTCCCCATTTTGAAAAAAAACACTTTGGGTCCATTTCAAAAATGAAATTCAACAAACCCTGAATTTGAGAGTTAACTCAGAGTTGGCAATACATGAGAGGAGAAACTCAAAGATTCCCATTTCACAACAGCTGCTCAGTGTTTTTAACACCAAGAATGTCATCCCGAGTTAATCATGTGTGGCAAGACTTTAAAAAGCCATTATCAATGCAACCCAGTCACTATGGCAACCGCTGAAGAATAAAAAAAGGTCTTCATTCTAATGCAGACGTACGGTGATTATGCAGCGGAGTATTGGGGCCACCCTGAAAAAAATTATTTGTGAAGGGATTTTTTTTGTTCTCCCTTCCTCACTATAAAATTAACTTTTAAATGGCAAGAATAAAGTCGAAAGACAGGAAAAAAGTCGAAATACAATTTCAAGAATAAAGTTGCAATGACGAGAAAAAAGTGGAAATACAGTTTCTTCATGACAAATACTTATTATAATGCTATGTTTATGTGCTAAATGGGAAGGAATTTCCTTGTTGCTGAAGCCTCTAAAGTACACGGTCACCCGCTCAACCACACTAGGCTTTGTGTTTTATAGCTGGTTCACATTAATCTGAAAAACTTTAAGTTAATGTCAACTTATTTTTATTTTATTCTAAAAACTGTACTTTGACTTTATTCTCGTGATTTCGACCTTATTCTTGATACTGTATTCCGACTTTATTCTTGACATTTCAAGTTTATTCTCAAAGTGAGGAAAGGGGAAATAATTAATCCTTCACCAATTCTTTTCAGTGTGACCCTAATACCCCGTCGTAGTGAATAAAAGCACATTTTCAGGAAAAAGGTCAAGACTATTCAAATGTTAAACCGTGTGCGCGTTTGGCTTTATTGGTGATGTACAGCTTGATGAGAGCATGAATATATTTTAGGGACTGCAGTGAAAACTGGTAATGCTCCAATAGATGCATTTCCAGGAATGAAAAAAAAAATCTAAATCTGGGCCTAATCATGATACCATGACACCAATTTACCTGTGAAGAAGCACATCCTCTTCGTCAATAAACATGTCATGATCACAAAAGACGAGTGACTAAGTGAGTGGGATTTTAATTAAAGGAAATTGAGCGCAAGTACTACTGAAAGGGGAGGAGACTGAGATAAACTCAGGGTTTCAAGCACAAAACCTGCTCCCGACCAGGTTAGTTTTAGAGACACTGTTACCACAGAAACTGACTCAGAGTTACACTTAACCCTCTTTGTGAAACAAGCCAGCGTTTGCAAGAAACTCTGGTTTAATTAAACCTCTTCCTGAAACCAGAAACCCTGAGTTGGCCTGATTTCAGGGTTAATTAACTCAGAGTTTTTAGAAAACCTGCTTTGTGAAATGGACCCCTTTGCCGTAGATCATCTAGTTTGATCTCAGGGTTCAGTAACATGCATAATTTCACATTTTTACAACACACAAAGTAAACTGTAAAACACTTGGAAAATAAAGATAGAATGGATGAAGCAGAAGCGCAAAAAAATTAGAATAAATTGACAGCTTAGGGTGTATGATATCACCACTGATTAAAACACACAAAAATACGCAGCTGAATTTGAAATGAAGCAATCAGAACCTGAAGAACTCCTTCAGAGCTTCTTTATGTCCGCTGGTTTTGTCTTCACTGAAGGCGACGGTAAGTTTCGACCTGAAGCGGAACCCGGGCTTCCTCACCGCTCTCAGAGCGCTGTGGAGCACATCTTCTCTCCTCACCTGGATGCGAGTTTCTACATCTACATCCATGTTCCCATGTCTGAATAATCTCAGAATGGTGTCCAGGTTGAGCATGAGCTGTGGAAGAGAGACGCAGGATAATGATCTTTTTCTTCACATCTGTAGGATCCAGCTGACATGGAGGATAAAATGGACTTACCCTCTGTGGTGTCCTGCAGACACGGGGCTGGACTTGTTTCACCAGTTGCTTGTTGCCCACACAAAGCTCCATCCTGAAAATGCAATCGGGTATTTAATAAGAACGCAATTTTGAAACCTTTCTTAGGAATCACTTTCTTACCTGTTTAAGACAGGTGGTTCATTTGGTGAACATTTAGATTGAACCTGCTGGCAGAAGACTTATGATGCATCACCGAATATGCGTATAACAAAATCATCAAGCTGAATTCCCTACACACTGAAAGCACACTACAAAAACTGGCTTTAAAAAACGAGAAAAAAACCTACATAGGTTAATTTTGCTTGAAATAAGATAAAAATTCTTGTTCTGTTGGCAAAAAATTAATATTATTATTTCAAAGAACATTAACCTGTCAAGATTCCCAAAACAATTAAGAAAAAAAACCCTAAGTAACAATATATATCTTACATTTGAAAAAAATAAGCATGTGTATCCTTTATTTGAGATGTTTAATCTTACTTAGATTTTAGTTTTAGCAGTGCAATATGAAGGAGTGCACAATGCCACCTCAGTTTTTATGCAAAAGGAGATCATAGTGCTGCAGGGACAAAAGCACTCTCACTACAAACCAAAGGTAGCTAATCAAAATTGAAAATATGCAGGGCTTTTGCGAGTACCTGTAGGTAGTTGTGGTGACTGAGGATGTACAACGCACCATGTGCAGAGATCCTGAGCACCTGCTCTCCAGTCCAGCCCTCAGCAGGAGTGTCTGGGACAAAAAGTGCTCTGGAGCCTTGCACACACTGGAGCAACACAAGCCACCAAATATAAAGCAGAGAAGATATGCTCATAGTAACACAACCCAAACAATTACATCTATATTGGGAAGTTAGTTAGTAGATCTCTCACACACTTGTAGGTATGTGAAGGAAAACTTTTGTCTTGCTGTTTTGACAAATTGTCCCTGGAACAGCAGCGCTAGTCGGCTCTCCATCTGACTGGCTGACCAGGCGACATCAATGGTGATGCGAGCAGTAAGTCCCACTGCCAGAGCGGCTTGCTGGTTCATTTCTCTGCAGGAACAGATAAAAGGAGGTAAAATCTACTCGGATTACCTTATTTAACACATTTACCTCTAGACAAAAGTTTTCTGATTGAAGTGGCAAAGTTCCCTCTTGCTATACTAACACAAGATGTCCTCCCCACCTCTCCAGCTGGGCCACATAGTGTCCTCTGGGGAGACAGATCACGTCTTTAACCACTAGTTCAGTCTTCTGTGGAGTCAGTCTCCTCCATTTGACACGACAAGATTTGTTCAGGGACGGCTGAAACAACACATTTTAATTTGTAGCATTAAAGTGGATCCACATTGAACACGGAAACGATGCATCAGCTGAACAAGCCAACATGGCAGACACGTTGATGAAAAGACAAAGCATAAACACTGCACCAGAATCTGAGCATTTAGCTTATCCCTGGAAATGAACCCAGAATAAAAAAAATAAATGAAATTCTGCCCTCTTAAAATGTGAAACAAAGAATATGTTTCCAAAGTTTTCTCTCATCTAAATGTATTTCTATTTGAAAGGATCACAGATTAAAAACACACAGATACTGCATCAAGCATCCCACTGAGATGGTGTGAGACTCAGTGGTCATGATGGTAATCATGTAGGCAGGAAAAGTTTAGGCTTTGTGTTTGCATGTTGATTACTGTTCTGAGCCGTGATGGTAAATTTATTTGGATGCATTGGAAAATAAGAACTGAGAGGACATACCGGGCTCACGATGGAAGGATCACCTGACTTTATCTCCACTAGCTCAAAATCTGAAATACTGACAGGAGGAAACGACTGCACAGAGGGAAAGAAAAAGAGAATGAATAAAAGAAATGTGAGTTGACTATGCTGAACGATGACCCTCTGAGAGGAAGTTGTGATTTCACATGTAACAAAATTAATAAATATTCATAAAGATAAAAAGTTGTTTTACACTGAGATGTTTTCATTAATCATATACACATACATCCTCATCACTGACCTCCATCTCTATCTCCATCTCATCACCTAGGTCCACAACATGGGGGATGTGTCGAGGCTCCTCCTGGACCGGGCGCTTTGATGTGGGTTCAGCTTTTTGTCCGTGTTGGATATGTGATCGTGGATCTTCCACAAAGTCAGTGACTAGAGGATGCTCCATGTTTCTCCATCTCTGAATTTAGGAAGGAAGAGAGTAGAGACAAGCTTATTTATCAAACCAACTAGTCACAGATTCTTCTGACAGGCTCACACTGTGTTTTGGGATGGAAAAGGCAGGAAGGACTGATAGGCTGGAATTTCTGTCTTCACCTGTAAACAGTTGTCTGAAATAAACATGTTGGTTTAATGAGGAGGTTGGGAGTCATTCATTTATTTAGCATAAGCAAAAGTGTCCAAAATCCTCTCATAAGGTGCTGCTTATGAGAGGATATCAGTTTCTATGAACACTCTGAAACTATGCAGTTTTCATGAGAATGCACAGTTCAGGAAAATTTGCTCCAACAACGAAAAAGGGAGTTTTGTAAAAGCAATCAGACCAGATATTACAGTGAATATGATCAGATCCAAAAGGCATACTAGGATTAAAAAATATTCACATCTGCATTGTATTTACCATCTGTAACCAGTTTAAACTGGTGTTTTATGTGCACACCTTGTAGTGGGAAAATAATTACTTACAAAGTGACCAACAAGGAGAAAAGAGACACAAGAAAATACATACAAATACAATTGAATACATAAATTTATTCATTTATAAAAACTAAAAATACATAAATGATTAAATATGTGATTAAGATATAATTTAACATAAAATCATTCCAAAATGGCTGCAGTGCATCATAAAAGGATTTTATGTTTCAGCTTTAGCTATAAACACTGATGGGACGTTAATAATGATGGAAATACTTTGGTGTGAAGATAAAACTCCATTCTTAATCTTATTCTTATTTTCAAACCATGGTAACTAATAAATAAAAGCACTTGTATATAAATATTGCCTTTTAAGCAGTCACATGTTACAATCAGCTGACTAGCCAGCAACAGGGTGAAATAACATGTTTTTAAATCATTTAATTTGAAATTAAACACATTCAATTAATTAGGAAGAAAATGTGTTATTTAAATAACATAAATCATAAATATACATTTGGTTAATTAAGTTATATTCAATTCCAATATCACTTCAAGACACATACGTAGTTAGTTATCAAATCAATTAATATGTTGCAGGTTTATTAGATTAATAACATTAACTCATTTTTTTAATACTGGATTTGTGTATTTTACTAACATTTCTTTTTCCTTACAAAAAAGGAAGAAATTTTATTTAATTTTTTTTTTTAAGTCAAAATATTGGTGTAAGAGACATGTTATCTCACAAACCCACCTCCTGGTCTTGTGACTCCAGGTTGAGGTTTGTGTTTATTGGGATTTTCACATCTACACTGGTTTTATTGTTACTGATTCTCCGTAAACGTTTGGATTGTTGTTGTTGCTTTAGTTACAGTTAAAATCTGTTGCCAGCATTTAGTGGGTTCACTATATGTGGGACACATTTCTGTTAGAAAGTATTGATCTAAATAAAGATAATCACCCTGAGTTGAGTCAGGACACATTTCCTCATCAGAAATCAGCAGTCAGACATTTCTGCCATGAGAAGTACGAGGAACAAAAATCTTCTAGATCTAAACAAGTTATCAGTTGACGCCTCACATGACACTTAACCAGATTGTGATGGAATCAGGAATAATCAGATGTCGCATGCAAAATGACCCAGTGATGCATTTAAATTCAATTCAACTTTATTTGTATAGTGCCATTCATGACTATGTTGTCACGGCGCTTTAAAGAGATCAAATTAAGTAAATTCATTTTAGTAAAGACTATGATTTATCAGGCACAATGTTGCATTTAGAGGCTCTGAGATGATTAGTGTTTGAAACTGATCTGGAAAATATGACTGGGGGACATTTATTGGTGTCAGTGAATGTTTCAGATTTAGACATTTTTAGTTGTTTCATTCACTTTGCATCTGCATTAATGTTGTGTTATAGCAGACAAACCTGGTCAGAGTAGTTTTGTTCCTTCTCTTTTGTCTTGATGAGCACACAGCACTCCTCTGAAGAAAACAGCTTCATCTCAATGCTCTCTGTGATGGCCAGCAGCACCGCCTTCCTCTCACCCAGCTTCATCTTGTACACACTTCCTCTTTACTTTTCTTCCTTTTCCAGGTTATCTGACTTGTATCTCTGGTCGGGTTGTCAGATCAGCTTTTCATCAATAAATCTTGCTTTGCTTTATATATATACCTGGGCTCAGTCTTTTTGTCCTGCTTGATTACTTTACTGCCAACAGGGTTTTCTCTTCACACTCCAGTTTACAACCTCAGTAGTCAAATCTCCTGAATTCCAGGTGAATCTGTCCTTCCAAACATTTGATCAGCTGTACTCTCATTTAGTCAAGCTGATTTGTATCAGTTTCTGAAGCTCTGGTTGGGTCCCAGTTATCTCCTCAGGCTGTGATTGGTTCTTTGGACAAAATGGAAGCTGTAATTGGCTGAGAAGTTTGTTTAAAAAAGTACTTGTTAGGTCAGCAGTATTTGTAGAAGTTTAAAATGTGAACCTTTGCACTTTGGCTTTTATTATCAGACACTTTTGTTTTAGTGATAATAGAATTTTGTTATCGGGGTTTGCAGAGGACCAGTTTAAAAGGTGACAACATTACTGACGCCATTAACTCATCTTGGTACATGTCATGAGATTAAGCTATTGATTTAGACTAGTGTATTGTAGGATAAAATACACTATACAAACATTATTGTATATCAGACTCAACTCTTCATTATATTCTATATTTGTTTGTTGTATATAGTAAAAATGGATCCCCATTAACTGTCTCCAAAGTGGGACGAGCTAAACTTCCTGCGGTCCATACATAGACGATACGTACATACACAAGATACAAATCATAATTTAAATCCCTGTATATCAAAAACAGTTTAACATTTCAGAAATTATTCAATAAACTCATATAAATAAAATTCCTAATTTCATAAATTGGATTTATCGGTTTGCTGCTCATAGATTTAAATAGTGCATGCATAGATGACACTTTAAAGATACTTTGCTATGGCAACATCAGTTGACCATCATCTATTAACCTTGTAAAAGGAGAATAAACCTGGTTACCTCTGATAATTTGGTCGTAAAAGAAAACAGGTTGGCATTGTAAGCCATCTCATTTAGAGCTGATGGTGCATTCTGGTCGTGCTTGTTACTATAGGAACATAGAATACTAACCTGGAAGTTCTGTTCTGGGCAATTTGTCACTTCTTTTGAAGACCATACCAGTACACGTTAACCCAGAAGACATCATATTATACACCTGTCCCACAATGTTTGAGTTGGAAAGATTCATTTCCTTCAAAACTCATCAAACCTTGATTTTAAGCTTGTTTATTTGTGTTCTTATTCAGCGCTCAGCTTTATCAGGCCATTATTAAAATATCTTGAATTTGGTATTATACTCACTTCAATGTATACTATTAATTGAAATGTTTTAAATCTGTACACATTTTAATACATGTGAAATTATGTATTTATATTATTTATTCATCATTTGATAAATGCAAAAATGCTTCAGTTTTCCAAAAAGACAGGAAAAGAAAATTGGGAAATTTGGGAAAATCAATATAAAGCAAACAAAGAAGAAAAGATTCATTTGTACGACCTATTTATTGTTGTTCTGACCAGCTGATTGAACAGCTGATGAGTCAACTACAAAAAATATTCATAATTAATACAGCTCAAAAAAGCTTATCCAGTAGTCTGTGTAGCTGAAAATAATAAATATAAAAAGTTAGCAGGTAAACAAAAAGCATAAAAAAATTCCTGAACAACTGGAAACAGTTTGTAAGTTGATTTAACAGCATCTAAACCTAAAAACACACGACTCTCTGAGCTTTTAGATACTGCTGGATCATCGTTTCGCTTGCTAAGGTCTATAAACAACACCCAGAATAATTTAATGTTCCTACACAACAGCCAAAGCCGTTTTTTAAATGCTTAGTGTTATGTGTGTTTCTCAAGCCAGAAAAGGTTTCTGGCTGCAGGTCAACAGGTGAGGCAGGAAGTATGAAGCTGTCCCATCATCAGGAATGAGCTCCAAGAACTCTGCAGGAGACGTCTCCATAGCGACAACAACCAGCGTCTCTGTTGGCATGGAAATCAGTTACATCACAGGAAAACCAATATAATCTGTGACAGGGCTTCTACTCCAATTACACTTCATTTCTGTTTAAAATATATCCTTTTAGATATGCTTATTATATATTTCTATTCTATTATTTTACAGCAAAGAGAATATTTGTATTATAAAGCCCTTATTTTTCTGTTCCCAGTAACTACAGGCTGACTATATTTAAAAGCTGTTACTAAACCTGCTAAACTTGTTCAGATACTTTGTTAGAAAATAAAAGATTAAGCCAAATAAAGAGAACCACAGAAAAGTAAAGCTCCACTTCCGTTATTGAAGACGTCTACCTTTGAGAGCACCCAGCAGGATGCTGTTGTCTGAAGCTGCTCTTGTTCGGTTGCAAAGCTCAGGAAGCAGCTTCTGCCACCAGAGAGCCTGTAAAGGTTAACAAATCTAGTTATATGGAAAACACGGTTTTCAAATGAATAAACAGAATCGTAACAAGCAACAACAGTGCGGGTCTTCACATATCAGGGTTGTTTTCACTACACACCATGTGTTTGTCTTGTAACTGGTGGTTGGCATAGGCAATGATGGCCTGAGGACATCTGTCAAGCAACCGCTCAATGCTGGTGGCGTACTGCCCTCTTCTGGTGGAGCAGAGGAGGTGCAGACTGAAACCCCACAAGGTTTCCTCTGACAGCTGCTCCAACAGAGGCATGACGGAGCCGATGGAAAGAGACGGACCGCACAGCAGAGACTGCACACAAACACAGGCACCATTCAAAATAAAGAGAACCACAATAGGGTAGAAACTTTAGCACAAAACGAGTTGTGGTTGGGTTGGTTAGTGCCTTAGTTTATATACAGATATAGTTTATACCTATATTTTTTTCTTCCACATATCTTTGTAAAAAAAAAAAAAAAAAAAAAAAAAAAAAAAAAAAAAAAACAAACAACAAAAAAAAAAAAAAAACAAGCTGGGATGCACCTCAGCCATGAAAGTTATAATGTAAAAAATACATGCGCATATACACACACACATTAAAAATAATCCAAATATGCAGCTTTATCTTTTTAAAGTTGATTATGCTTTCCCAATCAATTTCAATAAGGGGGGGGGGGGGGGGGGTTATTTATAATGTTTTATGTGCCGTGTCATTGTCTGAGTGTGATCCTCCTGCAGGACCTGTTTTTCATCATTTTAATCCTGTAAGGGTTATTTGGAGTAACCATCTCTAAAATACTTGTACAATATACCACGTTGTCCACAAAACTAACCATTTATGTGCAAACTCATTCCAACCTTGCTTCCTATGTTCACTTATTCTACCAAGAATAAAACCTGGAAAAAAAAAACAAAACTTAAATGTAACAGCTCAAGATTTGTTAGTGTTGAATCGTGTGACATCTACACTTGATCCTATTTATTACTTTTCTCAATTAGTTTGTGATTCAACTTTATTTTGACTAATGAAAAAAAAAAAAAAAAAAAAAAAATAGCTTAAACTTTCAGACAGATTATAATGCAATAACTGTAAAGGCATACATACCATAGGGTGTTTGTGCTGTTACCACCCAGCCAGAGGCAGCTTTATTCTGCTCTCCGGTTTAGCCATTACTTGTGGGAATTTCTTCGCTTCCAGCCAACATATTGCAATAACAACCAGCTTAAGGCTGTGCCGAGAGCTGCTGCTGCCCTGAATGTACAGTTCTTCTATGTGAATATGGGCCATTTTAATTGAATTTATTTTAACATTTTAAGTACCAGGAATAAGTGTGTTTAACATATCCAGAGGGAATGACTTACAAAATTATTCAAGACTTTTCTAAAGGCAAATGAAAAGTTTTTTTTTTCCTGTCATGCTGCATTTAGACTCTGTCTCTTTCTTTTTTCATTTCATACTATTATGTAAACCAGAGGTCCATTCAGTCCAAGTAGTCTCTATCTAGTTTTCCTTAGTTCATACAGGAAACAAAAAATAAGACATCATTTAAAGATTCTAAACCTGTTAAATTATTTTAACAGCTTTAGAATTAGGAAATTTCAACAAAAGACATGACAGAAAAAGATAAAAGGACAGAACAATCTCCTTTTCAAAACCTGAACTAGAGATCTCTCAACACATTTTTGATACATCGTTAATAACAAATTAATCAAACAGACAAAGATAATCTATACTGAGGTTGAAAAAGGCCTTTTTTCATCAATACTGCAGGAAAAACTAACCAACCAACTTCAAGGAGGACTATCACAATCCAGGACTATCCTTATAAAAACCACAGTTGGCTGAATTGTTCCTCTAAATGCATTTATGTAAAATATGTTAATAATGTTATGAAATAAAACCACTGAATGTCGCGATCAATCCTTGCAATCAGAAAAAAAAGACAGCCTTTGCAGTCATCAGAACTACTTATTAGAGTATTAGCCTCACTGTGTTGTGGGGTCTGCAGATGATGAGGTCCAATGAGTGAACAGAAAAGGCTGCTTGCAAACATTTAAACCAAACAAGTCAATATGACTACAGGGAAGCAGTTGATGAGAAGAGGGCAACAATGACATGCAGACTGTTTATTAGGGTGGGATCAGAAACTGCATCTGTAAAATAAAAATTTTCATAAAAATTTATGAAAACAAAGCAGGACAGAAAGAAGAAAAATGAGGCAGAGGGCTCTTTAGTCGGGGGAAAAAAGGTGTACAGGGGAAGCTAGAAACAATAATGGGCTGACATGAAACATAATCCCCTCTGTCTGCGATTTTATTGGCAGCCCCTCCAAAGAATGGTGGCTCCCCTATTATGACTTAACACATCAAAATCGCAGCATAGCACACACAGAAAAGGCCACCTGATGATAAACACAGCAGACAGCGTCAGAGGCTTTATCTTCTAGCAGCCTGCAGCTCGACACACGTTTAATTTGGCCTGCAACAATCGATTCTGTCCCTCCTTACGGTTGCTTCAGTCGGTGGAATGAAAACAGACCTTTCGGTAAAGAGCAGGTCTCAGCTGGCAGGCTATGTCATGGAAAAAAAAAGAGGAAAACAGGGATAGCAAGACACTCAAACTGTAGTTGACTACTGAACATCTTTGCATGTCTTGACAATATCCAATATTATATCAGGCCTTTCAAAGCAACAAATTATAAATAAGATTAACACCAAAAGTGGGACCCCAAACATCCAGTTACAAATAAATACAAAACAACATAAAATGATTTAAAAACCACTCAATAGACAAGTTATATTAATACATAAAAAAAAAATAATAGAGAGATAAATTTCACTGATGAGTTATGCAGAGCCAATTGGACAACATTGAACAGACGATGCTCCTCACTAGTTGGGGAAGACCTGAAAGATCCCACCAAGACTACATCCCTGCATTTGGCCAGTCAGCACTGTAATGAGCACTGGTACTTGGAAATGACAGGTGTGTTTGTATAGTAAAATAAAATTACCATCAAATAGTTGAATGTGAGTGTGAGCGTGCGTGGTTGTTTGTCTGTGTATGTTGGCCCTGTGATAGGCTGGCGACCTGTCCGGGGTGTACCCTGCCTCTCGCCCTGTGCAGCTGGGATTGGCTCCAGCCCCCCCGCGACCGCGTTTGGGAATAAGCGGTAGAAAATGGATGGAAGGATAGTTGAATGTATTCATTTTTCTGTCTATTTGTCTTTATAACTGTGGAAAACTTGTATAATGATGGAGTGAAGGAAGGCATGGGTATGCTGAGAGGAGCATGTTTCTGTCAGCAGGTGCTGTGGTGGACCTGGGAGAAGTGGAAGGGAAACAGTAGGTTTACTGAAGCTCAGTTGGAACCTTTACCAAACATTTGAGTAATTTATTTTTTTTTTAATGTTTATCTCAACTTTCAGCAGTTCTTTAGCTAGTTGTGCATGTTTTCAGCTGGAAAACCTCAGTTACTGCATACAGTAAACAGTCATCGGTTACTCATAGGTTTTCAGCAAAAAGTGTAATGTGCTTAAGATGCTGTGAAGGTCAGCAATTTCTGCAGGTGTTCTACCCACTCGAAACCCCAATCTCCCCCTTTAAGCCATGAGCTCAAAAATCAGGCAAGCTCAGCTGCATAGTGCTCCCAGGACTGAGAGTTTGAAACTTGCTCATTGTTTGACTAATAGTGAAAAATCTGACTGCAAGACATGGCCTGACCGACCATATATATATATA